>VWPW01013345.1:85057-124080 GCA_013389825.1 Crypturellus undulatus
CTGCGGCGGCGGCGGAGCCGGGACCGCCCCCGTGCGCGGAGCCCCCGTGCGCGGAGCCGGGACCCCCGTGCGCATCGGATCGGCGGCCCCAGGTAAGGGGCGCGCAGCGGCGGCTCCGTCCCGTCGCGTCCCGTCGCGTCCCGTCGCGTCCCGTCCCGTCCCGCACTGCTCGGTGACACGGCGACCCGCGCGGTGTGTGTGTGGGTGGGTGGGTGAGTGTTCCCCCCCAGCCCCCGCCCGCTATACACACACATATATATATTTATATACATGCGCGCGCGTGTTGGGGGGATGTATATTTGTGTATTTATATTATTTCCTTTCCTCCTGCCCTTGCGGCGAGCGCGGCACCTGCTCGCACCTGGCCCGCCCGGGCGGCTCGGGGCGCCGGGCCGGGGCCGCGGAGGGCAGCGGCCGTGGCAGAGCCTTCCTCCTGCTTCCTCATCGCCTCCAGGTCCCCTCCTTACTGTTTACCCCCTTTTTTCCTTTTCATCCGCCCTTTTTTTTTCTCTTCTCCCCCTCTTTTTGCCTCTTCCCCCCTTCTTTTTCATTCCCTCCTTCTTTCCCCTTTTTCTCCCCCTTTCGCTCTTCTCCCCCCTTTTTCCATTTTCTCTTCTTTCTTTTTTCCTTTTCTCCCTCGCCCTTTTTTTTTTTCCTTCCTCACCTTCTTTCTTTTCCCCTGCCTTTCCCCCCAGCCAGAGCAGCACAGATCTTTCGTAGCAGATGAAAGGCAGTTTTTGCGGGGGGCTAATCCTCTCATGTGCCAGTGCTGCCACTTCCTCCTCCTTGTGCTCTGCTCACCCCTTTCCCACTTTTATTTATTTATTTATTTATTTTCTGAGAACTTTTCCTGGGTTTCTTCCTCTTGTGCACCCTCCCAGCACCCGTGTGCTCAGGGTGACCTGGGCGCACAGCGGCCTGCAGGTTTGTGGCCTTTGGCTGCGTGATCCTTGGGTCACTCCTGGCCCTCTCTAGCCTGTATGGGGCTGGGATATAGCTGTGAAACAGCAGCGCGCTGCAGCTCCCACTAAAACGCATCTGTAAGACTTTGTAGCAGGCAGAGAAGAAAAATGGAACGAGTTTTACCTCAAGCATGTTGTTTGGGAGTCAACCCTCCCACCCTGAAAACCTGCTTTGCCTTAGCTGGTGGCTTTTGAAACCACCAGGATCTTAGAGACCGATAGTGCGGTTTGTTTTGTTTACCTGAAGTGAAATATTGAAGATAAAAATACTCTTTCTCTATGTTTTCTGCTGAAATATTAACGAAACGTTGGATCTTGGGTTTCTTTGCAGCATAGGGCATCTTGTAATTGTGCCTCTCCTTGCCTTTGTCATCAAAATGTGGTTCTCCTCCCTTTCCTATTGACCATCCTTCTTCTCCTTTGCGATTGTGTAATGTCTATCTGTCAGCTACAAAAACTGCTTACATGGAAAAATATAAAAATGACCATTTTTGTAGTTAGCAACTGGAAACACAGAATCAGCACTGTGCAACCAGTCCCTTTCCATGGAACACCAGCAAAACGCTGCAAGCAGGGTCCCGTGAGAAGGGTCCTTCATGGGGCCGTGCCGGCGATGGTTGGATTCTCTCTTCCCAGGGAGCAGTTCGTCTCATCCTGATGTCCATGATGGTTTTTTTGTTGTTGTTCTTTGTTGTTGTTGTTGTTTTAATGTTGGTAAAGACCTCAGTGCTTAAGTTAAGGGTGGTTGCTGATGTTTTGGAGCAGTTGCCAGGCTCCCTCAGGTCCCTGTGAGTGTAGCATGTTTGGCATACCAGTGTCTTCAAGCCATGAGATAATATATGTGCTCAAAGCAACATGTAAGCCAACTGCTTCTTGTTTTTACTGGTGGAGGCTATGGAATTAAAGCGGGCTTGGGANGAGCAGTTCTTCTCATCCTGATATCTGTGATGTTACTTTTTTGTTGTTCTTTTTTGTTGTTGTTGTTGTTTTAATGTTGGTAAAGACCTCAGTGCTTAAGTTAAGGGTGGTTGCTGATGTTTTGGAGCAGTTGCCAGGCTCCCTCAGGTCCCTGTGAGTGTAGCATGTTTGGCATACCAGTGTCTTCAAGCCATGAGATAATATATGTGCTCAAAGCAACATGTAAGCCAACTGCTTCTTGTTTTTACTGGTGGAGGCTATGGAATTAAAGCAGGCTTGGGACAATATTTGTCACAGGACTTGTAATGACCGTAGTTACGCATTCTCGTAATTCGGAATAAACGTTGCTGATCACATGTCATTTTGAAAGTATCCAGAGAATCCCATGAGCTTTAAGTGGAGAGAGCTAACGCCCCATGAGTAAGAACACCCCCTAATGACTAGGTATCAGGCTATGGTGATAAAGAGTCCAAGGTTCATCTAAAGATACTGAGCTTCTGCATTTTTTCAATCTATGTGTTTCACTGCAGCAATCTGCTATTTGGATGACAGCTTAATTCATGAGGTGGATTTGACTCTCATTCTGTCCACAGTCCAGCTAAAAGTGGCAAATTGCTCAGGTTAAGTGCTGTATTTTTCCCCTGCTGGTGAAAGCTTATTAAAACCTAAACATCTGAAGTTGAATCATTTGTACCCTGCTGATCCAAATGGACTACATTCATCAAAATGCTACTTTCTGCTACTGTCAGTGAATAACAGAAGACTTGAAGTCCATGCAATATGGGCTACCTGAATAAAGGGCCTGGTGACTTCCATTTCCATGCCTAGCACTTGCTCCTTGTATACGCCTTATTACGTACAGCAGCGAGGAAGGGTGTTGCTTCCAGTGCAAACAGCGTGCAGACTCTATCCTGATACGTTGGTTCAGAGAGAATTGCAAAGGTGCTGTGTCTGCATGTGCGTTCTCTGTAGGTTTAAAAAGAAAAAAAAAAAAAAAAAAAAAAGGGCAAGATGAAGTTCTGGGCTTGTTCCGTCCATAGGGATTTGGCGTTTTCATCATCCTCATTCTGAGCAGGGTTCCCAAGGAGGCTAATCAGCAGCTTGTGACTACATTGCTTCCAACTAGTTGTGAAGCCAGCGTATTTGTTTTGTGGTGTGGAGGTACCCCTTGTGTGGAGGGTAAGGCAGTGCTTTCTCAAAACCTGCTCAAACTGTAAGTCACCAAAAATACCATTGGTGACTAAACTAACAGTGTGGTTATATATTGCCATTTTTTGCAATATGTAAGATTTTTTTTTGCAGTACTAACGCTTTAGTTTTTGTAAGTATTAAATGCTGTGAGTTACTAGGAATTATTTTGCTGAGGCCCAGAATTAGAGTTCCTGCCTATCATTGAGCTCTATAACTGCTGTCATTTTATCTCAGCTCCAGAATCAGACTGACTCTTGAATCCAGCACACTAGTTTTAGCATAGTTGGGTTCCTATATTGATTTAACCCTGACACCTAGAAATTTCACTTCCCCACCTTGCGTCTCAAATTAGAGGGTTGCTGTTATATGTATTTCACATCTTGCCAGGAACTGCAGGTTTTACTACAGTCACGGGTCAATGCTGGGTTCCTCACTGTTGCACACCTACGTGATCTGAAGCATTTGGCCATTTAAAGTTTCTCCTACATCAGTGAGGCTACTTGGGGTGCATGTGCCTAAGCACTTGTCCAGCTGTTGCAAAGCAGAGCACTTAACTTTCTATAAACAGAAGATTAGGAACGATGTCTTTAACTGGCCTTGATATTTTAGATACCCTGTGCATGTTCCCCTGTTCCCTCACAAGGTTAGTCACAGCTTTCTTGGAAAGATCGGGATGTGATGGGGGAGGAAGCAACCTTCACATCTGCACTGTGGATTTTACTTTGTTTTTTTGAATGTATTGTGGCCTCTAGGGGCTTTAAAATTAGTTTAAAAATGTAAACACTGTTTGCATTTTTGAAGATGTTTTTATCGAGTGGTGTCCATGAGCCCACAATCACTAATTCCATGCCTTTGATTTTATTTGGTAATTAATCTCATTCCTTTACTAGATTTTTAAAATACCAGCCAACTAAGGGCCTCGGATGCTGCCAGTTGAACACTTTCAGCCCTTCCCGTTCTCCCCGCTCCGCATGCTGCTATCTGTGTAATTAAAGTTACTCACGCTGTGAATCTCTGCAGGATTGAGATCTAGAGTAGAAATAGCATATTACAAATTGCTTTGTTTGCATTTATTACCTCTGCTGTTTTCTGAATAGACTCCAGCAACCTTTTGCATTCCCAACAGACAGAATTAGCAGGTGTCTCTAGCATTGAAGGTGCCCGATTAGTATCGTACATGAGACTTGTACATCTCACCTGAAGTTAATCAATTTCTGTGGGGTTTCGTGTTATGTATCTTTCTGGTATTTAACAGGTGTCTTCATCACTAATGCTATGACAGGGAGTTCTAGTTGAGTTTACTCTTAGGGCTTCACTCTGGTTGACTTTTTGACCATCTAGGGAAATTACTGTGTTGTCTTCTAAGGCTTCGGTTGTGAAATGCTGAACCTGTTTTCTTGGGGTGTGGTGAAACCTTTGAGTGTTTCAGCAGACTACCTAGGAAAAAAATCACATTTTTAACAATGTGAGCTGCTGAGTGAGAGTAGGTGTTAACAGCTGTTAAAGAGTTTGCCACTACAGTGGAAAAAGGTGCCTCCTCTAAATCTAGATGGAAACCAGTAACTTAGGGTAGGCAGATAGCTTGTCTTTTTTGTTGTTTATTTATTTTCCCCAAGGCTTTCTATTTAATGTACTTGTTTTACAAGTACACAGAGACAGAGAATTTATCTTTTAAAAATCCAAGGGGTTAGCATTCATGGATTCTAGGCTAGCACCACAAGTAAGCAAATATATTGCTTTTTCCAGCTTTCTGTGAGTGTAGAGGAGCTGTATGCAGCTCGTTTAATTGTGAAGCTTGCATAGCAGGTTCCCTCTCGGGGAGGGAGGTGGGAGGGAGAAAAATTTACTGTAGCTCCCAAATGCTTCAGACTTAAGCTAAGAGTATCACTGTGAGCCTTGGTGTCTGCAGCTCAGGAATGTTTTAATAGGAAAATAAAGGGATGACTCATGGGGATTTGTGGGTATTGCTTTCTGATTTCTGCTCCTGCACGTAGAAGCATTTTTAGAGATTTGAGCAAGTAGAAAAGCAGGCCCAGGGCTTGCTGCTGCTGCTGCCATCAGGGCGCCCTTCGCCTCCCCCTCGCCTTCTAGGAGCTGGCTCGAGTGCAAGGAGAGGCGCCAGGTCAGGTGTCAGCGGTGTCTTTTCACTGCTCCTTAATACAGGTCCAGAGCCACTAGGAAAATGAATCAGCATTTAAAGTACTTCCCTGTTTGGTTGTGTAAAATTTGTTCTAAAAGAACATGAGAATTGCATGAGCCCAAAGAAGTTCCCTTGTTCTTTAATATTTACAGACATATGGTGGGATACAAGCTTTTCCTAGTCTCTATCAGTGTTTTCACTTTAGTTAAAATTTGGCATTGCTGCGATTGGTTTGTCTGATACTCCTCGTGGTTTATTGTCTTCTGCCTAAAACATCTGAACTCCTGTTAAGGAGTAGTTTCAGTCATTCTCCTATGGGTGAGAGGTCTGAATGCTCTTTCTTCTCACAAAAAATCAATGCCCTTTTCTTACTTTTAATGTCCTCTTCCCTCTTCCAATGAGGCTTCTCTTTTAGCTTCCTTCCAGAACGTGTCAGAGATGGTCCCCTTCTCTATTTCCTGAATCAAAGATACTTTGATTTCCAGTTACTCTCCCTAAAGTATAATTTGGCCTTGAGGAAAGCTTTCTGTTTTTTCCTGCTCGGTTTTCATCTAATCTATAAGCAGTTTCACATTTAGTGCTTCAGAGCGATACCTGATTCATATAGATATACAGTAAGAGTTCGGTGCCTTTGGTACCAATATACACCACAGAAACCTTTTTAAGTATATGGTACTATTACACATAACGTATGATGAATGCAAGACCTTTGTACAAAGAGTTGAGACATTTATTGCTCCTCTGCTGAGCTCTTGGGGGAAACTCAGAGTACAAATGACAACAATAAACTGAGTCGTTGCTATGAAATTGAGTTACATCATGAGTTTATGATATCAAGTTGCAATAAAAAACAGATCAATTACCTTCCTTGCCTTTTTAAAAATGGAGCAGTCAGTCATTTATAGAGGTGTCTTAAAAGTAATTTAAAGTTTTGCACAGCATGTCTTGAGAAGCTAGTAAGTGCCTTGTATTGCATTCAGTTGGAGATATAAATACATACATATTTCATGTTCAGAATTTGGTGGCTGATGGTGTATTTAAATGTACTTTCCTCTTTTTCCTCTTTCATTTCAATGCCATCACGGGCTTGCGCTTCCCAAAGTAGAATTTAATTATTCTCTGCTAAACTTCTTCTATCATTATTTATTGCTTTGCAAGTCTCTCACAACCTTAGTGTAATGCTTCATCTCTTTTATTTCCTTCTCTTCCTGTATTTTGGGATAAAGAATTGTCTAAGGGTGAGGGTGGAGGGCTGGGAGGGTGGAGTCTGTTCCTACTTTAGCCTCAGTCGCCTTTATGGCTAATAAATCAGTGTTAACTGGCAGTTAGCCTCTTAGTACCTCCTCACTTACAGGGGACAGCCCGGAGTGAGGCATCTGCACTTTGTACCTGCGTGTCCTTGACTTGAGCAATCGCTGCTTGAGCAGTGTCCTACCCCTGCTGAGGGAAAAAACATCACTTACCTCTCACAGCCACGGCTTTCCTTTTCACATTCCCCAGTGTGGGCTCTCATTCATGCTTCGGTGCTGGAGCAGAGATGTGTTTTGAGCCTTCAGCTTTGGGCTTCACTCTTCTGCCTGCTCTATGTGAGCACTAGGTTCATTCTTAAGGTGTTTTCCTTCTTGTGCTAGCTCAAGCTGGGGTTGCCCACTGTCTGCCATATCCTGGTCCATCCTGCTTCCTGCTGCTCAGATGCAGCTATAGCTACATTTCCACTTTAATCTCCTATTTCGCCATGTTGTTTGTTTTTCAATTTATTTCCTAAGGTTTCCCAGTCATTTTTGTTTTGCTCTGCTCGTTGGTGCTCAGGAGAGCTCCACTTCCCACCCTTGCAAAACTTAACTTCCCCCCAGCTCTTCCAGGAAAAGCTTTTCCCTTCTCACAAGCTGGCTTCCTTCACTTGCCTGTTTGAGTCCTCAGCCTTTATTCCAATATCTTCTGAAATGCAGTTCCACTGATTTCAGTGAGACAGTCTATATGTGAAATTAAATGGGTATTCAAGGCTATGTAGAAATATAGCTTTAGACAGTAATATCTTTTCTCAAGATTTAACACTGTATTTTGTCTACGTAATAACTCACACTGCCTTCAGGCTGTTAACAGAGCTCAAGACATGAAAGGGAGGTGTAAGTGCATCTGTTTATTTTTCTTTCTTTTTTTTTTTTTGTATGTGAAAGAAGTGTCTGGTGCACGCAAATCTGTTCAATCAGCGGCGATTACTGACTATGAATGTAAGTGTTCATAACTGTCTTCAGGAAGCAGGGACATTTGTTTTTATTTCTACTGAGCTTTTACATTTTTCTCTCTTTATATGAAAGCTGAGTGTTTGGCATTCAGGAAAATGATGCATTCATATGTATCTTAAATCCTGAGCATGCATACACCCTGGAAGCAAGTTGTTTTGGAGGTGCCGTCTTGGTGGTGAGTGACTGGCGTCACGGTGCTGGTTAGCCGCTTTGGCTCTGTTGGAGATGGCTGGACTCTGAGCGGAGGGTTCGGCAGACGAGGAGGTGGTGATGCTCATCTGCCCAGTCCAGTGCGTGGTGTTCCACTGTGGCCGGTGGCTCGGCGAAGGTGGTGGTGGTGAACTGGGTCTTCTTGGGAAAATCGTGTGTTTACTTTTTTGGAGGAGGCTGATGTGCAGAGGATGAGAGTTCATGTCCCATCAGGTTCTCTGGATGTTTTACGCTGTGCTTTTATAACTCCGAACGCTTCTACCGTCCAAAGTAATGTCCATCTCCCTTTGAAATCAAGATCTTGAGATGATTAAGTGACAGCTGTTTTGTCTCTTGGCCTCAGTTTTTCCTATTTATAAAACTCTCTGCATCTCAGGAGTTCTGTGAGGCTCAACTAGCAAATGTTTATACAGACTTTTGAAGAAGTAAAGGCCTGTATAAATGCTAAGTACTATTATTATTACCGCCAGCTGCTTCGTTGTAATTGCAGTAATAAAAGCTGCAGTGCTAATGGTTGCATTATCCCTTTTCTAGGTAGAGGCTGAGTTTTGTGGCGGTTGGGATGGCAAGAGCCCTTTCATTGGCATTGCTTCCTGTGGGAAACAAGACTGTTGGAGCACTTAGCGAGGTCGCCCACCCTGAAGCCTGCCTACAGGGTGCCACTCTGTGTGCTTGCTCTTGCAGTCAAGCTTGCATTCCAGGACATATTTTCTTTATTTTCATGATGTCTTGCAAGCTTTCCCGTAGCCTGACCTCCTCTGTTCATGCTGTGTCTAGCACTGTGGTCGCAGGGGAGCAACTGCTCCTGCCATGGGGACATTGAGGGTGGTGATGAAGGGCAGCCCTTTCTGGCAGCTGTGAGATCTTCACAGAAGACTCTTAAGAAAGGGTTAAACTCTGCAACTGGGAAAGAAGGAAACCTCTTCTAGAGTAGGAGAGTGTTTACAATTCACAGCACAAACTGGGGGTGGTCTCTGCTACATGGTGTCTACACTGATTAGAAATGAGCCAGCAGCAGTTGCATTCATGGTGTTTGTATGTAAAAGAAGGATTTTCTGTTATCTTTTTCAGGTGATTGATAATTAGTTGTATAGGGAAAGAGGCAAGTTATAAATCACAATTAGCCTTTAGGGTTTTTTTGGGTCTACTTTTGTAAAACATCCATGACTTAATGCTGAGCTATTTTTATTAATGTTCTTGTGCTTATCTCGCATTACCAGCTTGTTAAAAGAGGATATGGACATGTTTTAAGCCTCTGACTTATACATTGTGAGAAAGAAAAGAAGATTGATTCCAAAAGGCTTGAAGGTAGATTCATTTTTCCTTCAGCTAGTGAAATGAGGGAGGGAGAACTAGGCCAATCAGTTTTATCCAGGTACTCTCTAAATCACTAGATTTAGCCCTACTGTAAAATATAATTGCCGATCTTTAATCTAGAAGAATACAAGTGTCAGGGAATTCTGTTTTGGTGGATTGATGATTTTATTTCCAAGTCATTTCTGCCTGAAGTATTAAGGGTGAGGAAAAAAAAAGAAGTAAAAACAGAGCCAGACTGAGAGGGGATCAAATATATCCTGAGGATCTGAGGGGGTTACTTGGTCACGTCATAAAAAGAACATGATGCTGGTGGAATGTTAGATAGGACTTGGTAATAATTGTGCTTTGAAGCAAACTTGCCTGCTTTTTTTCCTCTAAACATTGTAGATAAGATGGAAAAGCTTGGAAGAGCAGAACACATTCTACAAGTTCTTCCTGCATTCTTAATTGCTTATTACAAGATCTTGATGCTAATATTTTTGTTAGATATTTCTACGGTCGTCTTAATGAGTTCTTGCTTGCTAAGTCAAGCCATCCAACTGCCTATAACAAATGACTGGTCACGAATCCCATCTTAACATCTAATATAACACACAACACTTATTTACGTTGCTGGGGATGTTTCCTAGTAGCTTGTGGATCACTTCTAATTATGTATTGTTGAAAGACTCAAATGAATAATGAATCACTTAATATGTCAAAGAGATGGTATGAATCTGGATCATGGGCAGCATGAGGGGGCTGCGCTAAAAGGCCCTCAAAAATAGAATATGATGCAAAGCCAGGGAATTGTTTCTGCAATTTATAATTACATGTAAGCAAATTTTGAGATAACTTTGAACACTGTTAATTGGGAAGAAGAAAACACAGCAGCTTTTTTCTCTTTTTCTTTTTTTTTTTTAATAGGAAATCTTGAAAACAACCTTGACGTATATAACTCTGAATTAATTTTACGTAGAAACAGGAGCAGCCTAAACATATACAGACAGGCAGTGTAACCCTTAGGCCAGCAGGGAGTTGTTGCAGCTGCTGGGTGGTAGGTTCATGGAATTTTGAAACAGAATTTGCATTTTGGTTTAACTACTCAAAATGTATTCAGTAACAAAGTGAAGGAATTCCTACTGTCACAATGAAAGTGTTTTCTTTTTATTGTGTGAAACTGGTGGCATCTTATTTTGAATAAAACTTAAAAATAATTTTTGAGGTCTGTGGAAAAGACCAACTATTTTATGCTCCTTTCATACAGCAACACAGCAATTTGATAGAATTCTCTTTTCCTGTTATCATAGATTGTAACAGATAGAAGTATAATAGCTATCTTTTGAAGTGCAGAAGATCTGCGTAAGGGGCCATCATTTTAAAGTATAATATGAAATGCTGTTTTAATAAGGTTCTCTCCTTGCACATTTTAAGTGCAAGGAAATGTGTATGTCAAAATCTTGCTAATCCTTCATTTGCACAAAGTATTTGGCTCTTTCCATGACTGTCAAGGAATTAATGGAGTGTTTCGGTGAGAGCCGACATTGCTAGACTATAATTATTTTTCTAAGAGATTCTACACTAAATTTGGTGCTTTATGAATTATCATCATAAAATGAAATTGCCATTGTCAAAATATGTGAGCAAAGTGATGAGATACCTATTGTTTGTGTACTCATTTTCAAAATTAAGTGATTTCTTTGGACTCCTGTAGAAAGTGGTGAGATGTGCTGGGTTATGTTGTGTTGTTGCTTCACACGACATAAGCACAGACAATGTGGCTGACAAGAAGCGACCATATGCACCAGATGATAACTTTTCTTTCCTATGCGCCCTCCTTTGGCCTCTACCTGGAAATGGAGCGAAAAAAGGTAACGCGTATGTTGGGTCATTTAGTGGATTCAGGGTCCTGTCTGAGATGTGGTAGGATGGCCTCTGGCAAATATTAGAAGGTAACAGGCAGGGAATTAAGTTATGCAGAGATCTCTGCCTGCAGCAGAGTGGGCTGCTCAAGCCTGTTTTAGCTGTACAGTCCCAGTGCTGGACATAGGTGTATCCTCCATCTCCATCCTTTCCTGCACCCGGGTAATGCAGACCATGTAAAGGACAGGATCTATTGCTTCCTTTTCAGGTGTGTGGACTCGGTGGGAGATTTTGGTTTCTCCATATCTACCTGGGGCTTTCCTTTGGCTCGTTATAAACGTTTGCATTGTGATAACTCCTCCAGATTTTAGTGACTGGAGAGCTGCTGTGCTGCGCGCATACTTTCGTGAGAGCATTATGTTTTAAACAGAGTGTCTATTTTTGTCCAATGATCTGTAAAACGTGCATAAAGCCACAAGAGATCATTACATCATCTAGTTTGGCCTCCAGGATATATGAAGGATGAGAGGTTTTGTCCTTCAATTTCTAATGGAAAAATATAAAACAAGGTAGGTAGGGTTCAGAGGCACCCTTTTTGTTTGTTTGTTTTTCCATACTTCCTCTCTGTCTACAATAGACATAAGGGTTTTAAACCATTTTTTATCTAGCAAAAATTAGCATATTTATACTACGTATGCTGGTGAATTTTGAGTGGTTCTGTGTCTGAATTGTGGGAATGTCAGCTGGTGGTGCTACCCTCTAAATATTGTTGTTTGTATTTATACTCTATTTGGCACATAACAGACACATGGTACACATATTCTGCACGTAGACCTCACCCCCAGACTAAAAGCAGATGATAAGTCCCGGGATCTGTTCTCTCTCATCACGCTCTGCTGTATAAACTGGGATCACGCTGTGCGTACGAGAAGTATATATAGTGCCTCACATTTTGGCTCACATGGCAGACTTTGAGATACTTCGCTGGAAAAATTCCCTAAGAGTACATTACCCTTCTGTGAGAAAAATCCATGGAAACGTTGAGGTTCCTGGATACTTTCAGTCTTTGCATATGTGAGAGGGTCAAGGCTTTTTATACCTCTCAGACCGTTGAGATGATCAGATATCCAGATACTCCTACCTAGCACGTGCTCTGTTGGTACTCCCATAATGGCAATAGTGTGTTTTGCTCTGCGGTCATACCTTGTTCACAGGAAGAGTCACTGGTATTTGCCTTTTTATTTATTTACTTCCTGCATTCTAAGTAAATGGAATTCACAAGGACTTGCATGAAAATATGCCTGCATGCACACAAATGAGGCAAATCCTGCCTGGTTTTAAAAGCTTCTTCACAGAGCTTTGGAGCAAAGCCTTCTTTATGCATTTTGTTTTATACCCTGGTAGTTTAGCATATGATCCTGCTCACTGTGTGTGTCTCTTGCATGGGACTTGCTTCCAGCAAAGAGGAGATGCACCGAGACCGTGTCACTGCCATAATTATTTCTAAATTAAAGAGCCTTCTGTATATTTCTTCATTCTTCCCCTATGATAAGCATGTGCCTTCAGGAATCAAATGACCTTAATAATGATTCAGATTTGCAGCTTGGGGTCACTTTTGTGTATAGAAGCTCTTCTCATAGGCTTTGGGATGATGATGTTGTACTTGCCAATTAGAAACCATATTTGACTAATTTCTCAGTCTAAATCTGTGCTCTTCTGTATTAACGCATTTTTCCCCGAAGCTTTTACAGACACACTGAATCATTGCTCTGCCAAGTAAATTAATAAATAAATTGCAAGACTTCTGCCATTTCTTGCATTTTCTCTTCTGCATTGCTGAGAAAATAAATACATATTTTGCATGGAGAGATTTTTTTCAATTTCTTTATATTTTATAATAGCTGTTTATTTTCTTTGCATACAGAGCTAGAGTCTTTCCTAGGAATAACATGTGTGGTTATATACATATGTCTTCAGCAGTTAATATGTTCCAAGTAATACAAGTAATACAATTCATGTAATATGAACCTTCATTTTTGTGGGTGCAGGGAACAGAAGTCTTTGGTTTCAAACCTGGCAGGTCTTGGCCAGTTGGATGTGCTCCTCAGTCTGGTTGCACACGTTCACTGATAAAGCTCAGTGGTGGGTTTTTTTTTGAAGCTGTTTTACTCAATGAAAGGAGACAGGGTTAATTAGGGATAAGAATCTTGATCCTTTAAATACTCATTTGTTCCACTGATGATAATGAAGACAACTCGTCTTTGTCTATTGTTTAATTTTAAAGACTCATTGAAAATTAAGGCTCAAAATATTACACTTGGAAAAAGGAAAGCCAAAGAAAAATCTGATTTTTACTTTTTTAATAGAATCTTAGATCGTATGGAAGCAACTTAAAACTATCACTGTTTTTATTATATTTTTGGTCCTTGTCTTAGTGGGAGTAGTGACTTCTGTCTGAAAGACATGCTATTTTAAACAAAACATTCTGATTTCACAAACTCTGGGCAATGTCGAACTCCAGCCACAAAAACAAACAAACCAAGAAAAAATAATCTCTGTTTGTCTGAGATGAGCATAAAAAACAATGTATCTGGAACTCTTGGGAGACTACTCTATAGTCTATAGTCTCCCAAGTCTGTCTTTAATATTCCTTAGTATTTCTTTTCACTTTTTGCGGTACATATTACAAAGAATTCTTAAAAAGCCTGCCATTTTCATCGAATTTTAGCGTACTGAAAGGTTGGAAGTGCAGCACTGTTGATGGCTCATGTAAGTAGATACTGAATTTACTGGACTCAGTTGTAGGTTTCAGAAGAGAGGTGGGAATTCAGGAAATGATTTGTGGGCATCTTGCCGGGTAAAACATTGTTGGACATTTACTGTAGCCCAGTGGAATAAACATAAGGATTAACCGCCTTGTTTTGGGGCTGTTCGTTTATAAGTAGCTGAGATCACTTGCATGCAAAGCTGGTTATTCAGCATTTCTGAAACTAATGTGAATGATATATGGCAGGCCATCTTCAAGGTTGTTAATCAGTATTGTCCCAAACAGAATTAAGCAATTCTTGCTGTAAAATTGAGCAAAGCTCTTGGCCAATACAGCCAGTCACAAAATTCTAGCTTGCTGGTGAATCAGCTGTCGTGATTTCTGCCCTGTCAGTGTTAGTGGATGGGTGTTAGCTGTGGTGCATGATGTGAACATTAAAAATGGGAAATGCTGAATGAGGAGTGGGCTGGGAGTAATGGGAATCGCTTGTTTTGCCTGTGTAAAAACTTGTCTGTGACTGTTGTGAGCTGGGGAGAGCTTCTATGGTCACAGTCATGAGGTCTTCTTAATTTAAAGGTTTCTCTTAATTCTTTCTCTTTCTAGACTTTTCACCAATAAATGCAAATAGGTAAATGGTAGGTTCATCATTAATTATGAACCATGTGGGTTCATAGCATGCGTTACAGCAAAAGAAACCATCTTTGTTTTAGTTTATTTTCACAGTATCTGGGCCTTCTGTGCTGGCTGAAGACCGGTAACGTTAGCTATCATACAGCGAACAGCAAAATGACTCTCCCTGTGAACCTAGGAAAATAAATCCCCAGCAGTGGTACCGGGTGAAGCTACAACCAGGATAGCTGCTCTGGAAACCAGTGCTGCGCTCCTGCTCCTACTGCTGGGAAGACTGGGGCTTGTAGCTCTTGTGCCTCTTCTGAAAAGCCTTGGGATTCTGCTGTCATCTTGAGTTCAATCTGCTAAGTCTTGTGAAAACAATGAACTGGCTTGCCTCTAGTAACATGATTTTATCTTGAATTAATTATAAGTTGTCTTTTCACACAAGGCAAGTGGTTTTGTTTTAAACTAAAACTGCTTTATCTCCTTGAAGGTTGTAACACTTTAGCTAACATGTTAAATATACTTTTCCCTCTCCCTAGTAATCCTTTTACTCTCGGGCTCTTTGATCTGCCCTGGATTTTAAGGAGTAATTTAAAAACAGATCTGTTTTTGGTGGTTTGACTGTGATGCTCTCTCTGAAATCAGTAACTGTTTGGAGAATGACATCCGAGTCTGCCTATGTTTCTGCATGACTGGGACCTGTCACTACTCATTTGAGCTTATTAGTGTTGGAAATGGATATGCTGTTTCATCCAGAGCACTAGGATTCAAACTCAAATGTTAGTCTCGAGTGTAAAGGGAGTAGTGATTCCAGTCTAGAGCATTTGAACGGATTGGGAATAAAAAAGCTGTGTTGCATCTCAGAGGCGCTTTGTCAGCAAGTTGCTAAAAGAAGGTAGTGGTGTTTTGGACAAATTGGGAAAATACTATGTTTGAATAGAAAAGATTAATACAAGGAAGGATGAGGTGCTTCAATTGAAGATTAATCCATGGAAGACATTAAGCCTTATTTTCAAGAGGGGCCTGAATTGGCAATGTTGCTGTTGGGGATAAAAAGTGGAGCGTTTGAGAAATTCAGACTATTTTTTTTAAGAGCACTGATGCAAAGCTCTGTCTGAAAGCTGAATCTTTGCAGTGGCTCTCGATAGTCTGTGCACACACTGAATGCCCACACAGAATAGTCTTGAAAATGCCGTCCTTGGGAACGAGGGCCGGATCCCCCTCTACGTGGATAAAGAGCCTGGATGTGCGAGTGCTGCTGGCACACAGTGATTTTTCCCATCTAAAAGGGCTCTGGGCCAGAAGAGCAGAAAGGAACCAAAGGAATCCGTGGCCCACTTGGACGGGAACGGGCCCTCAATGTAACAGTGCCGCTGCTCTTCTTGCCAGGTCCTAGCGTGCACAACCGGATACTGCTCTTTGTTCTTTATTTACCACTCTATTAAGTCTAAATAGACTCTCTAAACAGAGGTTGTTTGCCCCTATCCCTTCCCTCTTGCCCATCCTAATGAGAAGCCCACAGCACCTCTGCAGCCATGGGAGAAGGTCCTCGCTGAAATGTTGCCCTGACTGGTTAGTAAGTGGAGTGCGATACAGTTATAAGTTCAATCTTGTTTTAATCTGTTTTCCTTAAACTCAGTATAGCAATAATACAGTGATCTAGGCTTTACATACCTTTACAAATAAATTTAAAATAAAATCAGAGAATTCTGTCAGTTGACAGGAACATTGACTTTTTTGCTCTGTGATGATAACTAGAGATATGTATTTTCTTCCATTTATTCCAAACAAGGGTGAACTTTGCCATCTTTTAGCAATTGCGACACTTAAGTGTCACAGCCATATGTAAAGAAACGGTTTAAATTTTCATCCATCAGTAAAAAGAAGTTTCTGAACAGTAATTGGAATACCTCTGCATCAGATTTGGAAGCAAATAATAGGAAATGCTGAATCAGCTGGAAAATATATTAGGGATTTCTACAAGCTGCAGTATAAATAACCAAGCTGGACTTGTGCAGAAATGCCTGTGAAGAATGAAATTTTTGTTGCAGCATGTGGTCTGTTGCTTGCTGATTTAGAAGAGGTGCCACATCCAGAAATAAAATTCATTTCTGTAATACAGTAGTTAGATTTTAGCTCAGATTAAGAGAAATATTCCCATATTGAATCACTAATCTTCATGTAATAAAGTAAATGAGAGATCCCTTCATACTCCATGTAAGAAGTAGTGACCCGATTTTCAAAGAAATCTTATCTGATCAGCTGTGAGTTTATATTGTATGAAGTATTGCCCATTTTTGCAACTCTTACACTAAATATCATTTTAAGAGGATATGCTTTCCTCTGATAGATATATGCTATGTGTCTAATTAGCTCATGGGAACCATCCTGTTCTCCCTGGTATTTTTTCCCAACTCCTTGTGAAAGTACAAGGATAATACCTGCCATGCATAGGCTGTTTTAGGTTTTTGCTTGACCCCCTGGAAGATTCATAGTTATCTTGTCCGTTTTGTTCTCACGATTTGAGTAGTTTAGAGCATTGGAAATATGTTTTTTGTCCTGGTCCTCGAAAGGCAAGTTGCCATGGTAACTGGGCAGTATCTCTCCCACTGGGACTTGAGTTAGGTGTGCCCATTTCATTTAATTTTCCAGCTCTCTTAAACGTAAGCAGCGAGTCCCTCAACTCCAACACAACAGTGGTTTTGGTGTATTAAGGGACAGTATTTCGTCGCTGTGCCCACCCTTGCCGCAGCCCATGTGTGTCTGCCTTGGTGAATATCCTTGCTGAGGATCGTATCCTGCTTGGACCTTTTCCAGGCTCAGAGGTGGTGCAGTTGAGGAGCTGGGCCATGCTCCTCTCCCTGCCTCCGTGCAGCAGCTCTGGGGAGGTGACACCCGAAAAGCCGAGAGTGGAGGGGACACCCAGTGGTTGGGAGCAGGGGCTGGATGAGGACAATTTGCACCTCTGCGTCCCTGCCTCTGGAAGTCCTGATGGGAACAGGGCAATCGAGACAGCAAGTGGAAGCCCTTTCTCATTTTTCTTTAATACTTTTTATGCCCTGCTGACTGTAACTTTTAGCAGGAAGGTCTTGCCTGGCTCTTTGTGCAGCAGAAGAGCTAGGAACTCTTAGTTGCTCCTGATATTTCTGCACCAGCTGCTCCTGCAGGAGCAGAACCACGGACAGCCCGTGAGCTGGGAAACGGAGCCACGGGATGTTTGTCTCACACGTTAATAATGCAGAATGAACTGGTTGCAGGAGAGAGAGGCACTTTCTCCTCCTTGTGCTTTGAAAACAAGCAAAGTCCCTGTGACTTCTGGCCCATGTCTGATGCCGAGACATCATGTACTCCTGGCACCCCTCGTATGCAAGGGCACCCTTGTCGGCTCGTGTCCGGGAGTACAAAGTAGTTTTAACAGTTCCTTCTTACCATCTCTTCCATATCAGAATAACAGGAGTAAAAGGGCCTATGCACATACTTAAATGAAAGGAGGAAATCTTGATCGGATTGAACTATTCAGAACCATTTTGAAAGTACCTCTACATCAGCTAGTATGAATAATTCCCTCCACTTTTATTTTCACCCTCTTTTTTTTTCTTTGCCATGTTTTTAATATATATGATGCTTTATTTTTCAGTTGCAGACTTCCATCATATGCAAGAATGTGATGGCTACTCTCCTTATTCTGTGTAAGATGCCCTCATTTCTGGGGTGACTTTTTAGCATTTAGGGCAGTGGGCCAACCATGTTGCTGCCCTCGAGCGCTCAACTAAGAGGGCAGAGGCCAGATCACAGATTACGAGCTTGATGCCTCTCTGAGTCTGTAGCTCTACTGAATTGTTTTATTTTTTTTTACACTATACCTGAAAGGTTTAGCACCATCTGTGAGGCATATGCAGACAGTGGTGGGTCGCACACCCTGGAGTGCACCTGGGTGAGCCTAAAGAGGACCTAAAGAGGAGCACCAAACATCAAGGCTGTTGCTGGGAGGTGCACTTGTTGTGCAAATTCCATGGAGATGCGCATGGACTAGTGACAATATCACTATTTGTAGAATCTTTTCTTCTACCATAGCCAGTTCCTGCTAAATTGCTGTGTTCAGTTTTTGCAGGGTATAATTATTTTTGCTAGGTAAGTTGGAACATCTGTAAATACTCATTTCCAGCTAGTAACTTCATCTCGCCTACTTCTCATCATCAGCTGATTGGCAGCATTGAATGGTGGCTGCAGCCATGGAATAAGCAACAAATGGCAAATAGCCCTTTCTTGAGCACAGATATTTGCCATGGCTACCTGGGACTCTGCTCATGGTGGGGATTTCCTTGACTTTGTGATAAGTAAGAGAATTCAGGGAGAAGAAAATTCCATAGCTTTCATTTTCCATGGTGATTTTTTTATCCCCTCAAGCCTAAAACACAGGGCAATTTAGTTCTCAATTAGCACAACAAGCAATTTTTCTCCTATAGCTCCTCTCCTTCCCCCTTTTCTTTCCCCCCTCCCAGCCTGTTTTAGTAAACAGCTTGAACTTGCCCAAGCTTTGAGATACAAAGAAGTTGGGATGGTGACCTCAGGCTTAATTTCAAGGTATGGTTGCAAGCCCACTTGGGTACCAGTTTGAAAGGCGTGGATGTTTTGTTCTCTCCATATCTGTGAATATGGAGGCAAATTCCAAAGGATTCCAAAAAAACAGTACTACTAGTCACTTTTCTGCTTTTCTGGAAGCAGGGAGGATAGAGAAGTTGTACATGTCCATGTTTGTGTTTTGTTATTTTTTCCTTTCTTTGATGTTTGGGAGTGGAATAATGTTTTACATGGTTATAATTAGAAATGTGTTGTTGGTGCTTTGCATCCCAGCCCTGACTTGAATGCAAATAATCTTTTAGTTAGGTAGAACAGATAGTTTATATCCTCAGGACACAGATTAAGAATAGCTATGTAAGATGGCAAGTATTTTCTTTCCCTCATGCAAATTTAGATGGAAACATTTTCCCAACCCCCTCCGCGTTCTACAGTCTTGCTTAACATGGAGCAAAATGGAGTGAAACAGCTTTTGTGACAGCTTCCTACGTGGGGGGAGGAATACAGAAAATATGGACACTTTAATGTTAACCTTTTATTGTTTTTTGCATGCAAACTGGTGAGGAGCTCGCTCATGTGCTTCTATAATGCACTGGATGTGCAAATGCCACGTTCTCTGGTGTAGGTTATGACAGAAGAATGTGATTTTTTTGATGCCCTGTAAGGAGATTTGTAGCAAAAATAACGTTGAAAATTATGCAGTCACAGGGTTAAAAAACTATGCCGAACTAAAGTTTTCTATGTTTTAGGAACTATCTAAGCATTGATAAATGCTGAAACCTCTTTTCTTCCCTGGCCATACAACTGTCATCTTCCGCAGTGTCAAGAAGAATACAAATATAACCTGAATAACATAAAATGGTCTTTCACTGGAACTTTTCAATGGGATTTAAAAGGTTGACAGGCTTCTTGTATCAGCATTGTATGCTTGTAGGACAAACAAAATATAAGTACCTAGAAAAGCATGAGACAAAAAATGTGCCATGTTTTTAGTCCTGTGAATTGTTATGTCTCTGAGTAAGTCTTGCATGCAAAACATTTTTACTCCCTGGAGGTAGACAGGTGATTAAACATAATATTCTCATTTTCCTGTTGCAGAATTTTTGCAGATAGGTTAAAAAATGAAAGGTTTTGAAAGCAGGGCATTTCATTTAAATCTGTAGCCTGTGGGAGATGACGCTTCATCATGCTACTGCTGTTCACTGTAGAAACAGAGAACAGGTACATATTCCTAGCTGAATTTGACAACACTGTGGTCATTTTTTTATTTTTTTCTTTTTATCTCCTCTTCAACAGCCATCCCACCATTGCTACTCCTGTCATAAACAAAGAGTAGTTAAAAAAGTGACATACATTCCTATTTCTGTAAATACAACTTCTTCTTGGCTAGTTTTCCTAAGAGAATTTGTGCTAATATTGGCTTTACATATGGTGGACTATATTAATGTCACTACTTTCATAATGCTAAAGCATTGGGACTTGTGAAATCACTTGCCTAGCATCCTGCTAAGCAAATACTTGCCTGATTCTTTTATGAATACCACATGTAATAAAACTTAACGATGTCACAGACAAATATTTGGGTATTTTACATCGTGGATGGAATTTGTCTTCTGGAGAAATAGCTACCTTAATCTGGAATACAAGAAGATAGGAAGATACAGGCAAAGTGCTTTGTCTTCGTTCTGGCACTGCACTTGGAGTCAGCACACATCTGCATTCGCTTCTTAAAATGAAAGATTTAGAACCTGGAAATTCTGGCTTAAGTGTCATTTTTCTGAAATAACTTAATAAATTGGCATGTAGCCCTGCCATGTCATGGTTGGTTGATGTCCTGAGGCAATATTTAGTGTAACAGAATAAGCAGTGCTCCAGTTAACACAATCATCTTTTATACAGAAAGAGGCATTTATGGCTTTCAAGACAGAGATTCTTTTCACTGTACATTTAGCTATTATTCTCCTGATTCTTTGCATAAAATTGGAGACTGACACATTTTTGCTTTTTTTTGAGTGGGAAAAGAGGTTAGTATGTTCACATTAAAGAGCCAAGAGTCTGAAACACATGATTGGAGACCATAAATATTCAAAGATCCCCACAGAACTGCTCAAGCCCTTTAATCAAAGATCAAATTTTCAGCCTTATATATTAGTTATGTTCATCAAATTCCTAGAGGGCCAGTAAATCAAATTAATCTTAATTAAATGCAATCCCATGGGGGAAGAGAGAGGCAGAAACCATAGCACTGTGCAGTGGAAAGCTAGGAAGGATCATTAGATCTTCTTCTAGCAAACGGTTACTTTTTTCATTGTAAAATTTAAATAAGTTTTGCATTCACTTTTCTGTAAATACATTTTAACGTAATCATTTTTAGACTGGAGCTAGACTTTCAGTAATGCATTGAATACTGTTTCTTTTATTCAAGGACCAGTAAATTGAATGCTCATCTAATAGCTTGACTTGGCATGCAAAGAGTCTAAGTGACTCTTGATCAAATGGTGGTATTTGCAACTTTAATAATACTACTAATATTTAAAAAGAATTGCTGTAGTTATGTTTCTGTATTACAGGAGAGGATGAGAACAGGGGACAAAGAACAACAAGAAAATAGGGTAGCTGTTTACATGCTTTTTTTGATGTACTCTTTAGTTGCTTTTAATCCTCCCCTAGGAACACTTAGGTTGGAAACCATGCAGAATTGCTTAGTCTTCTGAGGAAGTCTGCATTTTAATAAAACAGATGTCAGTTTTGTATTTTCAGGTCTACTGCTTGTTTCTGAGGAAAGTGGTTTTGATTTACATCTGTGGGATTTTTCTTTTTTTTTCTTTTTTTTTTCTTTCTTTTTTTTTCACTTGGAACTTATGCTAGTTAGTCTTGTGGTAAGAAGTCCTCGTACTCTGTGTTGAGGCTGAACAGTGTGGCACAAAGTTGTCTTCATCAAGCCCGTCTTGGCCTGTTTAACAGTAACAAGGTGTCTCTCCATTGCTGCTGTGGAAGGACACACTGGTGCTCATCCATATCAGTGTCTCAGAACAAAATTCATACCACAAATGGACACCCCCCAGTACACTCTCTTGCATCATACTAGATTTTAAGATCCCAGGGCTGCGAAAAATAGCATTACCTTTGATCCTTCTTCTGTACCCCTGGTTTACAGGCCGTCATTTATTTCTTCATTTGGCCCTTGATTAAAGCAGCTTGTAGAAGCTTGCAAGAAGATCTGGCATGGTATGTGCTAGGGATACTCATGGACATAACTTGCGTATTTCATCGTTCTGTGTCCTGGATGCATAACTTGAAGTTGACGTTTCACGTTTCAGTTTTTTTGTAGTATGGCACTATACTGACAACAGCGTTTTGAACCTCCTGTAAAATGAAACTGCTTCCTCTCAATCCATCCTTTTGTCGTCCTTTCTCTGCTTCTCTCTTCCTCCGATATCCCTCCAGTTATTTCAGCACCCTTTATTTCTTCCTGGAAAGTAGAGGTATCCTGTGGTCACACTGAGGATTTATTATTAAACTGTAATAGCAGTGCACAAATTGTTTTTAAGGTTCAGACAATCAACACTGCTTGGGCTATGTAAATAATGCAGCACCTTACCTGACACGCTGGAGAGACTTCTCGAGTTTCTCACCTGGGCGGCTCTCCTGCAAACAGCTGATAAAAGGCGAGTTCCAGTTAGCCTGGTAAAATTTACTTTGCTTAATAGGCTTGAAAGGGGGTCTTTTCTCATCTCCCTTGTTTTTTTTTCTTTTGTTGGTTTTTAAATGTCCCAAAAATGAAACTTTGGAGGAGAAATTCCTCTCTTTCTTTGTTTAACAGTGCTTTTTGTTTTGTTTTTGTTTTTGGCTTAACCCTTAGCAGTGGTTCAGAAGTTTGCCAAGCCACCATTTGCTCTCAGCCTCTGGAAAGGCTTCTGAATGGGTTACTGATTACAATTATACAAATAAATTATGCAGCAGTTTATTAGGCTGCTTAGCAGATTGCAAGTATACAGGTGTTGGTGACATTAATTAGGATTCCCATATCTGCACTTTTTTAATGTATTTAAAGGTAGGCCTGCTGATTTGGTAAGAATTTAAATTTGGCCCTTGCTGGCACGGTCATAGCTTCACCCAAGTCAACTGAGCTATTTCTTTCCCTTCTACAAATGGAAAATCTTGTTTCCTTACTGACAGTCGGGCAGCTTCAGTTGGGGCACATTTTCTGTCCTCTACAGATCACAGGGATGCAGAATTGTCTTACTCTAGGTATGTTATCCTCTATATAGTATATCAGATAGATTATCCCCTACACTAGTCATATTATCCCAGAACTATTATATCTATGGTATAAGGTAAAACTTCTGTTCTGTGTAAGACCGTGAGGAAGAAGAAGAAATAAAAAAGTTTCATGTAGGAACCTCATGGCTTGAGCTAAATCTGCTCTGAATACAGCAAAAACTTGCTGCTTTTGTTCCAATATAGATAGTATATGAGCATAAGATGCATTTGTTGGTACGCCATATCCATTATAACCTCCGTTCGCTAGTTTTATACTTGGGCCATTAGTTTATTGTTCCATGAAAAGTATTGGTATGACCTCTTCCACCTTGCAGTGAATTCAGTTTTTACTTGTGTTTTTCTTGAGTTTGCTTACCAGTTAGGTGGGATTTTGATACAGGAGTGCAAGCAATTTTATGGCCATAATTACAAGAAAAAAAAAAAAAAAAAAGTAACTCTGAATTCATAAAGTAAACACTATTTTAAAAGGTGTAAATATGTGTTTCTAGTTTTTAATTATTTATTTTCCCCAGAAAATTCAGGCAGATTTAAAATGGTGAAACGTTGGATTAAGGATTGTTTGTTCAGAGGGATTTCATGTTTCAGTTGTTGAGCATTAGTAAGGATAATGTGTGACTTTATGAGCTGAACAAAAGTAAACAAAATTAGAATAGCTTGCTGATATTGGCAAGACAAACTTTTAGACATTGTGAGGGAACTTTATGGGATACCTATTGCCTAACTTGCAAGTTTTTAGGAACACACCACTTTTGATTGTCTCCTTATTCTGTATGGCTGTGACTATGTCTAGAACGTTGCTCTAGGTTACTGTGTTTTGGTTGTAATCTCTACGCAAAAATAATGTATAAATAGAAGACATATGCAAATGGCTTATTGGAGCTAGGAAAAAGTGTCTCTTTAAGATAAGATTTGGAGTATATGTGTGTGTTTGTTTGTTTTCTTTTTATTTATAATGTGTGACAAGTTAATCTGTTTGGGAGTTTTTTTTTTTTTGGGGGGGGTTACTTTTCTCCTTTGGAATATGTGATGTGTGTAAATCCTGCTCTTGAATGTTAGCATGTTAGTTAGTCTTCTGTACGTACATGCTATGTTGCAGGACCTGCACTTGACAAGGGAGCAAGTAACACCAATTACCTGATATGAGGCAGTCAAAAAGAAACAAGGATAAAATTGAGGATGAACCCCTTTGTTCCTGAACTGTAAAACAGAGAAAGGGAGATCTTAGAAAAAATGGAAGGTGACACTTTAAATGTTTAAATGTGAAGTTTTCCTGCTGGTGTGTTACTTGTAGTAAGGCAATACCTCAAGACATTACTGAAACCAGGAACTTCGTTAGGCTTCAATAAAAAAATTACTTTCAAGAAAACCTTTACAGAAGTGAGTAGTGGTTGGGCTTTTGTTGTTTGTGTCTGGAAATGGGGTCTCATTCCTAACTGTTTTTTAACTCAGGCTGGGGAGCCATTGGAGAGAAATTTATTTTTACAGTATTACTTTATAGTTCTCCGCTATAAGGTTTCTTACAGGTCTCCGGGCATCATTTGGTATCATCCATCACGTATAGGCAAGAGAGTGACAGGACCTTGTCTTGCAACAAAGGAATTGTGCTATTTAGTACTCCTTTGTAGACTCTGAAGAGAATACCTATCCCAGTGACTCCTGAAACTCCTGCCCTCCGAAGTATTGAGAGCTCTGCTATGACCAGAGCCCTGCCCTGAATTGCATCGCTCTTGTTGATATGTGTTAGGGCAATGAAAACTAGCAATAAAGGAGTGGAGTGATACTGGTAAGTATGATAAAAATGCATTTGCGGTGTTCTACTTTTTTTTAAGTTCTATTGGAAAGATTGCATTTTCTTCTAAAGCAGTAAAGCGCGTTCAAGAAACTTTCCACCTTGTCCTTGTTACATGGTAGGCAGACTTTCAGATGTACAGTTCTTCCTTCAGGTTTGACAAAGATTTGCTGGTTTTTTGTTAGACCTTTTATTAGACCTAGGCTTTTTTTTTTTCCTTCAATTTTTCCCCTCCCAACAACTGCATTACTAGACTAATAAAAACTATTATATATCTTGCTTTTCAGAATTTTATTGATTTTTAGGGTGATTTACCTTGCAGCAGGATACAGTGAAGAACATCAAATTCTGATAAGCCATTAATTCATAAACTGGAGGTCATAGAGAAGATGATAATAACTTCAAAAACTGTGGTCAGTACTAGTTGATAGATTAAAAAGAATCAGTAGCTGTTGAGTTGTAGAGCAGATTGCTTTGGCTGAGAGCAAACGCTTTATTACATCGATGGACAATACTATCTGGATGGGATTGGAAAACATCACGGTTAAGGAGCAATGCTTTGACCCCAGTGAACTAGATTAGTCTAACATAATGATTCTAATGAACATGATGCATGATGATTTGCAAACTAGGTAGGAGACAGTGTTTGAGAAAATAGGGACATGAATCAAAAATCTTGGTATCCCAATGCCTTGATATGGTACCAGGTTGTGATTCTCACAGATAGGTTAACATATACTGAAGAAGAGTGCCTGCTTCTATTATTAAGTATAAACCATGTGAATCGATGAGCTTGCATCATAAAAGATTAAGAGGAGCTTGATAAAAAGTTATAGATGTTTCAAAGGTTATTCATATCGTGTTCTTTATCTGCCCTTGAGATAAATGTTATGTAGCTTGGAACTGGTGTTTGATGGGGGAAAATGGTCTGCTTCTCAGCTCTTCAGATTAAATAACTGGCGATAAAACCCATTTATTACAATTAGTGTCATGGCCATCAGCTGGAACTCCAGATTCATCAATGTGGAAGCCTGCGTGCTTTCATTTGAAGAAGTAATTTCAGAAGGCTGCCTGATCGTTTTTTTGGGGTTTTTTTTGCGCTTTGCTTGATATACAGAAAAGATTCAAGACCTTCCTGATGATGTGATGTCAGTGTGGTGGCACAATGAGGAAGGATCAGGTTTAGGAAGAGCCAATGATTAGATAGTTCTGAATTTATACCATGTTTGAAATAACTCTACCTTTGGTTGAGAGTTTTCTTATGGGTCTAGCTACCCAGTGGTCCTTCATCCTGCTTCCCCATCCTCTTTCTGAACAATCTTTTGAGCTTCCTTTCTCCAAGTTCCTTGAGGTCTAACAAGACAAAGCAAGATGTAATCAGTTTATCCAAGGCATGAATAGCAGATTTTCGAAGTAAATTCCCTCATTTCAATGAATGTTGGTCACTTGCACAGTATACTTTGCCTTTCTAAAATAATGTAAATCTTTCTTCATGGTACAGGGGGCAGTTCCCTGGCTTGTTTTGGCTCTCATTTATGACAGGGCTGCGTAAGGAAGGACTTGATAGGAGGCAGCCTGGAAGGTTCACTCTCCTTGCTGCTGAGGCCTGCAGTTATTTTGGTAGATCTTACACTTCCTAGACTCCAGTGGTGAGTTCTGAGAATGGTGGATGATCTGCTGACCAGTCTGTGCATATCCACATGATTTCTTTGCTTCTAAGGATAATTATCTGTTTGTTATTTTAATTTGCTGAATTGAAAATTAAGCAAAAAAGTCAGTTTGAAGAATTATCATTCTTGTCTGCTCCTCTTAAACTTGTGGTCAACAGTATCCTATTGTAAGCCAATAATAGGATAAAAGACGATGAAATGTGTTTGGATGGTGCAGATGAAATGCAAACTCTCTGCACGGTGAAACAAGTATCTGAGAGATATTTTTGCCATAAGAAAAATCTCACTGGCATGGATTAGTGCTTAAAATGCTCTCCCAGTCTCACCAAACACAGCAAATCTGAGAATCAACTGAATCACTCTGCACTTAACACGTTCAGCTTACCTGGAAAGATGCTTTTCTTCTTGCACCTCCTGCGCTCTTGCAAAAACAAAGGATGTTTTTAATATAAGACACCCTTTCCTATCTCCTGTGTGATGCTTCCCATTAATTTTTAAGCTGCATGCAGCATCAGCTGCATTGTTGAAGGTCGATACGATTTTTGAGAGCACTTCAGAGTCCTACCAAGAGTGGACAGGGATTTCATCCTCCAGATGTGAATATTCATGTGTTTCCTATTGCAATGCTCTGCATGTGCCTCCTTTGAAAGTCTGCAATGGTGTTTGAAGAAAATGCTTTTCCTCAAAAACTATGGTCCTGTGAGTTTTTTTTTTGTTTGTTTTGTTTGCTGTATTCATATATGGGAATAGAGATTTTTCTTTTGAAGCACTAACAAGAAATTCTTACTCCATATAAGACCAAGTTCCCATTGATTTCAGAAGGGTTGAAACTTAACCATCTAAGAAAGACGCTTAATATTAATTTACCTTTACTTGAATTTGGAAAGGAAGTTTAGGAATTTTACCAAGGTTTGCTTTTCTGTTAGGAAGATCTAAGAGATTGTATATAAAAATATTTGACAGTTTTTGCTTGCTGAACTTCAGAAGTAGACCTAATTCGATGTCTGAAAACCAGCTGTATTAAACCAAAGCCTACCATAAATTATGTCCTGTTTTTAAATGAAACAAAATAAAAAATGGCAGAATTTCTTTTCAGATGGATAAACCTGCTCTTTGCAGAGCTTGCAATGCAAACATTATGGCAAGAGGAACCTGAAAGTAAAACAGATTTCATTGTTCACCCAGTAAGAAGCTGAAACTGTCGAAAAGGAGAAAATAAATAAGGAAATACTGACAAGTAAACAAGCTCTAAAATCATCTAACAGTGAGCTATTTGTAAATTAAGTCTGGCATGAAAGTATAGGCAGACCAAGGACAGTAATAGAAATAAAAATAATTAAGAAATATACCAATTTTGAGCAACCGCAGCAATCAGGATAGGCAATTTTTAGAAATCTGACTCAGATTTAAGAAACTTTTTTACCGGTATAAGTAATATGAAATATGTTTTGCAGTAAACACTTCAATTATTAAATTGTATTGCCCTTTTATGAGGCTTTTTACTCTTTTTTTGAAAACTTCTCTCCCCTATCTCCTTCTTTTGGGAGATATTTTATTGGTCTACTTAGCATGACTTTTCTATAATGAGATTGTGGTCCAGAATTGTAGAGTGATACTTTGTTGAATATTTTAGCAATTTTTTTTTTTTTAAATATATGATTTTGTGGAGGTTCCAGGTTTTCTGGCATTCTGCCTATCCCTAGCAAAATGTTCAATCATCTTAGCTGAGGAGACTCTATGATGGAAGGATGTTTATATGTGTATCATGAATGTGCCTGTAGTGTATCAGTGGGGAAAATAACATTTGTACTGATTCTGGAAGCAGCTCTCCACTGAATATTTTGCAAAATGCAAATTTCTCTATTAGTCAAGAATGCTTCTCAAATGACACCCATAAACAGAAATGTGGTAGAATTAGGAGTCAGAATTTTTGTTTTGTTTTGTTTGTTTGTTTTTATTTGTCTGTGGCTTGGTGTCCTCACCTCATGGAGTGAGAGTGTCTGCTTTTTTTCATCCATGGCTGTTGTTAAACAGGCTTCGCAAAAACATCAGACTAAATGATCTGTTGTTTCTTTTGACCTTAGCCGTAATGTTTTCCTCTTTGCCTTGCAAAGAAGTTTTTCCCAGTGGACATACCCATCCGCTTCTGTAAGGTAAAAGGAAGTAAAAGCTGAACTGAAATTAATTTTGTTTACTGGAGGACATATTTGAATGATTAGGACCAAATACGTGAAGTAAATCAGTGTCCGATGACTTGAATTCTTTCTCATGCTTCCTCACCTTACGAGCATGCTGTGTTCCTTACCTCTGTGTTCTTGCTTTGCAGATTTCCTGCGTTGGTGGGCTGGCATAGAGACGAAAGGAGCTAATTACAACTGTTCAGAATGTTATGGATAAATGATTGAAAAATAACAGTTTGAGGGGGAAAAAAATGCCTTCCAGACTTATTAATTTCATAGAGCAGCAGTGGTGCTAGGTCTGTTCATTCAGGTAGCCAGTTCTTTTACTTATTATTGAGGTGTGTATTTGCTTTTTCAAGACAAGGCAAAGGCACATTAATTGGATTTCTTTTTCTCATGAAGTCATTCTGGCTAGGCTGCGCTTACTTGGATTAAATACAAGCAAAAATAAAACTTGCATTGGTTCAGGAAGTTTGCTTTGTGGTTCTTTGGAAAAGAACATTCTGTCTCCTCTTTACAAAACCCATACAAACAGTCATTTGGCACACATACTGTTCTTTGTAGATACCTTATTTTAAATTATCTCTTGGTCATTTTGCAAGATTAAGTATCACAGTTCCTCTTTCCTGGATAAATTCTGTCTTGTATATTTGTGCTTTCCCTTTGCAAGTCCCATCTGCAGATTTAAATGGGTAATATTATTAGATGTTCTAAACACTATTTGAGATCCTGCTAGTGGAAAAAAAAAGGAACAAGATAAATGGTGTATGCAAATTGTAGAATAGCAAGCAATGTTTATAGAATACTACTTATTCAGAAGTGGTTATATCTCATCGTAGAAATGACCATGTAAATATGGTTTGTTATACTTGTTGATATTACTGGAGAAGAGCTAGAGAAGTACAGAGTAGCAGTGAAGCATCCATGATCATAAGAGATATTTCTGTAGCTGATAGCTCAAGAATGGCACACAAGCTTTGTGGCAAGATGTCTTTTTCATTTTTGTTTTAAATATTTAGGGATATGATTAAGTTACTTTGGCATACTCTCGAAATCAGTAGTGAGGACAATATATTTTATGTGGGTATAAAAGCCATTTCTTGTATGTGAAAATTTGGTATGAGCATCAGGAATTATGAATAAAAGCAGGGAATGAAACGTGTGCTGTGCAACTTCAATCAAACAGGGAGAAATCTCGAGTGCCCTCTTTTGATAACCTATTCAGTGGGACCAATTAGAGGGGATCTTGAGTGATGTTGATACCTTATTGGACTGATTCCCTGAGTGGCCTTAACACCTATTGACTTGAGCTCTTAACCAGAAGGGAAATGAAAGTTACCTTCTACCTTGTGGGAGTCAGTCCTACTTGTAGTAAGTAATATTCCCAGAGAGTGATAAAAGCAGACATATATGCTTTCTGAATAAATCTCTGCTGTAATAAGTTTGAAGGGAAGGTGAAGTAATTTGTGAGAAGTAATTTGGGAAATAATTGGTGAGAAAAAAAATATATTAAAAAAAAAATCTCCAACTTTCCACTTCCATACATTTAAATACAAAGAGTAAAATACGGATTACCATGTTTGTTATCTTTCTAGCAAAGCCTTTTTCCTATAATTAAGAAGGCATGAATTTTCTAATTGATGCCAAATCCAATCTGAGCCACCCACACAATTATTTCACCCTTCCCTCCACCTCCCATCACTATCTGGTATTTTGTTTGCACATTATTCATTAACTGTGTTCATGTCCAGGGCTCCAAACAGGGAAATCACGTTAGTGAGGAGGAGCTTTGAGACTCAGGAGTGAAATCTGTGGGAGGTTTTCTTCTGTTCTTCGTTGGCTTTCAAAGCAGAATCTCAACATCTGTCGCAAATTTTGGAGAGCTAAGGAGTAGTGAATACACTAGTATTTGATGCTTTCTTTGCTTAGCAGAATTCTTCAAGTCTTCCATATTGCTCAATAAAATCAAATTCTCTGTAAGAAGCTACACAGATCACAAATTACTACTGGGAAAGAGTTTTTCCCTGTCTCCGAGCTTTATAAATTAGCCTGTTTTGTTAGAGGCAACTTTCTACTGTATTCTTTTTTCCTCTTTGCCATATCCTCAGGTGGCTGAATCCAACTTCTTGCTTTTCTTGTTTGAGAGATGCATGCATGCAAAGGTCTCTCTTGGTATATTGCTTTTTTGGTGTGGTCTTGGTTCTTCTGGAATTAACAGCAACCCTTTTTAGTAGCAACCCATGCTACTGGGGTCATTACTGCTATCTTGAAACAAAAGCCATCAGGTTTGTGACTCTGTAAGGGATGCTTATCTCCTATAGAAGGTAAGCTCCTATAGAATGAATGCAACCTCCTAGAAGTCACAGATTTGGGATACTACCAGGTTGATGTCCCAAAGAGTGCAAATAAAAAGGTCTTGCAGCCAAAATTGGAACAGGTTTAGTAAAACTGGATGGACTAAGCTTTTCTGAAATCTTGAATGTCAGATTGAAAGTTGAGGAGTAGCGGGTGTTTGTGGGAAAGTGGGAGAATCCCATAATGGTCCCTTTCAAAATTCACTGTCTTTCTCTTCTGCCTCTTGCCCTGTTTATCATATAAGCCTCCTTTTTCTGCATCCTCCTGAGTACTGCCTTTCCCCATTGGGTCAGTGTTTTCCAGTGTTTTCTCCCAGAATGAGTGTGCCTGGTGCCATTTCCATTGGGGTTGGGTGGCTGCTCACAGCCCCGCAATGCGCAGATGCCTTCTGTGTCCCATGTGCCTCTGTTGTGACACCCACCACACTGCCTGCATGAGCACAAGAAGCATCCCCCTCCCCGCCCCTCCGCTACAGAGTACAGTTCTGTGGGTTTCCACTAAATCTGTCTTGGACAGACTCAGCCATAAGGGATACTGTTTGTTCCCATTGGGTTTGCCACCTTCTTCTTCTGCTGAGTGCTTCATCCCCATCACCTTACAGGTTTACTGCTGCACCCTTGAGCAGAGATGCAGCCCATCCTATCTTTGCAAGCAGGGTTTAGGATGTATATTTTGCCGGTATCCAGACCATGAAGCCCGATGGCTGCACTTTTGAATCCTTTTGGACACTGTTGGTATTTTAGGAAGTTTGCGCCTGGAAGCAGCAGATGATCCCTAAGCAGGAATATCCTTCTAACCAGAAATATCCTCCTCTCTCTCAGCACGGAGAAATCAGATTTTAAATGTCACTCCTTAGCAAGCCTAGTTGGTGGCATTCAGTGCAATTGCAAACCCAAGCCTGTTTCTTTTCTGATTTGTTTTCCAGTGAGGAGTTTCCTTTTGGGCAGCCTGCTTCCAAGCACCTCCGGGGAGGAGATGTCAGCCACTTGAGCCGGATCGAGCAGTGGAAGGGACGGCGTCTACCGAGGCTGCAGCTTCCTTCCCAGGCACATGGCATCTGCATAAGTGGTCACTGGTGAGTGGCACTTGGACGCTGACGGTCCCTTGCTCTCACTTCATGACCGACAACATCTAGCAAACAGCAAGTCCCAGGATGCAAAGATTTGGTTGCCTTTCTTGTTTTTCCAGAAGGGTGACTGGTGAGCTAAGTGAAAGGGGGCTGGTCCACCGTGCCACCTAATCCTAGGATATCCTTCCTATTTGTTTGTATGTTTATGTTTTTTTTCTTTCCTCTCCCTCCCCTGAACGAGGAACTTCCTGGTGAGAGCAGACTTTCCATCTGTGGCAGTAGGTATGCCGCACGACACCCTTTGGTGTCTTAAGAGCTCTTCTGATCAAAGAGAGGTTTCGTGCCCTGTGCCTTGGTCTGAAAATACAAGCTGTGGGGCTCTGATAACAGCAGCGGTGACCAGCTTTTGGCAACAAGGGGAGGATTAAAAATGAGTGTGTGTGTGTGCGCATGCGCTCCTACACCCCCTCTCCAGCTGAATGGAAAATGAAACTCTCCAAAGCCTTTTATGTATCTGTGTCTTTTTCTTTTTTTCCTTTTTTTTTTCCCATCTCCATGTGGGTGTGCGCAGACAAACTTCATGCTCAGCTGCCTTTTGAAGATGTGTTGTAAAGAAAAGAGTCTGCTTGCTTTGACCTCTCATGTCTGTCTTCAGTTCAATATTAGTTCTATTCTCTTTGCAAAAGATAATGGCTTGCACTTTTTCTTGCAGGGAGGGGAGGTGATTTTCATCAGTTCCTCCCATATGTGATTTTTTTTTTTTTTTTAGCTTCCTGATAAAACAATAGCAATCTGCTGCTTTGAGCAGCCGAGATGCTGTGATTCTGTGCAAGCAAATACGTGGAGCGCTACCTTGCACCTCCTAACACCCTGCTTTGCCTGAGATGCTACTGTGCTGGGCTGATTGCTGTTTTCCCAGCACCAAGGAATTGTTAGCGATGAGATGCAACCTCGCCTACAAAACACATATTGACTATTAAAAACAAAAGTATGTTCCCCTTAGCTAGACTTAGTCATTCAGATGCCTCTGTGCAGCTTAGCTGGGGTAAAGTAGGTGAATGGATTCCCACTAAAACATCAATAGAATACAGCTCAGCATCAGATATAGGATCTTTCCTTGAATATCCGATTTCTCAACTGGGGCTTTAAGCAAAACCACTCAAAGTTATCTTCTTGAGAGGATATAAGAAGCACCTCCTAAGGGTGGGTAGGAGAAGGGAGAGATAAGCCCAGGGCTTTTGTCCGAGTCCCTCAGATTTTTAACCCATCGTTGGCAGTGTTCCTTGGCACATTTGGACCAAAGCTCGGGGCTAGTTCATCACGGAGCTGTGCCTGCCAACCTGACTGTCCGTGGAGTCTGATAATTTTTCAGACCTGTATGACTTTCAGTGTAATTCTGGCTTTTTGCTGGAGGAAACAAAGACCAAACAGGAACTTCAGGGTGTATTTCAGTGTTCAATGTTTTAATGGACTGGCCCAAACCAGTGTGTTTTAAGTAACAGAAAGTTTGAAACAGCTGATTTTGCACTGTAGTAAAGAATCCATTTTGCAGATTGCAAGATACCTGCCCTTAAGAGCACATTGTTCATTTATCACTGTTCTTCCTGCTTTGGGTCAAGCACAGCAGCTGCCCTCTTGGGGATGGCTTGAAGGTGTGTACTCTTGCTTTACACGAGCCTTAAATAATGAAACAGCTTCAGTGCTAGCTCTGACTCCTTTTGAGGAAAGGAGTTGTTAAAGTTGATATAATTATTTTTTTTCTGAGAGGGTAGAAAAAGGGAAGGTAAGGCAACAATTAACAATGTGTTTTTATTCAAACTATTCTCTCGTGGGGAAATGAGTGTTTTCTCACTAGTATTTTCAGTTATTAGAAATTAGAGACCAGAGGGTTACGCAAAAGCCTCCTCATTTTTTGTAGATTCAAGGCTCATTGCCTTCTGTCAAACCTGAGACAGACACAGGCTGTCTCAAAACTTCCCGGCATGGCTGGCATGGCGGGAACTGGAAAAAATGGAAAAAAAATGCGTTGCTCACTTTTAGTGAGTGAGAAAGTGCTCTGATTGTATGCAGAGGTTTCTTTCGAAAACTGAGATTGTCCAGGGGATACACCATAAATTCACTGTACAAATAAAGACAGAGTCAGCCAACGCCTGCTGATCACGTCAAGGGGTGACTGCGCCATGGCGTGAATCGCCGTGCGCGATGAATATGTCACGGGGTTTGTCTCCCCTGTTGTCCCTTCCTTGTTTCTGCACACATAAATCTGTGCTAGTTAAAATGCAGGTTTGTTTGTTTGTTTGTTTCTGAAAAAGCTGTGTTAATACAGTGTTGTTCTGAAATTACAGGTTTTAGCTCTATCTATAACCTGAGGCCTCACAAACAAAATCGTTTGCTGTTTCTTGTATTTACAGTGCTCTTCTACAGGCAGCCCATGCTTTCAGGGCACCGTTATACTGAAGTAATAAGCTGGTACAAGTGTTTTAGAGTTGGGTAGATGAACTTCCTCACTGCACCCTGCAAAATTACAAACCATCCTAAGCCCACAAGTGACTAATGATCAGCTATCAAAGAATGCCTTGAAATTTAAGATTAGCTTAAGCTGTGTTTAAACAAACCAAGGCATGCACTTGTTTGCAGGATTTTTTCTTACATCTATGGAGTCACTAGGACTAGATGAGCATTTCCAGTGGTTTCATTGTAAAGAAATCTAACCTTTTCTAACCTTTTTTTTTTTTCATGATGGCAGTAAAAGGATTTGGCCTCTGACAAAATTACTATTACCTGCTCCTATCACATTAGTTTTGTGTTTAAAAATTAAGTTCCTAAAAGCCATTGTTTTCTAACTCTGGGTTTCAAAATGCTCGATTGCTCTGTCTTTCAAGTGTGCAAGGCAGAGGAGATGTCTCCCATTGCCAAGACATGGAGACCTTGGTGCTCGGCTTGCCTGGGGACATTGCCTCTGCTGCAACACCGAGGTCCATGTGCTGGGAGCATGCACAGCTTGTCTTTATAGACGGTGCTTTTTGCTTTTTGTGTGGTTGTGGAGGTTTAGAAATGATCTTAATCTCATTTCTGGAGTGACTCAGGGACTTGAGTCCGTTGTGCCGGGATGCGGGGAGCGCAGAGGTGCCGTTCTTTCAATTTACGCTGAGTTCGCAGTTATTTTACTCTTTCAGCCAGCTTTTCAGAGCCTGTATCCAAAATCATTGAGCTCCTGTGGAGTGAAGGAGGCAGTTAAGGAAGGGAGCGTAGGGGAGAAAGAGGAGGAAGCAAAGGGACAGCTCTCTGCACGGAAGATGGTGTCTGCTGCCTGCAGGCGCTCAGGAGGCTGGTGTTCTGGGTGTAGGTGGGATGCTTTTTTGTAGCTTGCAAAATAAAGTGCATGTTGCATTCCTAGCGTAGAGGGATGGGCGCAGGGAAGGTGTGGCAAGTGGGTGGTATATTTATATAATGAAGTACTGCGTTTTCTGAACCCTTAGCTAGAAAGATTCTACATTAACTGAAGGTGTAGGAGCTTCTTTTTTTTTCTTTTTTCACTGAATACAAGTGAATCCATTTGGTGCTACAGGTGCACATGCCACGCTGATGAAAATTAAACGAGCACGTGAGATCCGGTTACATAAAAATAAGCGCCCTGCGGGGAGCGGGCGCAGAGCGCCCTTCGTCCGCCCAGGTCCGGGAGGACGGAAGCTGTTTGCCTTGGCCTCCACCTCTGTTTGGAGAGGTTGCTGTGGCGATGAATGGCCCCGGCGCGCGCGCGCACCACGGTTATTGCTTTATGTGTAACACAACAGTGACGGTCACGCGGCTTGTCGCTGCCCGCTGCCTGTTCCCCAAAACTGCGTTAAACAAGGAGAGCTGCTGCCTTAGAGGCAGTTCTGCATGCCATCGCCAGCCCCTCGCTTTCCCGCAAGGGTAGGAGATGGGGAAATGCGCTTTACTCTGATAGGAAGCAGGAGAGTCCTAGTTAAATGAAATTCTCCCTCCCCCCTACCCCATACCAGTATTGCAAATAATACTTTTGTATCTATCCTAGTGCCTTCCTAGACTCCATTTATCTATAAATGCTACAATAAAATAAAGAGTACCACAGCTGTAAAAAGACTGTGTTCTTCACATTGAGATATGAAAGTGTGATTTAACAGTTGCACAGTGATGAAAAAGTAAGCCTATATATATATATATATAGTATATATATATGAATGTTTTGCATTTTTGAGATGTAATTTAAAACCTTTGTGAATTCTCACTGGTACAAGTATAGTTTGAGGGCACAGTTGTCTGAAGGTGACATTATAAATATCACTTCTACACAGTGAATTGCCTTCAAGAAAATCTTGGAAATTGGATTCATTTATGATTTCTAGCATTGCTGGTAGGGTGAGAAGCAAAAACGAGCAAGACACTAGTGAAACATTATGCTTTTCAGCAAAGTGTACATCTCGCATTTCTGATCTGTCGTTTCCCTCCTGAAACCTAATGGAACTAATGGGAATGAATTACCACCAGAGGCAGCTCTTGAAGCACATTCTTCCCTGTATATTGCCCCTATTCCTAATGGTTATGAAGTGGCATCATATGTAAAACTTGTAGCAAGTTATAGTGAAATGAAAATTTCTACTTTGGCAATTCCTTCTTTTTTTTTTTTCCTCTTCATAAATGCGTGTATTATTCAGTTCTATGTCAGCTCTCCATCTCCTAAATGGGAATAACAATTCCTGGTGGTTTCATTTGTGAGGCTAAGCGCTTCCAAGGTTGCACTGCTCTTGACTGCAGCAATAGTGAAGGCTTAAAGAGGAAGAAGAGAGCTTGCTAATGGCACTAGGGCCTCTCACGGTCTCTGGAAGGGGAGAGGGTCGCGACAGACTCCTTGCAGGACTGATGAGGCTCCTAGCTGAGTTGGAGCAGTCGGAGAAATACCCCCGGCAGACCTGTGAAACAGGCTGCCTTGAAGCTTTCCCTAGAACAGTCGAAACGGTGTGAGCTCCCTTTTGGGGCTCGCTCAGTTAAAATCACCTTCACTAAAGATATATTTCATTATGTCTTCTAACACTCTGTTCAAGCTCTTTTCCTGCATTTTTGAGGATGTGGACCTGCAGTTAATAGAATAGAGCCAGCATTTATAGAAATGGCAGTATTTTTACTACTATTTGTACTTTTGTATTTTTTACTTACTGGCTCATTCTCCAAGGCTTACAGTGGACACCTACCGTACCTCTTCAAATCTGTTTGTTCTGTTTCAGGCTGTTCGTTTGAAAGATTTTGTGATGAACGAGTTTACTGTACAAACGTGTGATTAGCAGCAGCTGTTTGTAGTCATGCTTTAAATCGAATCCATCTGTCAGTGGGCTCCTTAATGTGTAAACTTCATGTTGTCAGGAGAGCTGACACCAGAGGATTATCTGGGTGCTGTCTGCCAAAAAAAAAAAAAAAAAAAAAGTGGGAAAAAATCACAAGGAAATGGGCTCAGATGAGCTCTGGGATGCCTCTGGAGTTTCACTGGTAATGCTGTGGTTTCATCGGGTGAGAGGTGACTTACAGGGAAAGTGACATACAGGTAGGTGTTCAGATATAGGGTGTATAGGTGGTATAGCCAAGTTGCGAGAGGAGTTGAAGTAGCCTTTCCAGAAACCAGTACCTGCAGCTTGTGTGATCGGGATGGCTCTTTGTGCATGTGTGTGTGTGTGTGTGTAGTTTTTTTTTTGTTTTATTCTTGACCCTTCAATGAACCTTTGAACCTTCATCGCTTGATGGTGTTAGTTCTATGCAAAAGCTGGTTCCTGGTAAGGCTCTTGATAAATTAGAGAGGGGATAGGAAACCTGGCTGACTCTTGGGCTGCTCTGTGTGCCAGATCAGCAGTTCAATTGACACTAAATTTAGCGTTGGCAGAAGCATAAAGAAGAAGAAAAAGACAAAAACCCTCTGGCTTTATAAACTTGTGTTTTATGTCAGCTGAAGCCAGTACACTGCTTTAAAAAGAAGTGCCTCTTGTCCCGGAGTAAGACAAAAATGCCTTAGTTTTTCTTTTAGTGTATGTATTAAAAGAAGCATTGTGTATCCTGGAGTCTATTGTTGTTCTACATCTGATAAAATAGACTTTCTCCTCTCTTTTTAATACTGGAGACTCATTAATGTATTCCACGTAGAGACAGTGAAAATTGCACTTTGAGTAAAGAGATTGATTGATGTTGGCTTGTGTCAAGAAAACATGGCTGGAAGGAGTCAAGACATCCTCTTTTATTTTTTCCTCTGAAATGCATTGTTTTTCCTGTGTGTGTTTAATCAGAGTATTTAGTGGAGGAATGGAATTGCTTTAATGCTGACAGTATCTTGTTATCTCTTTAAAATCATGCCTAATACAGTTAAAATATAGTTATTATCATCTGGTAATCACTGAAGACCCCCTTGGGACTTCGGATTTTAAAAATTTAAATTTAAAATTTAAATTTAAAATCTAAATTTAAAAGCTGCCCCCACATCACGTGAGCGACCAGGAGCGCGGCGACCAGAGCAGGCAAACAGAGCGTGGCGCGGCAGTTAGCACGGCAGTTAGCGCGGCAGTTAGCGCGGCAGTTGGTGCAGGCGAGGTGCAGGGAGTCTCCCCCGAGGTGTGCAAGAAATTCTCTCCACACTCTCGCAGCAACATCAGAAGATCAGGAGAAGCAACGGTCTCCACTCGGCAAAGAGCTCTCACCAGGAAGAGTGTGGCGACACAGACTGAACTGCCACAGAAACATGTGGCAGTCCAGGTTTGTAGCTGTGGGGAATGCCTGAGCCTCTCTGTGCTACCAGGGAGTAGTGGAAACACCATCTGCCTCAGGTGTGAGCAGGTGGACGACCTGCTCGGCCTGGTGGCGGAGCTCAAGGAGGAGGTGGAAAGGCTGAGGGC
>VWPW01013348.1:0-35302 GCA_013389825.1 Crypturellus undulatus
CAGCAGTGCCAGGTACTAGCCATCCAGTGCAGACAAATGCCATGTATTTTGCATGTCTCATGCTTAGCTGAAAATGTCATTTCAGTGATGCAGTAAAATGAGGTCCAACTTTGGCAGAAAAAAAATATATTCTGGCTAGTTTCAGAAAGCAGAACGGAAGCAGAAAGAGCAACAAGTACAACTGAAATTCTGAGAGTTGTTTAGTGCCTTGAGTTACCAGCTCAGGTTTTTATGTTTTATATTTTTAAAAGTTTTGTTCAATCACTCTCCATAGAACGATATAAGCGAAGAGGAACTTGATGGATAGCGGCCTCAGCAAGAACAGGGGTAGGAACTGTCAGTGCTCTTCTTTTTCTCTGAAACAGAGTTTAAACAAAAAGACATAAACATGATTTTTTTACTGTTATTACCTCATATATTTAATCCATGTGAATTGAGAATGTTCTACATTTAATTGTTTAGCAGATAATTATTTAGCCTGACAATTTGGACAGGTAAAAGTATCGATTCTCCTCTATGTTAAACAGAGGCTTTTTAAGGAAGCACAGAAGGTAGGGTGCCTTCTGACCCAATTCTTAAATTCTGTTAAGAATTTTAGTTAAGTTAAAAGTTAGTTGAGTTAAAAAAAGAAAAATACAAAATTACCTCTCCTCCCTGAAACGTCAGAAGCCTTTAAGAAATACCAAGTCTAGTTGCGTATCAGTGCAGGCTTTTGCTCAGTGGATTTTACTATATCTTCTGATTTCTTACAGTGTTTAGGTTCATCTGGAAGACAAATAAATGTTATTGGGACCTTGAGTGAGGAAGTCAACCAAGTAGGTAGAGTCTGCACAGCCTTAATTGGACAGGAATTATTTTCCCTTTATTTTCTAAGGCTAAACCAGGGTTTCAGTCCCTGCTTTCTTTTACTGATTTCTCACCAGCAGGAACATGGGACCGCGCTAACTAATAACTACCGTTATTCATAAGACAAAATATAGAATAAAAGCAGTAGATCAAAGCATTAAATGAAAATATGATGACATTTACATGAGTAGATGTTAATAAAAGTGTTTTTTTTTTTAATATATCTTCCATCTTACGGAAAGTCCACCTGATGTAGAGAAGTGCTTTTAAATCCTCTTCACTCTAGGCACTCAAATTGGGGAAAGTTTCACTTAGGTAATGAAGGATGCCAATATCAAGTTCCAGTTCAGTCATACAGGAGAAATGACACCGTGTGACACAAGTAGCTTTCAAGCTGAGCCATTTGATATGAATTTCGAACTATTCTGTGGGTGCTTTTGAATAGTATCTACAGCTGAGAAGATCAGTGGCCCTATGCATGGGGAAAACATGATAAACTTTTAACCAACTGACCAGATGTTCCCACCAGTGACTACTAACGCTAGATTTAAAATGTGGTAAAAGGGAAAGCACAGAAGACTGAAAAGTGGAGAAGATGAGCAGGAGAGAAGGGAAAGGTTAAAATAAAATAAGTACAAGGGGGAGCTGGGTGAAGAACTTGTAAGAAGAAGCTGTTTAAAGCTTCATAAAAGCTAAATATTGATTTCTAAACAATATATAACTTTCTTCAGGTCACTGTGTAAGTTTTTGTATGTCAGCTGTGCCTACTAAATGGGTGTCCCTGGCTTTTAGCTTGTTGTCGCTGCCCTTTCGTAAGCAGATCCTTTGCTCTTTCCGTATCGCGTGCTGCGGATGCCGGGCTGTACAGGAACGCCTGCTCCCGGCTCTGCTCCCGTATTCGCTGTCTGCAGCCCGTGCGCGGAGCCGCCACGCAGGGGCTGACGCACCCCCGAGGTGGGTTTGTGCACTGCTGTTTTACACGGGTATCCTCGAGAGGCTTCCAGGGCTGGCTACCGCTGTACAGCTCCATGTGCCCAGGCAGTCTTCTGCTGGCACATGGGGAGAAGTTCCCCATAATCTGTTTTATTGCAGATTGATTATCTTCCTTGCATTTGGATATTAAGGATTAATGTGGCAATCAAAATGAATGAAAAGCTGAAAGTGCGCCAATTACTATTTTATAAATCATTAAAACATTAAGTTGTTTAATTAAACATGAGCAGTTTTTAAAGTTAATGACCTAATTAATAAATCACTCAGGAGAAAAGGAAAATCATCACTTTAAAAAAAAATCACCTTATAATAGTTCCACTTAATCTTGTAACATTCGATTAAATGGAAGTGAGATTATGGAAAGGACAAAGATATTGTGGAGAAAAACGGCTTTCAGTGTGGAGTGGGGCTCCCGCAGCAGCGAGCAGCTCTCCGCTCGCCCGAGCCAGCACGCAGGGCACAGTCAGTTCCACTGACACAAATGCGAGAGCCTATGCAAGAGCATCCAGCTACAATGTCTAATGTGTCATTCAACACACTCTTCTGGATTATTCAAGTAAAAAAGCAGTGTTTGTTTCATTATTTTCTATTGGGAAATATGATTTCTGTGAAAGCACATTTCATAATGAGTAATGTTTTCCACCCAAGAAAACTGAAGCAAACTGAGATATGAAATCTTAAATACATAAAAACGATTTTTGTGTTTGGAAGGTTTATCTTCTGCACTTAAAATGGGATTTTAATTTACCATAGTTTTGTGAAAAATATATTTGACATAGGATTCTGGATCTTTTTCTTGAAATGGATGATTCTCTAATCTAAAAAGGTTCCACAACATCCTGAAATTGTGGTATTCTACACTAACCTGTCATCGTAGTTGTTTAAATACAGATAAATGTAGAAATTTAATACGCATTTTTTTGCAACAGTATTCAATGCTGTAGCACGCTTAGAAAGTTAGTGCAATTCTGTCCATTTTGAGTGATATGAGATCATTTCACCAAAATGAAGCAGACAAGTGAAACATTTTAAGCACGAATTTTCAGTATTCGGTATCGCCAACTATTTCTGTACTAAGTCCATGCTCTGCCTTTCTGTTCTGAATAGATCTAGCATGATGGCAGAGTCTTTGTAGAGGTATTTAAAGCTGCCATTGAAACCCAATATTAATTCAGTCTGTCTCAGAGAGCCAGGACCATGTGTTCTGTAGAATATCTAGTGCTCCAGCCTCTGGGTATTACCATAACATAAATAACTGCAACATACACATATAATTATCAGACACAAAAAAAGCCATCATAGATTTATTTATTTATATTATCTATGACATCATCCATGTCTCCTCTGAGGCTTATTCGAAGCATAAATTTCTGTATAGGGGTCAGGGCTAACATAAATTACTATAATATTAAAAAAAAAAACTAGAAACATTCTCATTGAATAGTAACCTGGTTGATTACTTTTTCTTAGGAAAGAAAGATTAAATATGATGATGTGAGCATTTTATAAATCATTTTGAAAGATGACCAAAAAAAATTGTTTTCCCATTTCAAAGTTTGCCAAAACAGATTTCGATACTGAGAAAATAGAGGAAATGCATGAATGAAATGCTATTGAATTTAAAATCAATCTATTTGATTAAAAATGATAAATAAAGCAGATTATAAATGATACAACCTACAGCAATCAAATAAAACATTCACTGAGTTCTCCATTCTTCTGTGATTTAACTATGTAGGAAATTAACATAAATGATCATAGAAGAAGACAGTTGAGAGTAAATTCAACATACAGTAGTATATGCTACATAAAATGACGAATAAAAATGCTTTCAAATATGAGATGTTGTTAGAAACAAAACCTAAGCAATGTCCTTATTCTATACATTGTAATACATCACAACTGTCTGCTGCATGTCTTGAAAGATAAAAGATGCAGCATTTCCTACTCTGCTCCTCTTCCAGGACATAGGAGACTTCAGTCTGCTAAGGCTTAGACCTTAGAACACAAATTATATTTAAAAAAAAATACATGTAAAAAACAAAAATGTCACTCATTAGAAAACTTAAAATGATGTGAAAATAGTTTAAATAGAAATCTGTAGACATAGGACCACAAATTCACCACCTCTTATTTCCAATGAGGAAAATTTGTCAATAACAAAAATACAGGGGCACTCAAGTTGGGTGGACTCTAGAAGAAAGGGGAGTCAGAAAGGACAGAAAAGGACCTTTGAGGCATATGCTGAACTGTGTAGTAATTGCTACCTGCTGCTCAGGCAGTTGCTTTTGAGTCACTCTGGCAAGCTTCACTCTCAAAAGTCCATTAATGAGTTTAGCTTTTCAAGCAGAAGTGAAGAAGGCCAGTTCCCCTTACTGCCCACATAACTCAAAACTTTCAGTAACGTTGAGATCACAGGAGAATAAACATCACTTTATTCAAAATACCTACTCTTATCACTTGGACATTTTGATACTTACAATCACCAGATATTAAACCACTGGTCAGCTTGTGAGAAAATCCTTGCACTTAAAAAATAAAATGGAAAAAAAAATCTGCCCTTAAAGGGTTTTTTTAGGTTCTATTTGTCCCACAATCCAGTCAGGAAAATGACTTTTCTTACTAAGTGAACATCTTCCCATGATTGCTACACTTACCTTTGATCACTTTAAGCAGATGCAATTTTCTAACTCATGTTACTTTTAGTAAAAAAGGATGTCTTTCACCAAATCAAAGTCACATTAAGTGCTTAAACAGATGCATTTCAATACCAGAAGAATAAATACATATTCAAGGAGAAAATGTTAATGGCTCATAGTATTATTCTTAATAACAAACTGGTACTGAATTGCGTAAGTGCATCTTCAAATAACTTTAAATCATTCTTGCAGTCAGGCTTTGCTGCTTATATAAAGGATTTCCTATTATCAAATAGAGAATATCAAAAAGATACTTTTTTTTTGGTAACAGATGCCCTTTATTTGGTGTTTTTATAACATATGCCCAAAGAAACTTTCTTATACTGGCAATTTATACAACACCTTATTTTGATATTTTACCACTGTTGGTGTTTGACAGAGAGGTAGTGGACACTGCTGCAGCTTCTCCCTGGACAGCTTCATTAGACTGAGTGGTGCTTTGTGAAGAACTATTACCATTCAGTGGCTCTGTGCTCTGCATTTCTTGCTGGGCCTCGGTGAGATCCTGCTGGTTCAGATCAGAGTTAGTGCATTTTTCTGTGTCAGATTCAGGAAGAGGAGCATCGAAAGAGATTACTTGTAGGACGATGGATCTGGGAGGGCACGTTGTATCACTGCTTCCCTGACTAGTCTCATTTTGTGTCCTTGTGGTCTCTTCCTGTAATTGGGCATCTGTGGATTTTCTGCTTTGGTCTTTCTGCTGTTCATCATCACTTTTCACAAGTTCTTCTACAAAGAGGGAATAAAATATGTGAATTAGTAAAAATATGAATTATGAATGCCATACCCCAACAGTTTGATTTCAGAGTAGCACGTGTTTGGTAGAGTTGCACATGGGAATATTGTGATCATCAACTTTCTAGATGAGGACATGTGCCGATGTGTCATATTCTGATCTTGATTTTCACAGTTGCTACTGAGCCACAGTGGTTGGCTCTGCAGTTTGAACCTTAATTTGTACAAGCTGCAGTGGAAACAAATTTTAGAGGGCTGTAAGCATGCTATCTAGTACTGTTGCTATCACAGCTAGTGGCAAATACAGAATAGAAGTGAATAAATAAGGAAGCTAAAGAAGAAATGCTGATGGAAGGGTATACTCCATGCTCCACTGCAGCAGGTGAATTGGAAGAAGGCACATGTGCAATGATGGAGAATGAAAGGATCTCGGAGCAGCAGAGAGAGGTGGGTAGGAGGTGCGAGATGATGAAGAAAACACAGTCGAAGGGACTTGTGATGGAAGGTTAAAAATCTAATAAAAATAACCTTTCCCATTTTGTTGGAGGATTTTGTTGTTAATTTACAATCTCTGTTTCATAAATTCAGATTTTAGAATCTTTACAGAGGTGTTTCATAACCTCTGGAGGTTCAATCAATTTAAAAAGTGAAAGCATTGCAACACCTCCATAAAACAGCCACAGGTTACTGCATGAATCTCTAATGTCACTCTTGTGATCACTGTATTAAGGAAGGAAACGAAGCACTGGGATATTTATCATTTTGAATTGCCACCTTCCTGGGAAGAAACTCTGGTTCTGACTGAACAGTTAAATCTAGATGAAAAGTGAAATGTTAACTGAGGGAGAGAAGTATTTCTGTAATCCAGGCTGCAATCACCCTTATGCCTCAACCAGCATTTACCACCTCCATTACATCACTGTTCCAAATCCAAAAAAAGGCCAGTGGGAAGTCGAATGTGGCCTGTGAAGTGGGATGCAAAGGAAAGGATCTCTTCCAAACCTGAATCTCCCTCGTTCTCTCTGATGTGCAGAAGCACAAAATATTGAAATGATTTCTCTGCTTTGTCACTTTTGTACTTTTGGGCATGTCTAAACTTAAAAAGAAATCAAGACACTTCAAATTTGAGCAATTTTAAAATTCTTAACCATTTTTTTTTCCTTTACAGTCTACAGAGACTGTTTTGGACTGCAGATCTTCTGCAAGTTGGACAGGTACTTTTTCTCTACAGACTTTAATACTGCTCACCCAAAGAACTGGTTAATTGAAGAAATTAGGAAACAATTTGTGCAGCTTGAAAGCAAATCTGATGTTGTTCAATACAGATAATGTTAATTAAATCATTTGTCATTCATGCTATAATTTACGTACCCAAGGCTTTTGTCCTCTTAAACTGATTTACATACCATACTTGCCTCTCAGAGCTACAAGCATTTCTCCTTAACTTTATCAGAGACAAGGAAATTCCAGATAAAAACATACCAGATTCTATTCAGATGCATCAATAAGTTAAGCAAAGCAAAGCTAAACTATAAGCATACAAACAAAATGGAAAGATAAAAAATTAAAATAGTAAATAAAGAGATGTTAAAAATGTATAGATATTTGAAGTTATTTAGACTTCTGGAGTTTCTCTTCTGTGTTTAAAACAAGCACAAATCTTGAGATGATGTTCCATCTTTACATCAGGTTTACCCAAGGCTTTCTTAAAAATGCCTTCAGTGCTTAAAAGCAACAATGAACTATTTTTAATAGCATGATTTTTTTTTAACAGTGTGATATTGATTTAAGATATTTCCTGTTAAAACAGTAATACTTGCTTAGCTCAAGATAGAAAGTTGCAGGGGTTTTTTTTGTTTGTTTTAACCTGAAAGCTGGTAAGAGACAGTGTATTTCTTAAAAAATGATGGCTTAGGACAGTACTGACTAGAATTTATATTTGTTTTAGTATAACTTGGTGGCTAACCACTTTATTCGCTTATTAGAAGTAATGTATCAAAATATTTCTATTTGTAAAAACACCATTTTTTTCAGGTCATAGTATATATGAACTTTATATTGTTTGCCTTTCCTCCCTTGCCCAGCTTAAACTGGCAAAGGAATATTAACAATTTAATCAGAATAATGATTATGGCATGCTCTTATTATTCTCTTATTTCTATGACTGTTCTTGAGATTATCTCCAGCATGGATATCTAAATCAGAGCCACACTCTAACTGAGCCCTGTGCCTGTCTGATGGAGTATGGTGTATGTCCACGCCTGATAAAACACTAGTGAAATGTCCTGTCTATTGCTACTAACTGACTTTTCAGAAGCCAGTAGAAAAGAGTATGTGAGAAAAATAGTTATCTTTTCAAAGTATGAAAAACACTGTGGAACTTCAGAATCTATGGCATTAAAACTATTGATTGTTTATGGCAACAAGTGTGTCTGCTCCCTCTAGGCTTCATAACCAGAGTAGAACAAAAACACTTGACTCTTCTCACAGATGATTTGTGAAATGGTTTGCCGTACTTCTGCCACAGGGTCACTCACTAGCAAATATGTTTTGGGTCTGCTCCCAGGGACTTATGCCATATATATGATTTCACATTCTGGAAACGGATCCAGAACCATAGCTCCATCAAGGTTCGTATTACAATAAGTGCTTAATCAGTGTTGCTAGACTTTTTTGTTTGTTTTGAGCAGTGATTACCATTCCATAGTGATAAAATTTCAAAATCACTCTTAGTTAAATCAGGTTGAAAAAAAGAAAAATATTTCATCTGTTTGAGAGGAGTTTGTTCAGGGCAATTAGGAGAAGTGGCTGGTAGTTGCGACTGAGGCTGAGGATCCTCAGATATAAATTCCTCAATGATGGTATCATTAAAACCCCAAATCCTTGTTCCTGGTATTATATGTCTCATCTGCTGTACATCTGATTCTGTGTTCTGACTCCACTCTCCTTCATCTGCTCTGAAATCCACTGCAAAACAGGAATAAAAAGAGATGAATAACATTGGATTCTATCTGTGGAATATGCTATATGGTCTGGAAAAACATAAGACTCCTGTTTTCTGTAACAGTAGTCTATATTACACAGGGTCTTTATATTTCATTGTTGGAATTTATGGTTGTTTTTGTTGCCTTATCACTTTGGTGAAACAGAAATATTCAGCAGTCTTTAAAAGAAGCCAGGACTGGAACAGTAACCTACTAGCTAAAATTTAGCCACTAGCTCTCTGAAAAGATTCTTATTAAATATTATTAATTGAATAAGATTAATAAGATTTAACAACCTTCTAAGCAGTCTTTCTTTCTATAAAGCTTCCCTCTTTCTTGACCAGTTGGGCTGGACAGTGGGGAGGTTGTCATATCCATTCAAAGGATTATCATGTCCGTTCAGATAATGTCATATAGAGTGCTGCATGGTTAGCTCAAAAAAGGCATTATTGTTATCATTTTTTTTCTCTCCAAGTTTTAAATTGGCGAAAGTGCTTGGAGTTAAGCCCATTTACATATTTTATATTGTCTGATTTTCCTTACTTTACAAAAAGCCAAGTGTTATTCAGCAGAATTTGTATGAGTTATGCTGAGAAACAAATTGCTTCAAACAGATCTGCCCTGGATGACTCAGTCTTATCTGTCCCTTCAGTACTTCTATGCTATCTCTTACCTACCACCTTAAAGCAGTGTCCTTCATGAGAAGGAGCTACAACACCTGATAAGTAAAGATAGCATTAAGTGCTAGCTTTCTTTCCCTGTGTTTAGGCTGGGATATTAGCAACATAATTTTAATGAATGGTTTTGTTTGGAAAACTGGCATAAAGACAGCAACCAGGTTTCAGAATACTTGAAAAATTTAGGTACTTAGTATTTTGTAGATACAGAAAAAGTGTTAACTGCACCAAATATTATTTTTATTCCATTAAATGACTTTTTTGGTCTTACTAAATGTCTGGCAATGGAAACCAGTTCTGAAAAGAAATACTGTAATTGGTGATCATTAGCTGTACTTGGGTTACTTCAAAGCAGAATAAGATTTGCGATACCTGTGAGCAGATAAAAAGCAGATACAAAGCAGATGAGATACTAATTTATTCTTGGGTGAGTAACCATTAAGCATCCACAGTCTAATCTTTTGGTGATTTTACTTCAATCTCTTTTTCCCTCTTTTTTCTTTTAAATGAGGCAAGATTATCATCTAATTCTCAATGCAAAAATAAAAATTAGGCTAAATCCTTATGAAATTATCCAGTGCCAGCCCTAAGCATGGCTGGAAGCTTTATTATTTCATTAAAAAAAGTTAATAAAAAAACAATTATTTGTTGTTTTGTGGAGTGAGTAAGAGCCCCGAATTCCCAGAGGTCTGAAAGGCACTATCAGGTCTCACAGACCCTCTGACATCTTACTCAGCTCTTTAAGCAACACAAAAAGAAATGAGAGCTCCTTTTCTGGAACCTGGATCTCTCCTGGAGCAGATAAGCAGCTCTGAGTATCCTGAAACCGCCAGGATGTCATGTGGCTTGCTCACCAGCACCGCCCTAACGAGCAAGGTTTACCACAGGGCCCCGTGTCCTGTATCACTGCTCTGCTACCACAGCAACTCTGACAACTCTGCATTATAAACCACAGAGCTAACTTGTACTGGATTTGTTCAGCTACATTACTACCTGTGTACACAGCAACATTTTCAGGATGTGCTTTATTAGGTGATGAAGTTTTTCTGTGTTTTGGTACCTTCTCTTTTACTTCTGCGTTTGCCCGTCGACTTTCGTTTCCTGACCTTTCTGTAATAAGGTGAATAAAGGAGAGAGGTAAATATGTAACTGCTATGGTCTGTACAGTACAGATCTCATAAGATATCTTTTGCCTACAGTAACAGCAGCATTTGAGCATGTACTGACTTAGGAAGAGTGGAGAGGAAAACCACAAACGTTACAGGTAAGCACAACAACTAATGGCAGCCTGTGGTACAATGCAAAAATCCAGAATTGTGAATCCCTGTTGAATCATACCGTTATTTTCATTGGGTGTATTGAAAATAAACTGAATTCATTTGCCTTTCTCTACTGACATTGTGACAGTGAAGCAATCAAAACTAGCAAGCTATTGGACTAGAGGGAAAATCTGTTCATTGCCATTAAGAATGAAATTTGAGAAATCTTTGATTAAGAACGTTGCTTGATGTTACAGACCCTCCTAGTATTACTGAAAATTTGATTTGATTTCTAGGTTCATCTACCATCTCTTTTTTATTAGAAAAGAGCATTCTACGAACTAGTGGCAAAAGACCAAACTGAGATCTGGTTAAGAAGGAACCCTTTCCCACCAGCCATTCTTAAGAGGTCAGCAGCAGAAAGCAAATCTGTGCAGATGATAAGTGGGCTGATTCTGCAGTCTCTGCAGGACTCTGGAGGAAGGCCAGAGCAGTTCCCAAACATTTCTGAGTGGCTTCCTGCCATTTTCAAATCCCAGAATACACTGCAGTAACCCACAGAGTTATTTTTGTACTGACACCTTCCCCTTTCAACTCTTCAAACAAATATTATCACAGATAATACAACAGTGTGATATAACAGTGTTATATCACAGCATATAACATAGCAATGTAAAGCAGTGGCTCTTGGTGTTTCAGCATAATGGTACACTGTGAATGTAGTGAAGATTTAATTTGCTATTAAACATGGTACTAAAACATTGGATAAAAATAATCTGTACATTTCTGGTTTTCTTTAGGGCTATCCCAGCTTATATTTTTCCTGTGCAATTGAGTTATAACCTGGAGGTCATGAGTGCTGGAAGCGTTGAGAACATGGAACATAAGGACATGCTGCTCTGAGCTATGGGAGAAAAAGTGTTTTACATCACCTATCTCATCACTTCTGGCAGTCACACCTTCCAAAGGATTCGCTTCTAGTACCAGGTCGCATTACTTGGCCTTGGCCTGGAGTTATCAGTCAGTGCTAACAAAAAATATCTCTTGCTACTCTTAGCTCAAACCTCTCCCCTTCCTTTTATTTCCTTAGGCCATTGTTGAAAATGCTGCTCCAATAGATTAAAGAGGGCTGCGAGTGTTGCTGTCCTGCGTCAAACTGCTGGTGAGTCTCCCTGCCCATCCTTCCAAAGGACTTCTAAACCACACTGACTTTGTATTCCATCATCACTCCAAGACTTTTATATTTTAGTAGCTGTTACTATCTTCTGATCAGGGAGTCTGCAGAGATAATCTTGCAGGCCAGATGGAGCCGAGCCCCGTGGTGACTGTGGCTGGAAGTATTTGGGGCTGAAAGTGCCTGAGGGGGCCTGCAGGTCCTCGGCAGAGCTCTTTTGGAAGAGGGATTTGTAATTCAGTCATGGCCAATTCAAAGAAAGCTGCTCCCTACAATTCCATAGTTTGCTTTTTGTATTTTTATTATGAGAATTAGGCACAGGATGACGTGAGAGACTCATGCAGCCTCACACTTTTTATTCAGCTCTGTTCTGATGCAGTCCGGAACAGTGGTTTGAGCAGTGGATCACAAAGCACTGCCAAAGACACTAAGGAGGAGATTTTCCATACAAATAACGTAGCTTCTTTTCTAGCTCCCATAACAGTGAATTGTTCAAATTATTCAAGACAGTAAGTATACTTAAGCCTAAGACTGAAACACTGAGCAGCAGTGTTGGTGTTATTACCCTGCAGGTGCACAATGTTAGCAGGCTTCAGTAAAGAGCTCATTCCATCGGTAACCAGACCTGGTCTGTGTTCTGCATCCCCTTTTGCTGTATGACCTGAGCTGTGTCCTAAACTGCCCGTGCCTAACTTTGTTCGAATACAAAATGAAGATATTGATAAATATCAGTATTTTTTATTACACTTATCTCTGTACATCCAGTAACTTAATATCACCTGCCTTCCCTCCCAAGCTTAAACTGGCAAATGAAGATTTACAGTTTAATCAGAACAGTGCTGATGGTCTGCTCTTAACTGTCTTAACAGATGATAAGCATGATTACTATTATATGACTATTTACTCTGTTGAGAGTAACTGAGCTTCCAAGCCACTGGACATCCTCATCAGTAAATCTTTGTCACATTTTTATAGAACAGAATAAACATGAAAGTATAAACACAAAGGCTTGTGATTTACATTTCTATAATATAAACCATTGTCTTGCAATTTCTCCCTCTTCTGAGTAGAGTTGCATCATTTGAAACGTCTTACACAATATTTAAATCTATCTCAACAACTTGTTACAGCTGTCTCAGTAGGTCACTAACTCTCAGACCTTAAAATCAATTTAGCAATCATTTTCTTTAATGGAACAACCTCTCCAACTCATCTGATTGCGACAACCATCACCATTGCAAATATCAGCTGCCATCGCTGCTATGTTGAAAAAAAGCACAGGGTGGAATGGTCTCTTTATCACTGTGTTGAATTGAACAAAGACAGATTAGCTGGTGATTAGGGGTTTGGAATATTAATTAAACATCAAGGCTTTCAAATTAGAATCCCAGATGTTTGATCATTATGGTAATTCCCTGTTACCAGCATTCCCTGAAAGGCCTTAGAAACATTCCACTAATTCTCCAGCGGTGAAAGGTTGTGGACCCTTAGGCTATAGAGCACTGAGCTCCTCTGCATCAATTATACAAGACACGGCCTTTTTAGCAAAATGGAGTCATCTAATTTAGCGAGCCTTCTGTTAAGGAAGCTCTGGAGCAGCTGCCTAGGAATGTAAATGCTTTCCCTACTAGCAGGTTTTTCCAAGATAAAGCACTTTGTTCCTTGTACAAGCTGTTTGCCCTCAGTCAGCAGTTTCAATAGCAACTATCTTTCCACAGAGCACAGAGGGGTCCCATTACATCTCCAGGAAAGCTCCCATGTCAACAGCGCCAAGTGTGTCCTGGTCTCCTGCTCTGGTCTATCTGGACATGCGAGCCAGACCACCTACCCAAGCCCACCTCACTCAGCGGAGCTGCGTCCCAGGCACTGCTAAACATGTTGTGGTGTCCTGACAAGGCGAGAAGCTGGAGGCCTACTCAGAAAATCATAAGGACTGTTGTTAGTGTCCTTTGCCCTTGCGCACTGGTGCATCTACATTGCTACCCTTTACAGATGAATTTTCCTAAGTCTGTGAACTTATCTGGCAGTCTGGGAACGACGTCTATATGCACAGACTGCAGACACCAATGCAGATTTGTTTTTCAGAAACACAAATACTGTTTGACACAACCAGAAACCATGTGTGAAGGTCTATACCAGCAGCCAGGCCACTCGCTACTATGGCAGACGCACATAACACACACGATCTTCTAAGTGCATTCAGCTCTCCTGCAATAAATTATCTAGCTGTGAATAATGACAGCAATACCAACACTTGCTTATCTGGCAATGATTTACCCCTACATTTTTTCCCCTACTTTCCCTCTACTTTATGCACATATCTGGAGCAACCTACAAACTTTCAGCAAACAACTGAATCAGAAACTGCAATGTGAGATACAAACAGGTCGTAAATGATATACCAGAAAGTATGCCCCTAATAGGATAGGAAAAATTATCTCAGGTACAAAGTCTCACGTTTAATTTACAGGTTTAAGTCAAACCTGAGTGTGAGCTGAAACAGTGGAAACAGTATGCATTTCAAAAATCTCTATTCTTTATTAGATTTTTATTAATTTTGCACTTTTTACAACATGCAGCACTGTCGAGCACTGTCTGAACTGACTTGACGCATTTGTGCTCCCAGTGTGGCAAAAATATGTATGTGCTATATCATATTGCACCCTATAGGGAGCTACATTGACTTAGTGCAAACTCCTTTCCCAGCATCTCTTAGGGCCCATATATAGTGCTAAAAAATATTAATTGTTTCTGAAAAATGAATGGAAAATAACTTTTTCAAAACCTATGAGATTTGTATGAGATTTGTAAAATCTCCCTCTGAGATTTTACAAAAAAAAAAAATTATTCAATACTCTGTAATCAGAAATACGTGCACTATTCACAAGACCCCTACAGAGACTGACTGCACTACCTAAACATCTCCACTCCAAGTCCCTCTGGATCCTCCCAAACCCAACTGCTTCATTAATAATAGCTGCAACTGGAAGCGACAAACTTCCAGACAACAATGTCTCCATTGTGTCCACGTTGAAGGACCTCTTACATAGCTAGACCAAAAGTAGTTGCAGGTTGTAGCTAGGTGGACTTGGCACCCTGATCTTATGCTATTACTACTGATCTTTCCAAATTAGCAGCCCTGTCTCTTTTTGACCAATTAGCATTAGAAGAAACTGATCTTGTGAAGCTTTTCATGCAGAAAGGGCAAAACAACTTAAACCTCCTCCTCAGCTGTCCTTTTAACCTAGCTGTCAAGTCAGTGTTGCAATACATTCACCAAAGCTTTTTCTTAATTATTATTCTCTTAATGAGAATATTAGTTCTAAAAACTAAATGAGATTTTAGTACCAGTCAGCAGAATTTCTTCCATGTTGGCCGACACCTCTCTGAAGAAAGATACTGCTTTGAATTTTATGAGAGGGAAGACAGGCCTGGCACTGGCTTCCAGGGTACCAGTCCATGCAGACGAATCATGGCCATGTGCTGAAACACTATCCTAAAACATGCCAGGTGCTCATTCAGGAACAAGGCAGAATGTGTGGCTGTTGATTAACCTGGATCAATGTTCACACAAAAATTATTGCAAATCATTGCACAGAAATCGTGGTAATCCCAGACAATTTTCAGAGACATGAAGGTTTGGCTTCATTAACTGTCAACTGAACAGTCAATTTTTGCCTTCCTTGGTTCTAGTACTTGCTGTGATTACCCAAATTATTAGATCCACCAGGTGATTTAAAAATTGCAGACAGCACAAGAAACTTTTGATACTTAATATTATGCCATACAGTGAAGAATAAATAATATTTGAATAGTAAAATATATATTTTTTAACATTTTTTAAGAAACATGGCAATATGTAATCCTTTGATTTGTTGATTTTGGCATTTAAAGCAGATGTCAGTATCAGTTATGATTAAATTTGCAAGAGTGTATACTTTTAGAACAGACGTCTGAAGATAAATTGAGCAGCACAGAGCCCTGTTTTACAGCCTGTAAGGTTTACTTTCCATCCCCTGCCCACCTACATCTCCTCGCACCTGGGACAGCAAAATAAGGCCACCTAAATAAACATTATGAAACAAAATATATCGTTCTTAGTATATCATACCTTGTACTGCTAATTCCTTCCATCTTTCTTTGTTTGCTTGAATGATCTGCATCAAGTTGTCCTTAAAGCTTGTTAGGTCTACAGTTGCTAGAGAATTTTCTGTGTAAGCCCCTCCATCACTTGCAATTTTAAAACCAGGTCGTCTTTGTGCTTCAGCATTGCTTACTGCTCCCAAACTATTCTGGCTGTAGAAGGAAGAAAATCTCAAATTATGAACACAGTAGAGCAATTTCAATAATACATAAACAGTTAATTTGTATCAAATTCTTTAGGACCTTTGTGTAAATCACTAACAAGAAATAATAGTCTTCACCAAAGAACACCCAAGATACTATACATTTCTTCAGTTCATGAAGCTGTAACCTGGGATTCTTACTGATCTTTTCCTAGGAAATTACTGAAAAGCCATGACAGCAGACGATGCATCACTGTAGACTGGTTCTTAAATAATGTTTATGTAATCAATTTAGAGTAGCTTCTTTCCAAGAGCAAATGGTATTTTGGGGGCTTGCAGGAGGGATATCAGATTATTACTTGCTGATCCATATGAAAAAAAACAGTATGTGACAATACATGGCAGATATGTAAATTTTACTTGAGCTGAAAATTCACTTCAAGTATAGTCAAAGCAACATTTAGTACAATGATCTTAAAAAAGCCAACTCTTCAAATTTATTATTTTAGTTCTTCATTATTAAGAACTAGAATTTTGTTAACTTTAATAAGAAAAAAGTGCTATCTATCACTTAAGAGTTACTGCAGCTAAGTAAGGTAAAGTGCAGGTAAAACTGATTTCCTATATGTGAACTAAAAGTGTGAAAAAAAAAACAAAAAAGGAATTTCTTTTTTTTCAAAGGAATAAAATAATCATATCCATTTTTGGTCTTGTATAGGCAATCATTTCACATTAGGTTTTATTTACTAGATCAAGCAACACAGTTTATCTGATTGGCATCAAAGACATATCCATATACACACAAATGGGTTTCCTTTAACCCTGTCAGAAGAAATACAGTTGTAGTCAAAATTTCAGTGTGGATTGTACAAGAAGAGTTAATTATAATACCCCTGTACTTCAGAGATGCTAAATAGAATGCTCAAGTACCACTCGTTTATGAGTGTCAACTGAAAATTAAGCCTGGAGCTGCTCATCTCTAATGTGCACAAGTGAGCAGTTAAAATACTGGCATTAGCAGTCACATTTCAGTTAAGCACTGTTGCCCTGAATAGTAGGAATGCCGTCACAAATAACTACTTCTTTGCAGCAACTGAAATATAAACAAATTCCTGGTTAGAAAGCAGCTAGGTTCATCATTTTGCTACTGCCATGCAACTGTTGAATGACAAAAGAAAAAAACACTCTGCAGAATCGTTATCAGAAGCTTTAGTGAAAATGAGAAAAAATAAAAGAAAAAAGTGGGGGACTTTCGTAACAGCAGTATGAGATTATTGAATGATAGTTTTAGTGCAGTCATTCAGATGGATGATACTGTCTCTAATAGCTATTTTGTTTTGCAGACAGCTTCCTTCATGATGTAAAAAACAACAACAACCCAAACACCTGCATCACACTTACACTAGAGAGATGTAACTGAAGTTCACCAAAGCAAATTTTGTCTCAAGTTGATATATCAAATACTGGAAAATGGGAAGGCGAAGGGGGAAAGTGACATGCAATATTAGAAAAACTCAGGAAAAAAAAAAAAATTGCCTACACCACCTCCACGTTCAATTGCTACCAGAAATCAAAGGACAACTTTTGTCACGGTCAATTAAAATAGTACTGGAAAAACCTCAGTGTAAGAAAACTATGAACTTGAACATTCTCACACAGCTATTGGCTGGTACTTCTAGATGAAGTCAAAAGAAAAAAATAATGCATTATATATTCTGCATAAAACCAACTTTAAATTTTAAAAGTGTGTAGTTTGTTCACTGTATTGCACTTTTGCCGTTTTATGCACACAGCCATGGATGGGCGATGCCAGAGTAGCAAACAGCAGCTGGTACCAGTAGGTGGCAATACTGTATAGCTCATCATTTATTCCTCTAACTTTAGCAGTACTTAGGGTACTGCTGAGAATGACAGCCGTCAGTTCAAAAACAAGAAATGTGCTCATACCTGGGTGTCCCAAATGCAGGACTTTCAGATTTTGAAGCTTCCCCTATAAGAGGAATAACAATTTTCTCCATTGAATCCGTAAGAAGAGAAAATGTTGGTTCTACTATGAAATCAATGAAACCTGAGGAGCAAAATGAGAAAAAAAAATCAGATTTTTTGTTTTCCCAGCTCTCAAATCTAAGAACTACAATTTGATATAAGGCAGCTTTTTCTCACGGTAGGCCTTGTTCAATATACTAGTTACCGTTAGTACAATCTTGGGAAAAGAAAGAAAACAACAAATAAATGAAGTTTTATGCACATAAGTAAATGCTAGCTTTTCATGCCTATTCCATGTGAATTTTCTGCAGTATAGAACACACCTTAAGTCTGAATTATAATAATGCGAATTACAGAATAGATGAAAGCTACAGCAGAGCCAAGGGGCTAGCAGTCCTACTGCCTCTGTTACCACTCAGAGCTTCTTGCCAAAGAGTTAATATTTCAAACTGCTGTTTATTATTCTGTGGAGGTAAAGTGTTATTTCACAGTGTGTAGGAGTGTTCTGTCAAATCAGTGAAGAGAACAAGTAATATCCCTGGGAGACAGCATTCATCCTACAGTTCTGAGATGTCAGCTCGGAACAATGTCTTTTACATTTTAAAGTGCTCGTCAAGGTAAGCAATGACATAGTGAAAGAATGAAGCTTTATTCTCTGCTGAGCATTTCACAGAAACAAAATAGATTTTAAAAAGAAAGAAATAAAGAAAGAGAGCTAGCAACGGATTTCCAGGTGTCTTCACACCCTGACGATGCCACACAGATCCAAGGCAAGCAGCAGTGTTCCAGCCTTGCATCCAGCTTTGCAGTTGCAGTAGGGGTAACCCTCAAACATGTTACGTTTCGTGTCCCAGTGAAATGGAAGAAAGGACATTTTGAGTGACAAGATCAGATAGGAGGACATGCTTTGATTCAAAGCTAACACATCTGCACCAGTAGAAGTCTTCCAGGAGTACTGAGATGTCTCACATAAAAGGTACAGCTGTTAACAGGACATGGTGTTTTACTCTGTAAGCGCATGTCCTTACCTTGTAAGGGCATGCCCCCAATTAACTTTACCACTTCCTATTTCCTCTATTTCCTATAGCTGATCTGATAGCTCAAACTGGGGTAGAGAGTAGCAAGATCTGCATTTCTGAAAACCTGAAACTGAAGTTTGGTCATTGTTGGTCTGTAGGAATGGGATGCAGCGGTCCTTGTCAACCCAACGAGGCAGCTCCAGCCCTGTGCTGCTCCACCCTGCCACAAGGATAGTCTTAACAACAGTCTGCTCTCTTAGCTTCAAATGGGTAATAAGGCTGAGGCAAACCAATAAAAACTGTAGTCCTTCTGTCTTGGTCCCTGGCTGCGGGCTTGGAAGCTGAAGGGCTGATACCACCAGCTGATTTGCAGCTGAGATGTAGCTACAAAATGTTACCAGAGCTCTGGAGGGCAACAGGCTTTTGGCTTTCTAAGCAAGGTCAACCTGTATGAGGACATGAGCTACAAAACTCCGAAGTGCGTGCAGTAAGTGACGGGCTGGTACTCTGGTAAACCCTCTCTACGCTTTGTTGGATCATAAATGCCAAAACAACTTATTCTTTTGAAACCAGTAAGTTGCTGTTTCAAGGCATAGGAGTTCACTGAACAAACAGGTGCAAGAAATACAGATGAAATTCAGAGCATTTAAAATGTAAAATAGGTCTAAGAAAGGTCCGCACAGTTTCTTTATGCTCCTTAAACATACAACAAGAAGAAAAACAGTACTTGTCATTACCTATTTGGGACTGAGCTACCAAAGTAGACTTGCGGTCACAGAGTGGGGAAAATGGAAGCCCTAAAGCAGCCTCTTTGTCTCCCTGGAAACAACAATGTTTAATATTATAAGCACATACTGAATTATCAGATAAACAAATGAATCTGAACATTGTTAGCATTTATTCAACACATTACTTAATTCACTGATTCTACATAAAAACAAGTAGCAGATAATGGAAACTCTTACTTGTCTTTAAATTCTTCCAAAAAGCAAAGGCCAATATTATAATTTACAATTAACAATTTTAGCTAAAGGAAACTGTTGAAAGCAAGTGCTCCTCAAAAGCAAGATATCTGCCATTAACCTTTAACATTTGTCAAGGAAGAAAAATAAATGGCATTTTATAAGGAGTCTTTCAACATTTACAGCTTAGACCTGCAAACCTTTGATGTTATGAGATAGGACACAGTGATGATAACATCGTGTGATGATACTATTACATGGGTTAAATGTTTCCTTTCCTTACATTGGTTTATACAACATATAAAATTTCTTCTGTGTATTTGCACAGGTAAAAAGGCATGATCTGATTTTAACTCCTTCTCACTAACAGGAATATCCTTCTGCTGCTAAAGACAGAATAAAAATATATTTAGATGTCATATAAAATCAGGCCTATCATAAATTATAATAATGAGGACAGTGTTGATATTTAAATTGGTCATTAGAGTCTCGTGAGATTTAAAATCAAGATAAGGAGAGTAAAAAATTCTTGTCCCAGCTGATCAGCTCACTGAACAAGTTCTCTCTTTTGCTACCGGACATACTTAGATAGTCAGCATTATGTTAGAGGAGCTGCAGTGCTTCCTTGAGTGACTTGAACTGTATATATCTTTATTTTTAAGTTTTTGAGATGGGTGGGTGTGTTTATATTTTAAACAAGTAGCTCAGATTTTCCTTGGCATTGCAACACATTTTGTGTAGTTGTTTTAACTTACAGTGTTGTTTGGCTTTTTCCCTAACGTTAACACTGATGCATATTTTAATCTTTAGCTACAGTTAACAAGCTTTTATGACTAGGTGAATGTTCATTTTTTGCTGGTGCCCACTACTTTGAAAGCTGAATGTTAAAACACTACTTTGTCACTGTCAGTTCCAAACTCTGCTGCTTTTTCCTGTAAGGCTGTAAAAATAGGGGAATTATTATTAAAAATAATAATTAAATAATAATTAAATGAAAAAAAAGAAAGAGATGGGTTTTGTGTAAGCTTGGACCACCCCATTTTTGCTGACACAGATCTGGAATAGATATCCCAGAGATATCCATCACACGCACTCAGAGCAACAAATCATAGGATGCACAACCAAGTCAGTGTATCTAGGAAGCAAAAGAGCTACTGTGTATGTACCAGTCAGGTCACTTTCACACTGTATATCCCTGAATGACAAAAATACATGCTTGGTGGCTTGTTTGCATTATTAAATGCCTGCTCAAGCCTTTGAGCAGTTTATTTGTGAGCTTATTTTTTGTTAAGAATAAAGGAATAACTAAAACATTAGCTGATGCAATGTGCTCAAAAGACCAAGGCAGTGTCGTACTGCTTCTTGGCAGTGCCAAGTTGCTTGCCTGGACACACTGCCTCACTGTCTCACGGGCTCTGTCTACTCTCTCTCTAAAATGTTTTTAGAGTTGGACATTTCTGAGCATTTCACGTAATAGGTATCTGGCGTAATCACATCCTCCTCCTCTCAGGTTAAAATCCTCATCATTTCCATTTACAGCAACAGACACAAACTCATGACTCAGTTATTTCCACAAAATTTAGTCTATTCATTATTTAGATTAAGGCACCAGACCTCCACTCAGTCTCCTCACAGCAGATGCTGAGGTTGAGCATATCCAAATGTTCCTTACCCAGATCCTCTAGGAACAGAGGAAGAAACTTCCAGGGCAGATGGGCCAAACAATCTAGTGGTTTAACCTATTACTGAACAGTCTGATCTGTTCAATTATCTGTATTAAGCATTTTTAAAACTGCATATATTACAGGAACCATACAATAGTATCTAAAATGGATGGCAGCTACCAATTTAATCTCAGTAACTGATATTTTAAATAAGGTGCATGGTCTCTGTGCACTCACAGTAAGTGCCATATTCCTGCGGCAGGAAAGGACTGAGGTTTCTTTCTTTTTTTTTAGTAGCTTATACAAATTTATTTAACAAGAAATATCTTAATGCTTTGTAAGCCATGAAGCTTTTGGCTTCTCAGAAGAAGCTGAAATACATAGTTTATGCTGAGGTCAGCAAAGGTTATTTACTTAAATTAAAGCTAATTTCAGTGTGCATCACTTCTTGTGAGGTGTCTGAAGGAAAATTTCCAAAGCCATGGTACAGGAACCACTAGTGGCATGTAGACTTCTTTAAAATCTACATGGCTTGGCACTTGTCAAGGTCTTGCACTACCACCATTGATAAAGGATACATGTGCTCAAACAGTGCTCAAATAAAAAAAATTAGAAAAGGAATCCTGGCATACAACATTTCTGAATTGTATAGAAATACTAAATTATAAGTCTCCCTTAATTTTTGCTATGCTCTTTTTTATTATTTTATTTTCTGAAAGAATAACTTCACAGCCGGCAGAAATCAATGTCATAGTTTTTTAAAACTGACCACAACACTAAATTTTCTATTTTGCTATTTTAATATGGCGTCTTTTGTATGTGTATTACTGTATTATTAATTTTGTTTCCTGCATCAGAGAGCTAAAAGAACCATAATATCGTAACACAATTTTTCTCTCATAGCAAATAATTCCTAATTCCTAGGTGACAGAAGTAGTAATAACTCACAGAAATTATTTGCTCATAGACTGTAGTTTCTGATTTTAACATGACATGGTTATTTCTATACATATGCTGATCATTTGGAAGCTCAGCTATTTACTTCAGGATACTTTAAATGTCCTGACTTGCACTTTATCACTTGAACTGTGTATTTTAATCATTTTTCGTAACAGAGAAGTGCTTTGTCCAGGACGATTATATGCTGAGAAAAAATTCATTTTTACAAGGGTCAGCAGAGTTCTGAGGGAAGGGAGAAGCAGAAACACCCTCCTGGCTGCCATGAGCACTAAGTGTCCAGCGATCCCAGATCAAGATGTTCATTGCAGGGCACCTGCTGCCTGGGTGAGCCTGCAAATGGCAGCAGTCTCACCAGGCCTTGCCAATAGGATTATTCCCAAGAAAGTCTGGGATCCAAAGATTAGCTGTTATGACACCAAAATCTTCATGGCCACGTGCATGGCAACAATGGTACGGAAAAGAAATGTGAGAGAAGATTTTCTGAAATGCAAGATGAAGACAACATTTTTGCCTTTGCTGAATGCAAATTATTTCTAGTTTCAAGTCCCTCATCCTATCTTATCCAGGTTTCTTTTTAACTCAAAACATATATAAATCTCTCTCTACAGAGTGAAAACAGCTTGACAAGTTATAATATTATTGAAAGAAAAAAAACTCTACAACATCTAGAATCTGGTATCACCTGAAATAGATATGAAGCAATAACATTTTCATCTTATTCACTCACACAAAAGTTGAATTAATGTCAGCAGCATTAAGAGCAAGGAATATGTACTAGTGACTAGGTGAGTCAATCACAACCTCCAGCACCCTTGCTGCTAAAGCTAGAGGCAGATTTAATTGTGTCACCATAGTTCCTTCAACTAGATTTACTGAAAGATTTTTAAAACGGCACCTGTCGAAAAAACTCTTCCATCAGGGCCATGGTCCACCGGTAGTGCAGTTTCCAGGATTTTGCTGGATGGCTTATATCTGCTGCATGTAGAATCAAAGACATGGCTTTGGCTTTGTCTATCCTGTCAAATCAAGGACACGCTCCAATTATCTCAGAACAAAAGCAACTAATTAACATCTTTTCTTGGACATGAGCTCATTTACAGACAACATATAAAGAGCAGAATGGAAAATAACCTACCCCTCTGTCTGCTGTAGGGTATGTCGCATCGTTTTAATTTGCTGAAAATGACCCGACATATCTGTAGACAAAACCATCTCAATGACCAAGCTACGCAACTCCCTAAGAATAATTAAAAGTAAAATGACTTATTACAATTCATTTATTCTATGTACAGAACATTTTTTTAAGTAGCACCTGTTAATTTATAACAATCCATGTTTTCTATTACATTTTAAAAAGCTTTTAAATAAATTATTAACTTGAACATTGCATCCTAAATGGACTCTGTGGAAGCAAAAAATGCATGCTGCAATTATTTCAGTAATGTGTTTTGCAATTCTTCTTTTCTAGTGTATAAACCAGAATTACATGCAGTTCTATCACCCCCCCCTTTTTTTCCAGCATTAGAGTAACAAAAAAAGTTGTCTCTGGCCCCACCACCACACAAGAATGGGTGGGGCCAGAGACAAATACTAATATGTACAAAATATATATTAGTATTTTATATTACTGCTCTCATCCTGGTGAACAACAGGCACAACATTAAGCCCAGTTAGAAGGTTAAGTGTGGAAACACTTAGAAGTGTTTGAAATGTTATGAACATTATGTCAATATTATGAACATCATGTCAAACTCTCTTGACCTCAAGAAGTCCTTATTGCCTATTACATGAGTCAGAACAAGTTCAAGATTCACATTTTATCTGTATCTTGAGATTACGGTCAGAGATGATGCTTGTCCATTAGCTTTCGATTAAATGAATATGAAAATAGTAAAACATCTATCATGTGAGAAAGCTTATTAATTATCATGGTGTATGATAATTTTGTCCCGAGTAATTGCTAATTTGGAATATTTACTTCCCTGAGGTAGAAGGATTGTATGTAGACCATGTAGGAGTCCACCAGTTTTTTATCAACATGCTTTTTACATGGCCTAAAGGGTTTTACATGCAAAAGAGGGTTGCTTCTAGGTATTGATGGTGAGGGGAGATCAGTCACATCAAATTTTTGTTTATGCTGCTTACATCTTCAGGAGTGTGCCTCCAGGCTTGAGGATGCTTTGCTTAAAATACCAAGACCTGGTATATGATATGGCAAAGAACTGACAATGTTTGTTTACTAATAGTCGAAATATCAAATACAAAAGTAGAACCATGAACTGATAGTTCATATTTTATCCCTATCTATGATTTATTTAACAAAGCATTTTTCTCAAATAAATGTGTTTAAGTTTTCTTCAGTAATTTACAGTAATTTATTTATTACAAAAACTATCAAGAGTGCTTGTGAACCAAATTAATTGCATATTTAAGTTGATAGCCCTCATTGATTTTCATGTATTTATTCCTGATTTGCTTTGATGTAACAGGATAAAGACTCAGCCCTCTCACTTCTGTTCAAATAATAATAAGCAGCCATAGCAACTTGTGCTTAGAAAATGCCTTACCTTAACTGACCTTACAATGAGATACTAATTAATTTGCATTCCAACTGTTCCTCCTCCACATTGCTTTTAAACTGTACTCTTCAGACATACCCAAACCCATTAAAAATAAAAATACAGAACAGCTAAACACTGCATGAAAACCAAGGGCTCTGTATTGTTAAGTCCTGTTGATTTTAAAACTGAAAATAATTACCATTCCGTCTTTCTACAGCACTCTTTCCTAGGAACTTTTCAGGTCTCAACTTTCTTTTAGGAATTATCAGAAATAATCCCTCTCCTATTAATCAAAACACAGAAGCAAAATTCTGCCTGCAGTGGATTCACATTGTCACAGCAGGTGACAAACCCAAATTCTGATCCTCCGTCTCCAAAGCGGGGGACCAAACCTAGTAGCACTCTTCTCTTCACACACTTGGCAAGATATGGAGCCACTACCTGCCCAGAATATATCAGCCACAGACAGCTGGAAAAGTCCAGAACTGACAGGGAAATGAGAGTCTTCCCAGAGATAGGAAAATTCAGTGCACCTTCCCTGCATGGAAACCTACTTCCAAACTCAAATCACTCCCAAACTATTTCTCAGGGGCAAGAGACCCTCTGAACTTCACAATCAAAGATGACCCCAGCTGGTCTCACAGACAACTCCTGAAGAGAAATCACTGCCCATTTCATTAATTTGTATACAGGATAATACAGCTAGCCTGCTAATGCAAGCAAGGCAAAATTATACGTAGTTCTTGTGATCTAATTTCTGGAATGAGAAATATAACAGCACTCATGTACACCACATAGAAATTGTTTCAGGTTCAAATATAATTGAAAGAATGCTGGTCTTGTGCATACAAACTCCATTTCTAAGCGAGCAGGCATGTCCTAGTCTTTCTTTCTCTCTTAGCCTTAGCCTTAGTCTATATATCCTATGGGTAGGACACTGTAAACAAATAGTTGGGTGCAAGATAATAAGAGCATGAATAGTCCTGTGATAAATCCCAGAAAAGGAGCAGCACGTGAATTTCTCAAGAAAATAGTTAACCAAAAACCTGAAACAAGCTTGGCCTGGATTAATCCATGACAAAGATATTTAGTAACCTGGATGCTAATGTTAATGTAAGCAAGAACCTAGGAACAGGGCAGGTTGAGCAGAAGCAAGTTGGCAGCTAAGACCTTAGAATCTTCTCGCAAGTCAGAGCTACCCTGCCTTCCCCAGACAGGAGACTCCCAAGCAAAGAAAAAGAGAGAAGCCACTTATGTTAGGTATAATGAGATATAATGCATATTGTTTTGTTACTCTTTTTACAGAATCTAGCAATTGATCAATGTATGCCTCGTGAGTGGAATGGTTGAGGATCTTAACTGAACCTTTCTAACCTGTAATTGCTGGCATAACACAGGGGTGCTAAAACAGCAGGGGTCTAAATATAATCAAAGGGGGATATAGGGAGATCTCTGTTTCATTATCTGGGGAGCTGAGGGAGAGAAAAGAGAGTATTTTGGAGGGAATGAAGAGTGAGAAATGACTATGAATGTCACACACAGTATCCACAAAGGATATCCTCACCACAGCGCTGGCAGCCTTTCCCTGCCCAAGCCCAAAGCCTATGTTTTAAACTTAATTGAACCTGACAGTTTATTAGTGCATTTATGTTCTTAACATTAACATGTAGAAAGGAAAATGTTATACTATACAGCACTCTCATTCACTTTGCTTTATGTTTCCGAAATAATTAGCAGAACCACAGTTTAAACAGGCAAAGGTATTATTTTTTTTTTTAAATATAATCATTGCAATTCAAGAAAACAGATCTGACAGGAGTTAAGAAATTAATCAGTGCCAGAAGATACATTAAAAAGTTGAACAAATTATCATTTCAATTTACTGCCAATTTCGTTCAGTGCACACTTCAAAACTGTTAGTCTAATACCACGAATTCATAAAGTTCACTCTAGTAATAACTTGAAATTTGAAAAACTTTCAAGTGGCTAATATATTAGCCATTGCACTGATGAAGAATTGCACCTGCTGATAGGGTAACAGGAATATTTCTGAATATTAGAAATGAACTGAGAGTCCTAGCTTAGCTGCTTGAGCTTATTAATCAGCTTTCATACATCTCTTCTAAACTGTACTGGATAGCCCTACAAAGAGGGCCAGAAATTCTGCTTTCTCTGGTTCCTGAATCCTACTGACTTTAAACAAGCTGCAAGGGTATATGAGTAGATGGCATCTGTGCAACCACTTTATACAAACAAAACTAAAATTGCTCCAGGAAACTCAGGTTGAATTACAGTGAGAGGAAAGTGAAAAGGAGACAGACACATCTGGATTGAAAAACTCCTGAAAGAACATGTTAGTTCATGGTCAACCCGAAAACCAGAGAGATAAAAAATGCATCAGAAGCAGTGAGAGCAAAAGGGTCCAAAACTGCAAGACGACCAAGTGCTCTGCATAGAGTATTTCACAAATACGCAAATAATCTGTAGCGTGCCTCTCTATTCTGTTGCAGTCCACTGCAAATTCTTACCCCTACACACTGAAAATTTACAAAAACAACAACAAAAAATAACAACCTCTGATGGCTGTCTAGTGGCACAAACACTTTCTTCATACTCATTGGCTAGAACAAGGGTCACATAGACCAAACTACCCTATGAGCCCCAAAGGAATTCCCATCAGAACAACAGTGACTCATGCTGGCAATGAAGATGTGACTATGTAAGAGAACTCCTGCTCAAGTTTACATTCTATTTCCAGAGATTGTTCTGCAGAACTAAATTTATAATTAGAACTTTATGATAACTAAATGCAAATGATTATCCTCTGAGAAGATGGGAAAAGCGTATGATTCCTCCCTCATGTTATATAAAATAAAAAACATACTTTCATATTAAGCATACGATCATGAAAAGAGTAAAATAATGTAGGTCTACCATGTAAAAACCTCTTTCACTTTTAAATTACACGAGGCCAAAATTTGCCTTCAAACTCACATATTTCTTCATAAACATATAGTTGTACAAAAATACAAATAAATTAGGTTTGTTATTTGAAGTGGCATCACTGACATCGGCATGTTTTCCTGGATGCAGAACACATCATCTGGCTTCAAAGTCCAGTTATTTAAAAGTTATTTCTGGGAACTCTGATTGATAGTTATATTTACAGGAATACACAGAAGTCTTATAACTTAGGTGCTGGTCTGTGAGTTGTGCAATACAAAGACAATATGCCTTTCTTAATGACAGAGAAAGTCATAGTTCTAACACTTTGATCTTCTGGAACTTGATCCTGATTTTTTTGAATGGTCCAATTTTCTTTAATAACTACATTTAAAAATAGAAAGGAAAATAAAATATTTCGTTAGTGTAGCTGAGCCTTTACTTGATAGTTCACTTTCTAATGCTTAGCCAAGATGCAACCATGCTGTGCTGTGTCACAGAGTAGAAATAACCTATTTCAAAAGGTTTCACTACAGAGCTGTCTCAGCTGATGCCACATATTGTGGCTCTCCAATACACAATTCTCTTAGGAAACTCCTATGGAGCCTCCCATAAAGCACTTTACAGCAGCTTTCCCTAAGCTCTACACATCTGTAACTCCTTCTGGTACAGAAGTTTTCCCCTGTAATTTGAATTTTTAAGACAGACTCCCCAGGACAGGAGATTTTTATAATTTTTACATACATGCTTGAATGTCACAGTAGGTCTTACCTCCAGTCATCTTTGTTTAAATTTGTGAGGATGTTCATCTCTTCTTCTTGCATGAGCCTATAAGCAGCACTCACATGATGATTTTCAAGAACAGAACGATCATTGTACAATATTGCAACATCTGACCTAGATTAAAAAAAAGCACTATTTGCAAGAGCATATTCACAATGGCATTGGAGAAATTGGGAATGCATATTCTTGATTATACATCAAAGTAATTTTTTTTTATTCCTACAGCTATGAAAATTTATCATCATAGTCACTATGTATTGTTTGGAGGACAGACATAATTCTAAATATATAATATTGTATTTTTATAATATGACCATGAGAAAGTTTATGGGGAGAGTCCTGGGTTTCTTACTACAATTACTGGAGTTACATACAGATTTTCACACACTTTAATGCATATGAATTTATAATAATTATCCTCAAACTTTAAGAAGTCTCTGGGACTTTATTTTGCCCTGTGATCTGTCTTGGTAAGCAACCTTAAGTTTCCCCCTCCTGCTAGTTCTTGGCTCAGCTAAAACTGTTCTGAGTCTTTCCATTTGGATCGGAGGCGACTGACAAATCTGTGCTCCGAGGCAGGTGTGATGATTTAGCAGCTCAGTTTGCCATGATGCTAAGGAGCTAAAATCAACTCTCTTGGACTGGTGAGAATAGTAAATATCCACTCTAATCCCTCACATACATGGTATGGTGCCAAGGAATCTAAAAAATTAAAACTGGATTGGAAAGTTTACTTAAAGTAATAAAGTATATCCTACTGAAATAATTAGTATGTTTATGTCAATAATCTTAGTAACATCATGGGAAAATCTGTGATCTGCCAATCACTTAGGCATACTTTGACCTGCAGAGCTAATCACGTCTGGTTTTAATCATTGCCGAGATTTGACATGGCTATGAGGGCTATTTCATCAGCTTTTCTGAGGCAAAAGACACTTGGAAACATGGGATGTCATCATAGGGTCAAATTCCACTAGGAGAGAGGAATGAGTTGGATCAAAACAAATACCTGTTGGCAAGTATGTACATGTAAAAGTCAAAGTTTAACAGCTTAATTCATTTTCCACTTTTGCAATACTTCAGAGCAAAAATATTACAGACAAAAATAGAAAAGGAATATAAACTTGGAACTAAAAACTGAAGTTTATTTTTATCCAGACTGTGCTGAACAGGAGGCTTATGCCTTTATTTCAGCTGTGCATCTAGAATTTGTTCATTGCTCAAGGGCATATCCCAATGCACAAGTATGTCATGAATTTAATTTAAATGCAGTCCTTGGACATTTTATCTTTCTAGGTAAGTGGAAAGATACTTCTATTCATTTTTATGCCAAGCAGTATTTCTTGCAATCCATAATGTTTTACAACCTTGCTTAGAACTTTTTTGTTTTAACATGCAAGTGCTTTGCTGAAAATCACTGAAAATTCAGCTGAATATTCAGCTGAGAACACTATAAAAAAACACAGCTAAGTGAGAGAGCGCAACTTGTGTTGCACTGGGTTAAGTATCAGGCACACAACCTATCACCCACCAAAGGACTGGTCAGAGATTTTCTTTTGATGAGCTGAAAATACTTTAATGGAGACATATATGTTACTTCTTCAAATTTACAGAGATTTCATTGAACTTATAGAGGTCAAAGAAACAATTTATAAAATAAAGAATCATCTGGCTATTCCCTGGAGCTATAAGAAGTATGAAACATTTCAGACGAATGAACAGGTAACTTCAGATATGATACTCCTTATTTACCTTGTCTGGATATGAAAATTGTTTGTGGTCCCAGTATGTTCATAATCATGGACGGCAGCTGCAAAGATCATTGCCAAAATTTCCAGTTCTGTGAGCCAGTGCTAACAAATGAAAAACAAATCTTAGCCCTACTTTCTGTAAGAGCCTATTAGATTGAAGACTGTAGTAATTAAAATGTTTTACATTACCTTTGACTTAAATAAGCCTTATTCTTTTACTATTCCAGGCGACAAAATATATCCACAAAACTTAAATATTATACAGTAAAATAACTGTCTATATATATTATGATTTCCATAAGAAAAAGTTAAAGCCCTTATGATCACGGGCAAAGTAAATACTGATTGTCCAAAAATACAAGAAGTTACTAAGAAAATTGTGTGATACATTTAGGAGTTTTGAGTAGGAAGTATATAATCTGCTAGTCAATAAGTAGCATTGAAAAAATGTGACAAATTCATCTAAAAACTTGATACAAAGCTTTAAGCTTTTAATTTGTTTTTTAGTGAACTATATATGTAGTTCTCAGTACTTTATTGAGTACAGCATCAGCATTAGCTAAATTTTAACGATATTATAATATTGAAATCAGGCCAACAGGAGGGTTTTCTGTACTAAATTATACCATACTGTGCACTGTAAGGCAAAAATATAGTGCATAAAGGTACTACACAATTACACAGAGCAAAAGTTAGTATAGATCATCTTCTATACAAAATAATAATCACTCAAACTTCTATACCTCTTACTAACTGATACTGTTCTGTTGCTCTGTTTGTAAACAACTTTGTTGTTTTATTTTTCTGTTTTCTTGAATGATAAATCCACTTTTAGGAGAAAATGTAATCCATTTAAGAATAGGGGTAGAAAATTATCTTCATTCTTTTGCATCCATACATGCACATGCATGTAAATGCTGTGTGGGTCATACCATATAAGATGTACAAGCTGCCATAAGCAGTACAGCCTTTTCAAAGAAGAAAAGAGTCAGTCAAGATTCATAAATAGTGTGAGAATAATAAAATAGGCCATTAAAAGTCAAAATAAGATTGCTGAGGAACAAAAAGTACTGACTGGTTGGTGAAGCTATATAGATTTTAAAAGGGCACAACTAAGGAATGAGAAAGTACTGTAAGCAGTTCCAAAAATAGAAACGATGACCTTCATAGTATTGTGTGTCATAAGAAACCAGGCCATGAACTAGTACTGACTTTCACAATGTTTTCAGCATACCAATGGAATAGAAACCCAGAAATTATTAGTAACTAAATCTAAACATAAACACTGTCTTTAAGCTGCCTTTGCAGAAATCAGCTTTTTTAGCAACCCAAAGAGCTGCTAGACAGTACATCTATAATTAGAAGAGAGTTCCTTACAGATGACAGCTATGGCCTACAGAGAATCTTCGCTTGGTCCTGTGTGACAGCAAGTTTTGTAGATACTGTAGCTGTACAATCAAAACTCAGTTCAGTGAATCAGAGAATAACTTCAGCCAAGAGCTTTCTAAAGAAGCAGGAAACAGCTCTTAGAGTAAGTTAGAAGGTGTTCTTTTTTTTCAAAGAGAAGGGAAAATGTAGTCCCTCATATGTGGAGATCTGCTGGACTCCAAACGGCTGGACCTTACTAGATGGAAAATATCATGTTATTCAGGTGTAATGCCTATTGGAAAACATCTCTTCCATTCAGAGGTGTTTTGGAGTATTGTAAATTGTTTCTAACTAAAAAGAACATATTTCAACTTTTCTTGAGCTCTTGTTGGAACTATTTTTTTAAACAATGGTGGAGTAAAAAGTGAATAAGAAATGGAGTCTCACAATACAGACATTTTTTTCCCTTAATTTCAGCAATACAGGTGCGTGGGAGGAGAAAAGGGATGGTGGGAAGCTGATCGATGACTCAAAAGTTCTTAACAAGATGTGTTCCCTGGAAATTGGATTCTTAAATCTTCATAAAGTTGAATACTTCATATATGCAAGTGTGAGATACACATTTCATTTGTAACATCTGTGGTTTAATCACAGGGTGATGATGAGGTTAATGGATTGTCTGCCATATATGAGCTAACTTTCTAACACTTTGGTGGTTGAATCTTCCCCCCACCCTTTTTTTTTTTTTGACCAGCTAAACATTTTGGCAAATGCCAAAATATGGCTGTTTTTCCAGTGCCTGTAAAACATAAAAAATGTATGACTTCAAGAATAGAAATTGTGAAAAGGACTGTCTAATGCTCAGCTTTTGGAAACATCTGGTTCAGTACACGTTTCAGAAGTGAACAAGACAGCAGTTCTTTGCGAGGTTGGGGAACGAATATCAGCTCCTTAAGATATAATGAAAGCACAAGAACTTCAAATCATATGTCAATCTACACAACTCTCATAGGCATTTGATACAGAATTACGTCAAAGGTAACTGACTCATTCCAAGTATTTGTTAGAAGATATAGCGGAGTTAAAAGAGCTGTTAAAGAAGACATAATCTGAATACAATTAGCTTGAGAACCCAGCTTCAAGCTGTTACTGAGTGAGGGTCTGTACGGCTGAAGTTAGTTAGCTACACAACGGCGTGGGGGGAACCACCAAAAGATAAATAGAACATTTGTGCACTATACTGATGACATCTCAAACTGCAAGTGACATTCAGGACAGAAATACTTTGCAAGCCGTGGAATCAGTATGGCCTCTTTCAAACACTGATTTCACTGTTCACTGTTTCACTGCTTCACAAATACAAATCATATGCAATATACATAGACACACACTTTTTTTGGGGTGAAGACTGAGCTGTTCAAAAAGCAGAAGCATGCATTTTCTCAGAGTCAGGTTTAACTTTTGTCTAAGAAAATCAAGAGGAAATAAGATGACACCCATTGATGGGATTAAATGGAAGTGTTTAAGACAAAGATGCTTCAAGAGGCTCACTTTCAGTTTCAGTTGGATACTCCAATCTCCTTTTTCCTAGAGGCAAGGGCAGTGGGGCAGGGTGCAAGGGCAGCCCTAAGGATGTTATCACGTTGAAGGGAAAGCAGCTGCAGAGTGCTTGCATAAGCCTGCATGGATTCAGTACATTCTCAATGGCCCAGCCCTCAGCAGATACGACGTTTCCTTGCCTCATCACACCTCCCAGGCACCCATGTGGAAAGCAAAATTCTCACCTGCCCACTCTTGCATATGTATTGCTTTCCATATGATACTCCCAAGCCCAGAGAGTGAAAAGCCAGAAGGATTTGAGGAGGACTTTTTTCCTACTTTTTCCTCAGCATTAAGAGAATTGTAAAACTGGAAGAACTGTTAAGATGACAAAGTTCAGAGCCTGAATGCTAGTCTGATGAGAAGCCCTATCTGAATAATTTTTCAAGAGAGCAAAGGACACATATATACATTCACCCAAAACAGCAGAGGATCTGAGAAAAGAATTTGCAGTGTTTCTTACCATGATACCAGTGTGAATCAGGATGTAATGCACAGTTTGAGTAACATCAGCTGCATGGATCAAATTGTGATATGGATTTTTGAATTTGCTGTAACCAACCTCAAGTGCTTCAGCAAATGAAATAAGATTGGGAACAGGGATCTGGGGGAAGCAAAAATTAGAATGCAGGTTTATTTTTTCTCCAGTAACAGCTGCAAAGTCAACCATACAATAAATAAAACAGAAATTATTATACCATAGAATTTAGTTTTAACAGAGCAACAACAAAGCAATTTAAAAATTTTTAAAAATCTATAATAAAATCTGCATCAAGAAATCTACTAATTCTTTCAGTTACATAGATTGCTTATGTAGTAAAGGTATGACAAATAAGAGTCTAAAAGTACGGTTATTTATTTTTCTTTGTTAGCTTTACCTTCCTCAACTAAGATTTACTTGACCCTGACAATCCTCCTTCCCTTCCTCCACACAACATGAAATAAAGGCACTGTCTAGCCATGACACTTTTTCCATCTAATTAAATTATACTTTTCTTAAGATGATTTTTTTTACTATTTATTTACCTGAAAGATAAACACTGAGGCAGGGCTTCAGCCTACTGAGCCAGTGACATTGCACACTTTCTGATTGCATTGTTAACGTAGCTCTGATATGATTCTGGCTTCAAGCAAACACAGCATTCACGGGAAAAGCTGAAGTCCTGTTACCAGGTAAAGTCAAATTTATTATGCGGGCTGACTGAGGCTCTTCAAATGGGGCACAGAGTTTTGCCATGGAAAGGTTTTGCAACTCTAACGAAACTTTCATTTAGTGCTATTATAATGATAAATTTGGCACTTGAGTCCATTTTTTATCCTAGTCTTTCAAAACAGATTATAAATACTCCATATCATATTGGGACACCCTGTACACAGCGCTGCAAAGCCGTCTTTTCTGGATAAGTCATCGAAGTTGGTTAGGAGAGTAAGGTTCAACTGAAACTGTCACAAGGTTTAGGGCAACAAACTGTAATCCAATGTTCAATTTGCCATGTTCTTTGAAACTCCACACTCCACTGTACAATAAAATATAATTTAAAACATATTACGGCTTTCTAATATTTTAAATGTGACCTACTTATTTCTGCATACATATTTTTATTTGTGGTTTTCTGACCTTGAAACGGCTCAAAAGGTCGTATCGGGTAAACAGTTCATACATCATAAACTTCAGACTGTGCTCTCCACTTGCTTCATTTAAGGCAAACACATCGAAAGACCATTTATCAACATCCTGTAGATGAGAGGAAGAGGAACAGAGCATAAAGTTTCCACAAGTTTAAGGAGATTTCCAGCTTTTGGCGTTGTTTTGCTTATTTATCATAGAATCACAGAATGCCTAAGGTTGGAAGGCACCTCTAGAGCTCATCTAGTCCAACCCCCCTGCACACGCAGGGCCACCTAGAGCACGTGGCACAGGACTGCATCCAAGCGGGTCTTGAAGATCTCCAGAGAAGGAGACTCCACAACCTCTCTGGGCAGCCTGTTCCAGGGCTCTGTCACCCTCACTGTCAAGAAGTTCTTCCTTAAGTTCCCGTGGAACTTTTGATGC
>VWPW01013348.1:35366-166189 GCA_013389825.1 Crypturellus undulatus
CTCTTCTCCAGGCTGAACAGGCCCAGCTCCCTCAGCCTCTCCTCACAGGGCAGATGTTCCAGGCCCCTGATCATCCTCGTGGCCCTGCGCTGGACTCTCTCCAGCAGCTCCACATCCCTCTTGTCCTGGGGGGTCCAGAACTGGACACAGTGCTCCAGATGTGGCCTCCCCAGGGCTGAGTAGAGGGGCAGGATCCCCTCCCTCGACCTGCTGGAGACGCACCCAGGACCCCATTGGCCTTCTTGGCCACGAGGGCACCCTGCTGCCTCATGGTCAACCTGTCGTCCACCATGACGCCCAGGTCCTTCTCAGCAGAGCTGCTCTCCAGCAGGTCGGTCCCCAGCCTGTACTGGTGTCTGGGGTTATTTCTCCCCAGGTGCAGGACCGTGCACTTGGCCTTGTTGAATTTCATGAGGTTTCTCTCCGCCCAGTTGTCCAGTCTGTCCAGGTCCCTCTGGATGGCTGCACAGCCCTCTGGGGTGTCAGCTACTCCTCCCAGCTTCGTATCATCAGCAAACTTGCTGAGGGAGCACTCTGTGCCTTCATCCAGGTCATGGATGAACAAATTGAACAGGACTGGACCGAGGACTGACCCCTGGGGGACTCCGCTCACCACCGGCCTCCAACTAGACTCCGCACCGCTGAGCACCACCCTTATCATTTAAGCCTCTCAAACTGTCAGTGTAGGCAATACATTTATGACTATTTCAATAAAAATGATAAAAATACTTGTAACATGAGCTATGCAGTATTGTACACCTAGAATATAGGCCTTAATATTTCAAATTAAAGTTTCTGCACACAAAGTTTTTATTGAACCTGGTGGAGCTACTGTGAATACTCGCCTTTTAAACAGACTATCATGAAATCTGATTACTTGTATAATAATCTGTAAATAATACAGCAATGCCTGACTTTTAGCAGAAAAGGGGGCTACTTTTTCTTTTTTTCCTTTTTCCAAGAAATATCACTTTTTTCACTCTAGGCAGAGGAACTTTAATATTATAAGAGATTGCCTTTCTGGTGAACCATATTGATGCCTTAAAATTACAGCAAATACTGTATTTGGTCCATAAGCTTCAGCTTCTTTTGTTAGCTCTGTCCAAATACTACTACTCTTTGCTTCCTTTTTAGGAAAGAAAAAACACAGCTCTCTGAGACACTGATTACCATACCAGTGGGAGCTGATAAAACCACACATCTCATATTTTAATAAAAAATTCTATTCAAATTTTATCCTATTGATCTAATACCATCAAAATGTAACCATAACTAAACAGAGAAACAAACAGAATCAGATGCTTTTTTTGAGAATTTTTAACCCTTGCATTTCTCTGTTGTCTTAGTTCTGAACTATTAAAGATGACTAGGGTACGTTCAGCAGCAAAATACGCACATTTCACCCTAAACACCACTAAACAGGAGCACATATACATCCAAATTTCACAATGATTAAACTTATTTCACCTTAAATGTTACTATCACTTCTGCTGGGTAAGCCAAACCAACCAGGTTAGAAGTTCTTCGGTACATCCTAAAAGAATGAATAAGATAATATGTAATATCATTTCAATGAAAATTATTGGAGCAATCTTTTTTTTTTATTCATCTTTAATAATTAGCCTGCAAAATAATATTGAACTATTTAAGGTCTGATCCCAAAGATGACCTAAGTCTTTTTATAAGTGTCATGAGAAAAGCCCTTCTGATGGTATTATTACTATTATAAATATTACTACAGTATTTGGAGCTTTTTCATTGTAGAAATTTACAAACTATAAAGTTTGCCCTAAATTTTTACTTAAATCTAGAAGATTCCATTCAAATCCAGAGGAAAGAAACTGTAGAACTGAAACCTAAATCCCATCACAAGGATTTGTTTTATGCTTAGCCCACCGCTAAAAGCATCTTTAATGGAGAGAAACTACATTTAAACACTCTGCTCGTTGTAACAAAAAAAGCCACAGCGCTCACCTTTCTACAAAAATTCCTGCCTGTACAGCATGTACAATGCTTCGGAATTTGGGCTTTTCTTCAGGTCTCCTCTTTACCATTCCCATTTTCCTTGTGAATGTAGAAGCTAACCAGTCCCGCACTTCCAGGGGCACCGAATCTGACTGGATGTCAGAGAGCTCATCCTCAGTGTCCAAAAGCTTTCTACAAGTAAAAGATAATTAATAAGATGGCAGAATGGACAGCTAACAATTTAACCTTTTCTCTGATAGACATACAAGGCCTCCAGAAAGTGAGGCACAGTGGATATCCATCCATTCTTGCTCTGTTCACATTCCAGAAACCAAAAAATATTCCAATGCAAGATATTCAAAGGCAAATGACAGAATTTTCTGCAAAGCTGTCACAGCTTTGGAGGAGTGAAGTGTAATTAATGAGTTAGAAAATCCTGAGGAAATTTCTAGCTATTATTTGCCTGTATCGCTCATTTTATTTTTTTTTTCACTCTTATTAAGAAAACTTCCTTATGTAATTAAAGTTAGGATGAACTGAACATAGGTGAGGCCATTATTTTTAAATATTTGAAAAAAAAAAAAGAAACCAATTTAACTGCAGACATTATTTGATTCAATATCATGGGCCTATTTCTCTAGTGAGGTCTTTCCAAAATTACTTTATTTGGACACAAAGAAGTGGACAAACAGTATTTTTTTATGATTTGCTTATCAGGCAACCTAGTCGTCAATTGAAATCTCTTCTCCTGAGCAAACAGGATTTCTGGGAAATATACCTGGAGGGAATTGGGTTAACACCCAATTTCCCTTTCACTCCTTTGTCCTTTTTTGCTTCTCTTCATCACCAATTCCAAAACCTTGCTCTTCTCTGGCATGCAGAGGAAGTGAGTAGAAACATGGGTGATGAAAAAAGCCTGAACATCTTTTAGTGCAAAGGACTCCCCACATGAATATAATACTTTCTGAGGGATTAGAAGTAAATGCCTGCTAGAAAGCATGATGCTAACATGGTTGTTCAAACTACTTATGAACAGTTATTAAAGTATTTGTGTGTCCTGTTCTCAGTTTCATCAGCTCATCTGTCTGTCAAGATATTTGGTGAGATTTGTCAACTGGAGGTTTTTGTTTAAAAAAAAAAAAACATGAAACATGAATACCATAAAGCACCTCCAACATCACCACTGTTTCCTGAAAGGGCAGCAGGTATGCTCCTGTTTTTCAGGAACATAAGATTGCAAAACTAATAAGTATCTTTAATGCAGGGTGCAAAAGGAGCACACTAGACAAAAATTACAAGAATTTTGTAGCAGTGGAACACAGGCCAAAAGTAGTAATTTACAGGAGCACGATTTTTGTAGAAGCAACGATTCTGGTAAATGCCTTGCAAAGTTGAACTATGGGCTGATACTAGCCCTCGGCCAAAGGTCATAAATTGATTTTATTCCTCAAATTAAAAACTATGTTATACTTTACTTAAATCTCTACTAGTCTAACATTGTTATAAAACTTCCTTGGGGAGATCAGTATGTTTATATTTCTGAGGAATATTTGGCCTTTGATCTAATTGCCATAAAAATCAAAAATAAAACTTACAGACATCTCTCTCACAGACATTTTTATGACTGTTTGAACTGTAACTCCAAGTGAGATGAAATTATTGCAGGGAAAGCAGCAGCATGGGCATCAAGCTGTGCACGAGCACGTACCAGGGATACTCCACATCACCTGGGCAGCACCAAGAAGAAAATCTGAAGCTACAGCCTGATGCAGATCTGCATTTGGGACCAGGTGCCAAGCTTTGCAGAAACAAGCACTGTAATTGGAATACAATCCCTAAGAATACAGAGTCATTACATTTTTCTTGAGCTTTAATGCAGAATTGCATGCGAGTGGGACAATAACTTTTGACGTTTTAGAGCAGGGGGTTGCGAGGTCAACAAGAAAATCATTCTAAAGGAGCAGACTGCCTGGAGAAACAGAATTTCTGGGAAATTACAGACTTTATTAATGCCAGGAGTGTGCAAGGTTGGCATCCCCTGGATTTTAAACATAAAAAGCAGTTTTCCTCAAACTGAAAATGTAATGTATAAGAAACTTGATTATAAATAAGTGTACATTACAAAATGAGGGAGCAGGAGAATATAGAAATCCAGACTTCAGTGAACTGCTTCAGTGAACATACATTCAGTGAGTATGAATTAAAGTTCATAACACTTTCTCCAATCTTTTTAATCATTCATCTCTAAAGCAGGAAGACCATTCAGTCTGCATATTACAGTTAATAGAATCCCTTTATGAAGGCAGAAAAAGGAAAACAGAATTTTATTTAACTAAAAATCTTCCTTTGTTCAGTTTCCTGCTCCGAGCTTCTCACTACAGGAATAAGATCGTTCCACTCCAATAGCCAAATAATGTTTATGTGTGTGACAGAGAGAGGCTAAGCACCCTCAGTTCTTATCCAGATAACTAGGAAAGCAACAATCATGCCCCAGAATTACACTTTAAGCATGATTCTTTGCAAATGTAAGCTGTTACAGATCTCTTAATGAGGTATCTTCAACATAAAGCCTTAACAACTTTTCCATAAGAATTAGGTTCTCTCAGAAGCCTAACTGAAAGAACATTTAAAGAGAGAAAATGAGGGCGAGTCATTCATCTGGTGACTATTTCATGTGCTTTCCTAACCTTTTGGAGAAACAGATTCCTATTACGGGAAATTACTCATGGTATACGCGCTGCTAAAAACAGCCTTTGAATAAACTCACTGATGTCTGCCATTATTCAGTCATTATAGTGACAAGGCTCATATGGATCTAAACAGCTGGATAGTTGGATGGATCTGTAATTTGATGGTAATTCTATTTAGAAAGGGAAACAAACTAGGCTATATATTGCGCTACATAAACTGTACTTAATTCACCACAAATTGCTACCAAAAAGGAAGATATTATCAACTTTCATGATGTAACTTTTGGATATTTTACTTATCTACTTATACCTAGATTAAAAATATTTTAATTGTATTTGTTTCTGTGCATGAACATGTTACATAACTCTTCTGTATTGAGTGAAATATGTCTGTAAAATAACACAGATAAAGTGAATTTATATCTTAAAGCATAAAAATGTTGAAATGTTTTCATCAGTAATTTTACTGATTATTTGCTAAACACGCATATAAAAAGATTACTAAATGTAATTTAGAGAAACAATTCTTCAGCAGAAATATTTTCAGAACAAGCACACACCACTCAGAAGTGATAACTACCTTTTCACGCTGTGGACATCAGTTTTTGATTTTGATGGGCCACTATTTGTTTTGAAGGGAATCTTGTCCCTCTTCTCCTGAACCATTTCACAGCCTGCCTGCTGAGCCCGCTCAATGGGCGTAACTCAGCACAGTGACTCCATGGAGCAAAGCGCCGCTCTCCCTTGCTAGCGCGCACGACCTCCTCCCTGCTCCGCCTGCTGCACGGAACTTCAGAGCAGGAATGGCAGAGCCCTGGAGCACGGGGATTGTGAGGTTGCGGTGGAGATACCTCTGACCACTGCAAAGCAGTCACTGCTTCGGATACGTTCCACACTTACTGCAATTATTGGGAAAAATAATGACCAGAAGTTTAATATTACATTTATATTCCTGAGGAATTACATTACTGGTATTTTAATTTACATCTACTTAGAAGTGACAAATGTGACTCTTTTCATTAAAATGGGTAAGAAGTTACAGGTTGCTTTTTGTCTACCCCAGGCTATTATTGCCCAAATAAATGGTAAGTGTAAGTTCTGAGTTACTTCCACTCCCTCTCAACATAGTCAGAATTTCAAGGTTACATATGCTTGTTTCTCCCATATATGGCTTATTAAACAGAGGCCACATGTGGAAGAGATGTGTGGGGAGAGGGGAGGCCAAGGTTATTAAATTCCATTTGTTCCTTTCATGGAAGTCCCACCGGCAGCAGTGGCAGTATATGGCCCAAGGCACTTCAGCTTAGCAGTCAATACTGCAGTCAGAATAAATTATAACTGATCTTCTTGTCACAGTACTGTGCTTTTTGCCAAGAATAATTCTTCAAAATGCAAGCTGTGATCATTTCTAGCTCTCTTTTCTTTTAAATCAGGATTTTAAATATAGTAATGGATTAGACAGAAGTACATTTCTTCTCCTTAAGGAATATATCAGATGAGGTATGGAGAAAAAGGAAGAAAAGAAAATAGAAAAAAGTAGATAATGGTTAAGGGGAATAAATCCATCAGTGCTGATCAGTCAGCCTTCCTAATAGAGATAGAGATTTCAAAGAATGCAACACTCTGAAGTATGGGGAAGTGAAATAATTTTCATTTTTGATCTCTCCTCCATTAAGTCACCTCAGAGAAGAATCATAGTCCACATATAGTCCACATTCTTGGCAAATAAACACAGAATTGGGCATTTCATTCTACCTGTGTAAAGCTTAAACCGCTTTTATTTTCCTCTGGATATTCCTAGATTAGGAACAAAAATGTTTTTGAGTGAGAAATTTCTCTAGTTCCTTAAAAGTAAGTTGTGTCATTGACCAACTGCCCCACTATTCTGTGAATGAAATGCACATTTTTCTTCACAAACCTAAGGAACATTCCTTTACGACCTTGACACAAGAATCATCTAACAGCAGAGAAATTCAGCACAATTTGTTGGCATTATTTATAACACCTATTGACAAAGCTTGAACCTTTTCCCCCGAGGAGATCTGCTGAGGGCTCAGACTTGGAAAATACTTTTCTGAATATTTTCAGCTGACAACAAACCTTGGCTTCAGCCTCCAAGGCCCTAGTATTCTTTCAAGAAAATCTTTAATGCAGCTCACATTAGTCAGTATTGAGAGATACAGCAGTCCTAAAAACTACTTTTTATTGAAGCAGGTGTATTAACATAGGAATTTTTAAATGGGATACAGATTAAGCTCATAGGAAAGCAGCTCTTTCTTCCATCTGATATCTCTGTGCTTTTTGTCTCTCTTCATCACCTCAGAAGCCCGCAAGGGCATCCTGTGAAAACTTCATATTTCACTCCTGTGAAATATGGAATATTATCAGTCACTGTCCCGTACTCATTTTTCATAGTTTAGTAAGACTGGTCCTACTGTCCACATAGATTCTAAGGAGTCTACTCTTAACATTCCATAAATAAAATCTGTTGTATTATTTCTTTGCATTCTCCCCATCCCATTGTCTATTATTTTTGGAAATGGCATATTATGTTTATGCCATACATAGTTTTTTTAAAACTATGATTTTTTTTTCAGATAAAAAGATATACTGTAGAGAGACAGAGGATCACACAGAATGAAAATAAGCCCCAAGAAAGACACTTTTTATGCTTGAATTCTATAGACTATTTCTGTTTATAGACTATTACTGCTGTACTCTGTAAAACTTTCAAGGGACTGTTGGTTTATATACATGCCTATGGTGATACAAACACACACAATTTACAGAAAAATACAGACCTGTCAATTTTAACAATATAGAGAAAAAATGGATATCTGTCTCTTTTACTTTAAAAAGCTAGAGCTGACAATTGAAAAAACTCAGACTTGCAAAGTGCAAGGTGATTTTGCTGGAGTAATGCCTGAAATTTCTAAGCAGAACAAATGGTTCTCCAGAAACGTGGAAAAGGCCAGGCCTCCCTTGATCCTTGGCTATGCTACTGAACACTCCCTGTCAGAAACTCATGCTTTGCTCCTTCATTGCCTTAGTTTTAAGTTTTTTTGTCCAGTGAAAAAAATCCGATTGTTCTGAAAAAGTGGACGCAATAAATTATATTAAATATTGCTGAACATCAAGTCAGAGAATTTCATATATATATTTCCAAATAATCTAATTAATTCAACATTTGGAAAGTCTTCATTATGAAGTCACAATGCCACTAGAACTAAAAAAACCCCTGTAAAATAATGTATGCTTATTTTCATTTGGGTAGCTACATAGTCCTGCTGTTCTGTCCTTCAAAGGCAATTAAGATTTGCTCGCACTAGCAGGAATGCATGCGTTGCTTCCATGGGTCAGGCATTTGCAGTTTTCCCAGTTCTCCCTGCAGAGGAAATTTCTCTTTCCTTGTCCCAATTCTCCCACATGGGGCCTACAGGACTGGCTTCCTCATTATCACAGTTCTGTATTTCCATAGTTCTGGTGCTACTGCTCAGAAAGACATATGAATAACCCATTTAATCATGTTTGAGAGGTGTATAGAAGGAATACTGACCAGCGTTTTACGTCCTTATCCACAGCTAAGTCCCTTCTGATTAAAAATCCCTAATATGCTTCCTAAGCACTAATCATTGATGGTGCCATAATATTCTGTAGAATAGGCAAGAGGACCAAGATTTTCTAAAGCTGCTCGAGAATGTGAGCATTGTTAAAATACACATTTAGAACCACTGCTGGAAACTGAGACTTTCTGGCTTATGTTGCCACATGTTGCCCAAAGACAACTTTTAAAAGATACCTTTATATCAGTTTCCCTAAGGAACTGAATCAGTTTTAACTACACACATGACTAATGTAAATATGAACATCAACTTTTGTTTCAAGACTTATGTCAGGCAACCTAGCTGAAATATATATAGCAGCAATGGCATTTAAGCTGAATTAACTACTAATAATTTAAAATATTTGATTTTATGCATCTTTATCACAAGCTCAGATCTCCTGAGACTTGCACATGCTAAACCTACGAACAAGACGTGAGCATGAGCAATTCTGCCAACCTAGTCTCTAGTGAAGTTTGTTTCCAGCTTTTCTATTGCCCTATGGCAGAACCCAAGATTATTGGCTGATGTCCTTGACGTGCAACTCTTACATATGAAAGGAAAGAGGGAAACATTACAGCAGTACTTAAAGCACCGTACCAAACATACTGATTGCCAAGGAGAGAGGGACAGAGAGATCCATGAAATAATTAATGTGTCAGACTTGAATTTAATATAGAACCAAGACTAGACATATGCGGCATATTCAGACAACATTGAAAACATTTTGGCAGACATTTTTAGAAAAACATTCTGCATATATAGAAAAGTTTACGGCCACCATAGTGAAATAAAAAAAAAAAAAAAAAAAGAGATTTCAAGTTAGTTATGTACTATAACTGAAGTTAACATCTTACAATTCCTTCAAGAAGTCATATATTTAGAACTTGTAATATCACTGTAGTCAACCCACAACAAAAATTATTGCCTGCAATACTTCCAGTAGCAATAAACATAAATAAATTATAAACAAAACCTCAAACACAAAATAAATCACAGTTTGTCATTAATTTTTGGATTTAAGGGCCAAATTCTAATCCTCTGACTCATCTCCACTAACACTTAATTCCAAAACAACTCATTTTGTTCAACGATAGAGTTCTCAGCATGATCATCAGCATGTGGCCTTTGATGGGGATGGAAAAACCCTTCAGAAAAATTCTAATGACTTTATACTGTGCACATTTGACCACTGAGGTAGACAAGAACTAAGCAGACTCTCCAGACGGCAGCTACATTTGACCTTTAGAATCTTTTTGCATTAATCTTGTCACTGAGAGGCCGAAAAGGCACACACTATTCTCCTGTTTTGCAGAGACCTACAGCTAGAATTACGTGCAAAGGTCAAATGTGGCTGCCTTTCCTCCCACCCCACATCCCTCAATTACCTGGTTTCATCGATATAAACTGCCTCGAGCACAGACGCTGCATATTCAATGTTCTTTTTCAAATCCACCACATTAATGTCACCCTTCTCCAGCTGCTTTACTAAGCATCTTAGTCTGTAAAAAAGAAAATAAAAATATCAGCGCATTGCTCGTATCAAATTTTACTGCATTTCTAGAAACTGTATTTTCTATTTGAAATGCTGGAAGTCACAGAAGAGCCAATTTAGAGGCAAGAGACCTTCATTTCATTTCTTATTTTTTTAATCCTTTCAGAACACACACAACAGCTGTAAGTGTGAAGAGCTGCTCATTGTTAAATCTGAGGTGTGGATTAAGAAAATGCATATGCATTTCAGCAAGTTGTAGAGGATTCAGTAACTACTACTGGACTTTACATTTACTTGTACTATGAAGTCCAAGTCTCTAATTTTGATTAAATAACTTTTAAAAATTGCAAAATGTCTTACTATAACTCTTCTATGCTTAAAAGGTCTATTCATTTGCATGTCTTTAATTTTTATTTATGCCTGCAGTACATCTTTGCTGCAGAAGTTTTATTTCTTATGAGCATGAGCTAATGTGAAGCTCCATTGCTTCTGTGTTTACCAGATGAAAGGTGGTGCCTATGACATTTGAAAAATCCAAATATTTTCCCAAGGGTGCTTTTGCTTTTAGCTTTGAGAACATTCTTTTACATTACAAACATGGATACACCCAAAAGAGAATTTGTAATGCATCAGCTCAAGTCTCTGTAGCAATAAACTTATACAGATAAACTATTTGAACACGAGATTGCTCTTCCTAACCTTTTTGAAAGGAGGAATACTCCTCACTCTGCTTTATTTAACTGCACAGAGCACCCACAGTTCTGTAGTGAAATGAAAGTATCAGTAACTGCATAGATTTATGACTAATTGGATGCTTAAAGAGCTTGGGAAATTTTCTTCTTTCTATGTTCTGTTTCCAAGTTGAAATGAAATAGTTGTCTGTTATGTAACATCAAGACACAGGTTTTTTTCAAGATACTACATCATTACTTTAAGGTTATTTTAATAAATTAATCTTTTTTTATACTTATGAAATATAGGAAAAAATGTGTGAAACAAGTATTAGCTGGATAGAAATTGGCAGTCTGCAGCAGCTGATATTACATTCACATAAAATCATATTTATGACACATACAAAACAATTATATAAAACACAAAACCAGAGCTAACATAAAAAATAGAGATAATGACTAATAAATAAAATGTAAAATAACGGCCATCTGATGACTGTTTTCTTTTATTGGTCAAATACAATGTCTGATTGAACCCAATTCAAATATATGAAAAAAAATATGGTGCTATTTCAAACAAAGACCTCATAAGCTTGCAAACTCCAAAGTTAGATCAAGTTGCTCTGAGTCATATCCACTTGAGTTTTGAGTATCTTCAAGCATGGAGATTCCATCAACATTCTAGGTTAACTAGTTTGTGTTTGGCCAGCCTCAATGAGAATTACATTTTTCTAATAACAACTGGAATTTCCTTGGGGCCCCATACTTTGCTGGGCACCTCCAAGAAAACTCTGCTTACAATGGCTTTAGCTACTTTATAATTGGAGTTTAACTAGATATCTGGAGACAGCAAGAGGCCCCATAGTATTCTGGCCGAACACTTGGGAATTCTGTAGGGTAACAATCATGAGGTGCACTGCAAGGGTTAGCAAAATGGCTGTACTAGACAGCAAAATGCCTATTGATAGGCTATAACAGTATATAAATGGTCTGTATATACTAAACATATTTTGCATTAAAGCAAAATAACCACGCAGTTTAACAGCTGACATTTCAGTAATGAGTTTAACATTTTGGTAAAGAATAAACATGTCAATTTATGAGACAAAACAACAACAAGTTTTAAAATACTCATATCCCAGTATTTCATAAGACAAGGAAAATTGTAGAAAGGAGGAAGAAAAGCATCAGAAGTTAATTATTATTCCAGATGTACTGGACAGGATTTTTTTATTGGTTTGTTTTCCTTGAACTAAGTGTAACAAAGTGAAAAGAAACATGACACATCGTTCATAATCGTGATATACTTCTTAAAACTTGAGCTCATGGTATTATACCACCTGTGAAATGTGCTAAGAAATAATAGTAACAAGAAAAAAAAATGAATGGGCTAGTAACTGTGAAGCAGAATAATGAACTACACTGAGGTATGAAGAAAACAGGACTTAATACAAAACAGCAATAAATTTGTGGAGAGAAAGAAACATTTCTCTTGGGACAACTGACAGTCTCCTTTCCAAACCAGCAGTCATGTCTTCGACAATACATCTGTAATTAATAAGTATGTGGGTGGAGAACCAACTTTTGTCATAGTGGGTAAACACCAGTTGGAGAGCTGGGTGATTAAAAGTCTTTACTGGCCAGTCCAAAGATGCTCTGCTCCCACCTACGTTTACTAGTGCTCTCTGCAAGTGGCAGTTCTCTAGGAACAGGCTTTCCCCATTCTTCATATTCCCACGGAGCACATACCTATGCCCAGCCACAGCACCCAAAGCCCACCCAGCTACACAGGAAAACCAGGAGACACAGCACCTTCTTGGAGCGGTTCAGAGAAATGCTGAAATGTCATCCTAAACACAGATTACAAAGACAAGATGCCAAGAAGGATTTGCTTAAGGAGGGAGATTGTAAAGGAGGGATGCAAAAGAGTGGGACGATTCCAGTTTCAGAAGTTTCACCCACTGCTTCTTCCTTTTTTCAAAGTAAAATTATCAGTGATCACCAAGAATAAAACAAGCCTGTTTCCTCTTATAGTTTTGAATTAATGGAAGTCACTGTTGAAGAATGGACAATGAACAAATAGTTAATAAACACATATTAATGCTATCATAGGAAGAGTTAATAATATTAAATAATAATGCCACTTTAAAGTGATCTGTGTTGGTGAAATAAACTCCAATTTAATCTGCATATTGTTACATGCCCCAGAAATAATTGAGAAAATCCTAACTCTGTGCCAAATGTATCAACCACATGAAAAGATGATAAGCAAATACTGACAATGTGTTAAAGAGAGTAAATATAGAACAAATTATTACTTTCCTGTAAGCAATAATTTCAAGCTTTTTCTTATGGTAATTTAATATTGAATGAAACAATTAAGTGGATAATCATAGGCATGTGATTTCACTTCCAAATAAACTTCATACATTAAAAAAAGAGATGATATGTGATCATCTGAAATAAAAAATAAGAAGGAAAGTAACTGTATCAATAATATGGTTACTTACAACTCAAACACCTCAAGTAAATCTGGAAAAATGGGAAATTTTCCTTTAAAATTACTTAGAAATAAAATTGGCAAAATGTAAAGCAATCACACTACCTGTTGCAATTCTTGTTGTGACTTGTTATCATTTGAATTTTATATTTTTACATGAATAAGATGGATGTATCAAATAAATTCATATCTAAATAAATCATGCTTCTGCCAAGTGCTTAAAAATAACACAGCTCAGAAATAAAAAATGGATTATAATAATAACAAAAAACATACACAAATCCATCCTCTCACTTTTTCTACTCACAAATCCTAATAATGTAAGGATTACTAGAAATCTTTGATTGTTACGACAAAGAATATAATTCTCTTTTTGTCTCTTCTGTGAGATGGAAAAAATATGAAATCCATAGATATAATTGTAACATTTGTATTAGATGAATATGAAAGACTAGACTTAATCATATAAATGGATGAGAGATTTCAGAGAAAAAAACAGAATATTTTAACAAAGATTCAGGAGTGATCTGAAACTCCCGTTTCCCCATGCCCACACATAGCTACAGAGCCAACATCAAGCATGGCTTCAAAATGGTTCACCAGCACTTCAAATGTCACTGATACAAGGACATTTTGTCAATCAAGGCAAGGCCAACATGTCTATGGAGACTAGGATTAGAACTGAGGACTCCTGACTCAGACCTTGCATCTGAGTCAGATTCCAGTTCCCCGGAGCATTAAAAATACACTTGCAAATGTGGTTATCTAATATTTCTTCTAATTAGAGTTGCTACCTCTCAGTAAATTCTGATACTGTGAAATGCAAGAAAGATATATCACACTTTTAAGTGCAGCAAATGTGTTTTATGAAATTACTTCTCAGTTACTCCTGTGCCTGAGCATATGCACAGGAAGCCTTGTGGTTGCTAAGAGCTTCAAGAACCACATTTATTTCATGATTATTTTAGGCACTATGAGTGGTACAGTCTGATCTGTAATTATGATTCAGTCATTAAAAAATAAATATTGAATATGCTGTTAATTCAGCTAACATTTTGATATTCTGAAACTTTAATCCCATAACAAAAAATTAAACTACAAATTCTGCAGCTATATAACACACATTGGAATTTTGTTAATAATAAAATTCCACATTTTCATGCTGATAGAATAGTCTTGACTGTTTAAATACTGATAATAATTGTGCAAGAGGAACTGGTTTTCCTTTGGACAAGGATTCTTTATTAGGTTTCTTTCATTTTACCTCATCCATCCTATAAATTTTCACAGCACTTAGCGGAGTTACACTATGCAAGTATTATCCTTTGGGTCTCATTTAGTATCAAATTCAGTTTTATTTAAAGACTAAAGCAAAATTTAGTCAAAGCTCCTAAGTTTTCTTTAGCTCTGTGCTGAAACCACAGAAAACCACAAGAGGCTTATATGGTTTTCACCTGAAACCATAAATTGAGTGAAGCTCTCCAAAATATTCTTGATTTTTAGCATAATTCTCAATCTACCTGACCAAAGAACTTGCATAGTGCCTGAGATGCCACAGTATACTAGCTTCAGTAATGTTAAAGGCCTGCGATTCACAGCTTTTATCACCACCACCATTATCCTCACCACCACCACCTGCTGCCCTGGGGATACTCCTTTGGAAGTTCACCAGGAAGCCACTTGCTGTTGTTTTTTCCCTGCTGTCTTTCTCTCCCAGTTATTCATTCTTCCCCACAAGTATCCTTCAGCATGACAGCTGAGGTGTGCCATCAGATACCCATTTGTGTTGCACCTTCCTCCATGCAACACAAGGCATATAATGAAACCTTTTCCAGTCAATTTGAAACCTTTTCTCTCACTTTTGCTAAGGAATCTCCTGTATACACAGTATTAATTTGGTTCCTCCATTTAATTGCTTTCCATGCTGAAGCTTAATGAAAAAAACCTGTATTTCCCATTTCTTAGTATTTTTATACATTTAGATGTTTTATTCAGTTCCATCTCTCTGGTTGCATGTGTATGTAGAGTATACATGCATCTGCATACTCTAGAAGATAAAAAAAGAAAAATTAATACACCTTGAAACATGACTGCTGAGCTCTTGTGGAACAACTTCTCAAACTCAAGCAAGTCGTGCACTGAAGATTTGATTGAACTGGCACCATATGTTCCATTGGCAGAACAGGAACATGTGAGAACCTTAGTTTTGAGGGAACATATGAGAAACAGGACCCTCCCACTGACAACTTAAGAGAAAAAGATGAATTTATAACTCCACTGCATTTCAGACCCAGTTAAAGGCCAAACATTTCTGAGACACCATATTGCTAATAGCAGCCTTCAGTTTGTCAAATAACCTATAGAAGAAAAAAACAACCTAGAAAACTAAATTCTTGTAGGAATTACTTCAGCAACTTTAGTATCTGGGAGCACCACTGACAGGAACATCAGCTCAGCGACTTTTACATGTTTTATATGTGTTTTATGAATTAACATCAGTTCTTTTTCCATCTCATTCATGGACATTGATATATAATGAATGAGTAATTCCATCAGATGTAAACAATACTGACACCTCTGCTTTTCCTGTCCTTTGAGCTGTTTCGAATTGAGTTCAGTTTGTAAAAGTCTTGGGTCTTATCCAGAGTATTAATAATTGCGTTTTAAAATTTGCAATAAATCATAATAAACCACAAAAATCTCTTTTATCTCTCTCTTCTCACGGTCTTCTCAACATCTTGTGTCTAGTTATTGACACAGATCTGAATATTCTATACAGAACAGTCTTCTGCTAAATCTAGTCTCTCCTTACTCTAAAACCCTATTCATATTTCTATCAACCCAGTTGCCGTATTCCCGTTTCATAATCATTCCATGAAATCACATAAAAATAAAGCAAAATTTATAGGACTTATTTGTAAATTTTAAATTATCCTCCTAATCACTTTCGAGGCATACTTGTGTTTCTGAATATTCTTAAATGTTAATTCTGAAGACTGACATTTGATCTCTAAGGTTCCTCTGCATTGTGTAAGGCTAAATAGAGTGTTCAAAAAACCTATTTAATCTTGAAGTTGCCAAATGCTTGAACAGTCTGTATGTCTTAAAGTGTTCATTATAATCCAGATAAATGAACTCCCAACAAGCTGGGAAATCAAATGTAAAATCATTAGCTGTCAAAAATCATGCTCCAAGATGATGGAATACTTTCAGTAAGCCTTATCTGCAGAAGCTAATCTGAAAAACACACGAAAAAGGCACATACTCCTTATTCTCCGTGGCTGTTTTAAAAGCTCTATTTCTATTGCAAACAGCAGCTTTGAACACATTCATGAAAGTAGTTGCAAAGAGGCAAAAGCCTCTAAATTCTGCAAAGCAGCCACATAGCCCCTTTTTAAAATAACTTCATAGCAGAAGGAGGGTATTTCTGAATAGATTACTTCACAATGATGTCCTATCACAAATCAATATCTTCCTTCTCACTTTTCTCAAAATACAACTTACTGATTTTATATTAACAGCAGAGATTATATACAGACCAATATAAAAATAACTGTTTGAAATGGTCCTTAGCTCTGGTCCTTAGCTCTCTCTGCCCTATCCCACCCCATTCTTCCTACATGTGACAACACATCTGCATGTATAATAACAGCTCTCTAAACAGATACTGCCAAAACAATATGATTTACCTTGGTTATGTTTTTTTTAAAGGAAGTAGGATTTTGACTGAAATTTTTGACAGAACCAGATTAGAGGTGAGGCATAGGTACAGTTTCACTATGAGATGCATAATGTGTAAATGGCTGAACTAGACTAACCAGACCAATGCATGTGAACATGTTTCTACCACAAACATAAACATGCCACAGACCAACTTGTTACTAGAGTAACAAATCCTCTTGAAATTAAAGCACCTGAATAGAAAAGGTGTACTTCTAACATGTTAACCATGCCTTACAGGTGGGATTCACAGTGTGTGTAATGGAACTGGAGGAACATATCACAGATCTCTATTTGTTGGGACAAAATTATGAAATATGAAGAAAATACAAATAGTTATTATGAACATAGACTATTGAATAAAGCATTAAAATCAAGAGTTGCCTTGGTATATATATCCTATAAAATATTCCACCATCTTAATTCAAATGTCTTTTTTTAACTGAATAATTAACAACTTCAACAAATCTATTTACACTGGAAGACTTTTTTTCATTCAAAAGACAGAAGGCATAAATGCTTTAACAAAATGGCTGTAACAATTATAGTGCAATTTTGTTGTAAAATCATTATCATCTCAGTAAATCTGAAAAAAGGATATAGAGTATGTTTTACATATATATAACAACACAAAAACATGAATAGGGCTTTTATTTAAAATTGTAATACTGCAATTAAAATGAAGAAAAAAGAAAAAAGTAGTATATGCTAGAATTCAGTCTTAAGTGTGAAACTAACTTCTGGCATTTAAAAATGTTAAAAATAAATGTTCTCCTGAAGAACTGACAAACCAAAGTACTTAAAAGTAAAACTTGATAATGAAAAGTAGAGCCTAAGAAAAAATTAAACAACCTTTAGAGATGCATAAATGTTTGAAGGAAGAAAGAATCATGCAAACAAAATTTCCCTCTAATTTTAAGAATGACCATAAATAGGATGAGGTGTAACATTACCTTTCTTAAACATGTACACTTGATGTTTGACAGAAGCAAACAGAAACAATCCCCGGAATTCTTCAGGAAGAATGATATTGAAACACTTACTCCTGGGCAATATTGCATGTTATACCATTACAGTGCCTGCCATATATGCACATTGATTTTGGAACCATAAACAATTGTGACAGGCATTTGTAGCCACGACAGAAGGAAACATTCAATGTCTGGAACAGAGCTGCTATTTGTATCAGATGGTCAAGGGCTCCGGCCCCTCAGCACAAGGGCTTGGATTTCGTAGGTCTGGGAGGGTAAAGCAGATGATTGTTGCTGTTCTCTCTGCCCTCATCCTGGCTCATGCTGCCTGCCTGTAACATCATCTCCACTATTCCTTCCACATGACAAAAACAGGCTAATGGCTTGTCAGAGCATTATGCAAAGAGTAGCACACTACAGCAATCCGAAGGACAGGTGAGGTCAATATCTTTACCACTGCCCAGATTTTTCTCTACTGGATTCAGTGCTGAGTTTGGTTCTTCTTTTGTACACTTCCAAAAAAAATTCCTTAACTCACTTCTCCTGATGAAACCTAACTGCAATGGCTGCTCGCGTTGTCTTGGCTGATTTGAAAACATGCCATTAAATCAACAAGATTATCAGCCTATTCAAATAAAAATATTATTTGTATAGCTTTCAATTTGTTGATGTTCCATGTTTATAATGGAGCATGCGTCAGAAGGTGTAGTCCAGAAGCTATCATCAAAAGTGTTATTTTTGTCTTATGTGTTGTTTAAACTGACAAAATTTAGCAACTGTAGTCTGCAATTCACCTTGAAGATATTATTTTAAACTTTTGTTCCTCCTTATATGTGTAGCTGACTGTACTTTTCCTGGTTTTATATTGTAAATAGAATAGATTGAAAATTCAGAACCTACTACTCAAACTGCTAATGACATTACTCAGAAGATAAAAATTATACTAGTTCATCAACAACATTTTAGCAGCATACAGCATTTTACTTAATTTCTCCATATCTATAGGTGGAAGAAAAAAGAACACAAAAGATGTTTCTCAGCCTGAATGGCTGGCAGCAGCATTTCTCTTACAGAGGAAAGTTGAATGTTCTTCAGTTCATCATCACTTGGTTCAGAGGAGCTACTCCATCGTACAACTGGTGCTGCTAACTAGAGATTCAGATCCAGAATCCTTTCCAAAGGCAATGTACATGAATGGGCCTTATAAAGCATTTTTCATGCTCTCATGGCAAAAGACACTGAAAATAATTATCAGGTTTCCTATACAACACAACGACCATCATTCCTGGTTGTCATATGATGCACTACTCCATTACCAGTTTTGAAATAAAACGAATAACTAAATTCATCCAGCTATACTTGATTACTTGTGAAATTGCTTAGAAATGTTCTGTTACACAGGCAAATACTACATGAGAAAGAGTTTTCAGTTGAAAAACTGTTAGGCTTCTAGATACGTGATGCTTTATATGAAATTTTCAAAAATAGTTTTTAATAATGTAAAATATTTTTCATGATTCCTGTGCCTTCCCAGCAGTCAGAAATCAAAAACTGAATTCATCAATGTGATGTTAATACAATTTCTCTAAATGCATCTTGAATCTAACCTGAAAAGTTCAGCTTCCTTATGGTCATGACTAACATAATTGCTAAATTATACTTCATTTTTATAGCTCTATTGAATGATTCACTATTCTTCAGTCTCTCTGCAAAACCATGGCATTCCTTTTAAGTAAGAATGTAGCTACTTTGGATTTTGAAATATTAAACTAGTAAGGTCCTTGATTCTACGTTATATGATAATGTTTGTTTATATGATTACTACGGATTTAGGAAAAGCCTGCGTGTAAAATAAATAGCACACATGATTTGAAATCAAAATAAATACAAAGGTTTATATATTGTGATTTGCCTGTCATATTCTCATACACTTATTGTTTTCTGCAACTTTTCACTCTCTCCTATGGCAGGCATATTTTTTATTGCAGTCCTCATTTTCAAAATCAAATTATGCCCTTTGATCTAAAATAGCATAACTCAAGAGAAGCAGGCCAATAGTTTGCCCAAGAAAAACAAGTCAGCTTTAATACAGTAGTAACCAATCTAGACCTTGGGCAAGGGATGGACACATGTGCAATTAGCACTTCCCTGAATAAGGACCACCAGAGAGATCCCAGAGAAAAGTATACAGGAGTTACATCTTATAAAATAAACAGAAACCAGAAAGTACCTTTAAAATGTTCAGTTGCCTGTCAGCAATGTATCACTTTCATCTGCAATTATCTGCATACTTTATCCCAAGTATTTAATAGAGGACATTCTCCAGCAGAAAACAGTGAAAGAAAAAAGTGTAATGCTAAAAAGCACAATTCTGATGAAGGTTGTTTTGCACATGTTCCATGATGTGATGTTAAAAGGGGTGTAAACCTTTTCAAGCAAATCACATAAATTAGAGTTCAGCTTTAATGCAACTAAAGTTTATACTCTGTGGGATTATCATCATTGTGATGGAACATCTCTACTTTAGATCTTATTGCTAATATTAGGGGATGAGAACAGTCACACTGGAGTGTAACTGCCCTCTGGAAAAATAATCTGAAAATGACAGCGAATCAGAGGGATATCACCTTTTTGAGAGGCTCCTACTCTTTCTTAGGTCAACAAATGACTGTTACTGCTGAAGACTTCGATGTGCTTATATGGATTGAATACCACAGCCAGTACCCTGCTTGGCTCTCTCTCCTGCAATGTTCAATAACACTTTATTTGGCCATACTAGACAGTGTGTCTTCTAAACCATTTTTTCCATCTATCTCAACTCATTATTTCTATGGGATTTCTTCTTTTTTAATGCCAAATTTTATGATTAGTTAACTATAAATTTTATTGTAAAGAACATTAAAGGAAACTGTGGATTTTTAAATTGACTCAAGGATCCAAGGACACAGTCTGGAAAGATGTGCGAGGAATTTCCGTGTCAATTGGAAACACACAAGAGATTTGCAGTCTGTGCAAGCATACAAACACAAAGAGAAAGAAAAGCTACATTTCTTTGCACAACAAGGAGGAACCTGAAAACAGTTATGGAAAATCCATAGGATGCAAAACACCCAACTAGAAAGTGGATACAGAGCTGGAAACTAAGTGGCAATTTACTAACTCCATACTGCAACTGCTGTTGGAGTTATTCCCCATGTATAAATAAATGAAATACACATTGGCATAGAAAAATACACACTCACCTTGAAGCTGGAGGACAAATCAAGCAATGAAAAGATCTAAATCCGGCTTTTTTTTATCCTTAATGCAAATGCAATACTTGTTAAAAAAAAAAGGATTCTGTCTCTTTTTTAAGAATCCTATGTTGAAATCCCTGATTGATTAACAAACAGAATGGAAGAAACTTGGGCAAAAGCCCTTTTGTATCACTGACAGCTAAGGAATATAAATGGAAACGTGAACAAGGCAGAGTACAGACACTGATATTTAAGACAGTAGTTAAACTAGCAAAAACATGTATGTAATTTTTTCTTGAAGAAAACTGCAAAAAGCTCAATAAAGTGAATATACCCAAAATAAAAGATATAATATTTAGCATAATTGTTGGGAGAACAAACAATCTGTAGGTATTTTATACCATTATTAATCTTAATTTTTTACTGTCTTCCAAATTTGTTGTCTATTGCACATGCAATTCTAACTTTGCACATTGGCACATGGCTTAACATGCTGTCAATATTCTTCTCTTGGACAAGTATTAATATATTTTAAATGAAAAAGAAATGTAAGTAAAATCAATGTAATAGTTTTTCTACAGTACATAATAGATCAGGTATTAAAGAAGGGTATTTGTATTACAATGAAACATACTGAATGCGAACTTAATCCAGGAAACAATTTAAAGGGGTTTTTGCCATAAAATACCAGCTTTCTACTCTGTTTTTCAAAATGTACTGGTACATAAATACCTGCTTAAGCTTTTCATTCACTATGTTTATTTTTTTTAGGTCATGCCACATGCATTTAGTTTAAATTTTAATCCAGAATAGTTAACCTCAGACTGTTTTGTGGAATGCACTTACTAAAGTTCAAATAGGAGCAAATTCAAAAGACAAACACAAAGCAATGGAGTAAGATACAGTTACTATACAAAGAAATAAACCTTTTCAAAATGGATCTAATGAAACTCCAATAACAACTCTGGTAGAGGATTAATCAAAACAAGATCTAGTTATTTTGTGGTAACAAAGTTTGAGAAGCTTACTCAATCAGAGATATACTGAAACATTTTTTATATACTCAGAAAAGAGATCTTCATACCTCTACTACAAACAAGATTAAATAAAAATTTACTAAACTTCTATGATCTCATTTTATATTATGCATTTGTCTGACATGCACCTCAATTATTTTAGCAGTAGGAGGAATTAACTAATTACACTCACAGGCAGAAGGATTTGAAATAGTTACATATTTGATCATAGCTTCATGTGAGCCCCCAAAATCTGACAAAATAGAGCATAATCATAGGAATAATTCTTTTGGGAGGACAATTTGTGAATATTACCCCTCTGGTTTACCACCTCTGGCTAGACTACCACCTAGACTATCCCATTATTTTTTGACTGCAAATCTGGACTGTAATGCCATTTCATTAATTACATTAACTTCAGAGGTCTAACTGTGTGTTGTACCTATAAACCCTTTTCTTTCAGAAGCCTGTGACAGCTGCAGAGTGATTCAGATTTTCTAAACAAAAGTATTGTTTATTTTATTCTGCTCAAAGAGGCAGAAAATGCCTGCAAAGAGTAAAGCAATAAAGCCTGTATCTTTTCCCCTTGTTGAGCCATTACTCTGTTCATTCATTCTAAATTGCCTCCCTTGGACAAAGTAACTTCCCTTCTCTATTTATTCCTGTCAAAGCCTATTCATGACATCTGTCCACTTTCACCTTCTGGTCATGCACACTATGCTTAGATTATTTAGTATTTCCCCTAATCTTGAGTCCAGGCACACCTCTACATTTTGCTTTACTTTCATTCCCATGACACTTTTGCTCTAAACTGAGCCCGGTCCTTTCCATTATTTTATTTCTTATTTATTTTCTTGCCTTTCAGCTTCTTACATGCAAGCAAACATACCAAAAAGGTGAACTGCAATATCAGCATTAATAACTCATTTCCCTTCCTTTCCACTAATATCCCATTTATTTACAAAATTTACCACACAGTTGTATCACATGATCTATAACTCACATAATATATAGCTACAGTCTACGTTTAGATTTATAATAATCCAATTTTTTCAAATGTGTTGATCTAAAATAATGTGAAAGTAAATATATGCAACAAAATATAAAGAGTCATTAGGCAAGGCACTTTCTTATGGATGAGTCTTGTGAGTCCTGTGCTACTACCCATAGAGGAATTTATTTTCAACTGAATTGATGCAAAGCAAATCAATATGAAATACAATATCTTTCGAAGACTTAAGGGAATTGTTTTCTTGTATCTTCATCATGCTACAATATAGCACTGATGTTGGCAATATTATTAGTGTAATTATTATCAGTAATATTTTAGTGATCACAGGCAAGATTTTTAGTTGGCACGAACTTCATCAACTGTTAGAGTTGAATCATTTACACTTGGACATTTTTTTTTCCAATCCTTTCAGGTGTAATGGCACGAAGAAACAAAATCAATCTTTTCTAGGTCTAGATTATCAGCACGGAATTTACTTCAACACAGTTTATACTAACAGTTTCGTTAGAAAACTACTGAACAATTTCCATTATAAAGACATGTGAGATAAATTGTTAAGAAACACATTAATACCTTACACATATTATGCATTAATGAACAGTCAACAAAAAATATTTTACTGCTGTCAGAAGTGAAGCACAGTTTGTCCTTCAAATGCACTTCATTCATTTGCAAAGCTCCCCTGAAACATTTCAATATCATGAATGCAAATATTTTAAATTGCATAGGTCTGAGATACTGAATACTGCAGTGCATTTTTCTTTTTATTACAGGACTAGTTTGCAAAGAATTCAAAATAAAATCTTTGGAGAATACCCAGAGATGAGCAGAGCTGCATGGGCGTCCAGGTGAAGTAAAGAGCAGACACTAAGGCAAGCGGCCTCGGTGTCAGCAAGATGAACTCTGAAGCTGCGGACGGGAGCAGCTCTCCCACAGAGAGAGGGAGGATTTATTGCGTGTTTCTCATGCAACACAAGTATCAACCTGCCTTATGCTACTGCCCTATTTACATGTTCAGATTATTGAAACTCGTGACTTAGCGTGAACTTTTGTTGAGGACCGATGACCTTTCCTTTCCTCTCTGCTATTTTTGCAATATACTAAGATTCTTAATGATTGGGACTGTTGGTTTCTGTTGCATTGCAGAGTTTTTTCAGCCATGTAGCTGCTTCCAAGCTTCCATTTTAGGTATATGTCTGATTAATTTTCTAATGGCATAAAAGATATTATGAGGAAAGCAAGTCATCTTTAATGAAAAAAAAGATTTTGCAAACCCATTATGTACTCTCCATTTCACTCAACTGGATTTTTACTTGCAAAGGTCTTAAACTATCAATTTTAGGTGTCTTATTAAGTCATCCAATTTTTTCTTTCTCTGATGGTGCTAGAATAAATACTACTTGCCACATAAAATCACTGAGTTCTTCCCTAGAATCCCTCATAATTCTGTAAGTTTGATATTGTAAGGGCTGTATCTACTTAGGAAATTTTAATTACCTTCTTCAGATTTGCTTCAACGCTTTTCTTGCAATGAATAATGCAGTTTTTGAGTTGCTTTTCTGAATCTTGTCAGCGCTTCCCTATCCCACGTTTGTAAAACTGCGGCACTTTTCCAAAACATATTGTCTCATAAATCTTATTTAACCAGAAAAATCTTTAAACAGTATTTTGCAGACCTACATCAGTGAATGAACATGGAAACTTTTCTGTTATAAATAGGATTACAGAAACCCATAAAAGTCCATTTAGAGGTTTTTCAGACCTTTTAAAGATTCTGAGTTTTAAAAAGAAAACTAAGATAAATATATCATGATAATCCTATTCATGATGCCTATAGAATCTTTATTTAATGGACTTGTCACTGCATATAACTAGCTCTTCATAATTATTAAAAAGATAAACACTGTTGGAAAATGGATTCATGTTAGTGAATTTCCACTATTAATAAAAAACTGTCCCTGCATTTTATCTACTGTTGGATCAGATGGTATAACCATGTGCTCTGCCAGACCAATTATCAGTGACCTCATACAGAACGAGACTTGTTTTTGTGATTTAGCTGCTAGATTTATTCAGAAGTCTAACACTTCAAATGAGAATGTCCCATTTTGCAATAATTGCAGTAAACCAACATGTTACAGTGGTTCTTTCCTAAAGATCACATGTTCTCTTTTACATTCAGGTTTGACATAAAATTTAAGAATATCTATAGAATATCCATCTATAGCTAATGGTATGGGCATTCATATCACTTGACATAGTATGTAACAAAATAAACAAAAGCATAAAGGCTTCTTCAGACATTTCAGTATGTTCCAGAAGAAACACAAATTAGTTGATTCTTAATAGCCTAGAGTTACGAAGAAAAACATTTTTTTTTTCTCAACAAGTATTTCTCTGAAAATAATACAGCATTAGAAAAGACTTTTGTTTTGAATAGTTAGCAATTCCTCTTAAAAACAAGCTTTCATTTTTGTTAAGAAAAGCCTTTTTGGTAGGGCACAGAAGAGTAGTCTTCACTATTTGATTTTCACATGCCTCAGACACGAAGTCATCTAAGAAGAACTGCTCCACTAATCTAAACTAGCAAGAATAGTAGACCTTCCCCATTTAGCTGATGTATTTATATACCAGGCAATTCCAGAATGTCTGTATTATCAGGGGCACTCTCAGCAACCCAACAACAAACAATAGTTTTGTCCTAGTTCCTTGTCTTGATGATTTTATAATTCAGCTTGATCAAAACCACTGGGACTAGGAAACTGGAAGAAAATAGAAAGTTTGACCAGCTGTGAAAATGAGCATATTAATTCATAATTCTGTATTTTTCTATTTTCTTTAAGGAAACTGACAGTATCTTTTTGGAGAGGAGAAAGTGATGAAGCAGGGATGGAGAAGCAAAATAATTATATACATATATTTATAAATCAGTAAGTAAAATAAATGATCGTATTAAGATCCCACTCATGTTCCTTCAAGAAAATTAAAATTTCTCTTATAACTAATTAATAAATTGCTAACAACCTCATTTTAAATCACTATGGAAGGCTTACCAGATCAGTAAAATGTACCAAATTCAACACTTTAAGCTGAAATTACCTAATAAGAGCTATGTAAACATGAATATACAGATGCATAATTGTTTCTATGGAGCTAGCTAGATTGGACACTAAATTTCTTCTCTCCAGAAGATCAGAAAATTAATCTTGTGTAGAAATATCCAATTTAAAGACTATTTATGTTTATGGAGCTCTTCCCAGTATCCCGAATAAATCTGGATCTGTGTATTCTACAATTCCTGCCAGGAACTGCAATAAATACCAAATACATTTTTTAACGGATTTTGGCGACCATAACACCAATATTTTTCAAGAAAATTGTCATGCTCTTTTTGTTTATATGACAAATTTCCAAGATAGACTTATTGTATGGATTTAAAAAAAAAGATAAAAAATACGGAAAACTGAAGCATAGTGTATCTACTATGCATAAGTTTAAAAAGCTCCTGAAAGCAGAGTGTAGATTTTTGTTCTGGTTTTGTTCAGTCATTTCTGACAGAATGATAGGAAATTTCAGCTTCAGCTTCTTGTCTCTAGAGAGACATACACTTCAGCTGAAAGCATCTACAAATGTCAGAAAAGAAAAGCTGTATTACATTACTTAATAAGAATCTTAACTGGCATTATAGCAAAAGTTCCCTTAAACTTTTTACTGCTTATCAATAGATGGGTGTCCATTAGTATCAGATGGATAAGTTCATATAGCTGAAAATGTTTGGGATCTGTCCACACAGAAAAATTAAGGAAAGCTACTACAACTGTCAATGAATAATTTTCCTTTCATCTGTTTTCTCTGAGATGTATTTCTTCGTATTACTGTGACAAAAACCCTTCCAGGGAGCCGCATATACCTGATGCACTGGAATAACTAGCTTCTTCCCATGACCCAATGAGCGGTGCCAAAAGCAGCTTTGCTGCTGTTCTCAAGTTAGGTCAGATTAGAAGAGCCAAACTACAGAGCAATCCAGCCTGTTTTCAGGTATGAGGTTTGGCATAAGTCTCAACTCTGGTATCATGTTAAAATTGCTGTTATTAAGAAAATCATGAATCGGACTTGAAAAGAACATTAGTAAGACGGGTAACCAGTCTTAGATATGGAAGTGAAAAAGCAAGCAGCATCCGTAGTAAAAGTATAACGTGCCATAACTGCCCATCTCAATACCCCTCTCAAGTACTTACCCCTCAAGGAAAGGGGTAAGTAAAAACAATTATACTGCTTTTGCTCTAAGTGCTTAACATTTTAAACTAGGTGGCCAGTCTGTCCTGCAACCTTTATATGTTTGAAAGCCTCCTTGACAGGAATGCATCAGTCCTGTTTTTCTGTCCTGCTCTCAGAAGGAAAAGCAATAGAAACATGTGACTATGGTGAGGGTTAAAAACAATTAAATGTACAGAGAACACATGAGAAGAGATAGATTTTTTCATTTTCATCAGCCAAAAGAACCTATCAAGCTCTTTAAAAAGCCAGTGCATATAAATAATGTAACTGCTTAGGTCATCTGCAAAGCTTTCTATATAGTAAAGAATTGAATTATGGTTTCCTCTTCCGTTATTTGTTGTCTTTGGTCAGTACCCAGGTGCATGGAAAAGTTTTCTAAGTAATGTTTATTACTGGAAGAGAAAATTCTCGAGAGCTGCCGACTGGCTATTTTTTAGCAGGAAGAGAAGGATTTGCTTAATATTGTTCTGGCACACAAAACATAAATCTGGTCTCAGAGAGAGATGCTACATATTCTAGTGCTTTATTGCTTCTTTCACAGATTGTATCCTAACAGAACTGAGAGACGATTTTACAAGCCTTAAAGAGCAAATCCTTCTGTGTAAATATACATGTTCATTTTTTGGTTATTAGCTCTACTAATTGTGTTGCTTTGCTCCTTTAATACTATAAAGCAGTCAGGTCTAGAATGGCCTGTCATTTATCAAAGTTCACTTCCAGACCAGCTGCTGCACAGCAAAACTGGAGTGGTTTAGAGCTCAGCCACGTACATTTTACCCACTAGAGCAAGTAATTCCACATACCAGCAGTCCCATTTGCATTAAGAGGGACTCAAATTTGTTCAACTTGGCCTCAGACAAAACAGAAACAAAAACAGGAATTTCTGATCAGACATCCTATACATCAAATATTCATTAAGTCCAGAAACAGGAGGCTCAAATCATCTATCCAATGTAGGCATCTAGGGCCAATCGAGGTGCCTAAAGTGTCTCACCTGGTCCCCAGCTGCTGCTCCAGAAGAGCGCAGGTGTCCTGCAGGTCCTGGGTCATATCTGCCAGCCCAGAGAGGATGTCTCAGCTACCCTTAAGTGTCTCAAACAGCACTAGGTGCCTGTATTTTAGCGACTGAATCACGACGAGGCTGTCATTGCTTCACAGGTTAGGCAGATGCGCGCTCCTTCAGCAGAAGATACTCAGTTCTCAAATCACTGAGATCTGCTTCAAGATAAACGGCAAAAGGGTTACATTTCTTCAGAGACAGCGAGTGTGTGGGATGGTGCTACTGCAGCGTGACATAAAAAGCCTGGTCTGGTACATGTGCTGTGGGGAGAACAGGGAAAAGCGCGAGCGAGCGGCAGCGTGCACACTGCAGGCTGCCAAGGCAGGAGGAACCACCTTCCCCCAGCTCTGCATGCACAGGAGCCTTCACCTGGTGTGGCTGATTACAACTCGCTTTAATGAATGAGGCCTTGTAGCCTGCTGTGTCCAGGCTTTACTTCCCTGCTTAGTGCACTGGGAAGCCCAAATAACACCCCCAGGGGACTCGATTCTTTCTTGTATCACAACCTTTTTACACCACCATCAACCTGGTATTGAGAAGAGCCACAGCCTCCACTCCACAAACAATGCACCAGCTGTTATGTAAAAAACATCAATTTAGTGTAGGGCAAATTCTTACTGTTCTGTTTCGAGACCCCGTACCATAGTCCTGATAGGACCTCTGTGCTCCTAACCTAGCTTGCAGGTAGGAGGTCCAACCCTGGCCACCCAGGACATATGTGGGTGTTCCCAGGAAAGGATCTCCCTCATCCCCTGCCTCCCTCACCCCCCCTGCCACCTTTTATTAAATCTCTTCTGCCACCTTGTCCCTTAGGACACTTCTCTGGGGTGAGACAGATGAATATCTTTTTCTTCAGCCAGGTCTGTGAGATTGTACCTACCACCCAAATACAAGACCCACTGCATATTAAACTGGAATCCAGACTCTCATCTGGACTTCTAAAGTTATCTGCTCATTTGACCTTCAAATCCCCTCAAATCCCATACAGACTTTTATGTGTGGATTAAAGACAAACCTGTTTAAAAGCTATGCTTATCTTAAGCAAGAGCTTCAGTAACAGATAATAATAAAAGACCACAGAAAATAACAGTCTTGAAAAATAGCTTACCATTTTGCCATATTTAAATAAAAAATAAATAGTCTATCATGTTCAAAACCATTTTGGGGCTCATGATTGTATGTGAAATACCACACTTGAACTTCAAAACAAGAATATTTGTTAGTAAGTTGGATATTGGACATCAGAATAGCCCATATATTTTTATGTTAATAATACTTGTAAGTTGGAGGAATCAGTGGCTCGTAAGTAGCAACTTTATGACAGGCTAAAGGAATAACTACCAGGATACCCTAGCTGGGTTTACTGCATCTGTATCTTATACATTCTCCCCTAGGACCATAGGTATTTCAAAAAATAACTTCCCTGAGCACTTTCTTTCTATAGACAGAAATAGCTATAGACATCTCAGAAGTCTCCATGTTGTTTGTCACGATCATGTAATATTTTCACATTAAAAGAAGAATCAATAATACATATCATTTTCTAATTTTCCTGAATTTCTAAGCATCATTAGAAACCTGTGAATATAAGCATGTGAGTGTTTTTTAGGAAACCATCAGAACATATGATGGATCAGTAGAGCAATAGATCATAGAGCAAAATACCAGCCTGGCAATAATTAAGATACTGTTTAAAATCCCAGTGACCATCTCATAGTCCTTACCCCATTCACAAATGCCAAAAATGCAATTGGTCCCATGGAGCACAGTGTATGGGACAGCTGCTCAGTATCATTAGAGACCTGAACATTGCTGTCCCAATGCAGAGACCAAATCAAGTTTAGCCTGTGCTTCTTAGGAGACTCGAGTTGGCTCTGTTGCAAATCTATAATTGTAATATTTGCAATTTTCCAAAACGAAGAAATACTGTTTGATAAATGAAAAGCCTTGTTTGTGAACAATGGAAAATGCTACTAATCTGTATTTTCCTAATAGTGCCAGCTATCTTGCTGCAGAATTGCACAGCATACCGTATCACGTCATAAGAGACCAAAATAAAACCTTCCCAGAAACCTAAGTGCCCTATAATACTAAATTTAAGAGATTCTAAAGTTACTCCCAAGCCAATGGTTTTGTCTAAATTTGGCTATTAGCTCCTATAGTTCCTATAGTGAAAAAAGACTATGTTTTGTCTAAACATAAGAAACAGCGCTGAACCATATGTTTTCTCTCTATAACTTATGAGTTGTGTCTCTTAGAATGTCAGTTGAAAAGAAGCACAAAGCTAAAGGTTAACAGGATATTTTTTCTTTGCTTGCTATTCTGTCTTAGTACCAGATTCCCAATAATTATATAAAGGCTTCTTAGCCATCCAGGGACCACTCCAAAAGACTCTTAGTACCAATGTCTCTCCGAATGTATTTCCTCTGGTCGAATATTATTTGCCAGCCGTTAGAACATAGCTTCAGTTGTACAAATTAATTCAGAGTTCTCTATGTTCAAAAGCTTAAAATAAACCCTTCTTCATGTAAGGTAGGACATCAGTATTCCACATTCATTTTATTATACTATACTGAAATTTAGTCCAAAATGTCAACTACTTAAAGAAATTAGATGCAAAAAAAAAAGGCAAAAAGAAATACAACATTAGCAGAAGAGACTGGTAAGAACAAAATCATTTTAAATTTCCTAGCTCTCTGACTTTCTCCATTTATTTTTTCCATGGAAAACCCCAAAAGATCGCAGTCTCATCCTACTAATTCCTGATATAGGAGAAAGTGTCATTGTTTAATCCATAGCTAACTGCACCACTGGTTTTTGTTAACTTATTCAGTTCAATTCAGTGTACAACAAGACAGGGTATTTGTAAAGACCTACAAGTGCTGAAGTCTTGAGAGACTTAACAGTGGCCTAGACTTCCTTTCAAATAGGCCAGATCAAGGTCACTCATGGCCTGCACATTCCTTAGTTAGATGAACTTCATTTGATGGTAAAATTTGAAAAATGATTTTGGAGACAAAAGAAAAAAAAAAAAAGAATCGTTCTTGTAGGATGTTCAATGAAAGGGAAATTTTCCCTTCTCATCTTCAAACCACATAAGATTTCTCTAACTTGCTTCATCTTCCTTTAGATCAGGAAATACATGAAGTCCAGACGCCAATAGTTTAAAAATATGTATTAATATGAACTTTCAAGTACAACTTATAACTTCATCCTTTTATCCCTTTCAGCTAGGACAGCTCATTTACCTTGTTTCTATATTGTCTGGAGAAAAATTCATAATTCATAGCAAAAAAAATTCATAAATTCATAGCAATAATTAATAATAATTTCCTGTGAGTTAACTTATTTCTTAGTTTTTGTAAAGACAGTTTATTTGCATAGAATTTGATTGTGCCAAAATGTTAAGAAATAAAATAAAAGGGGCTGGTAATGTGTGGTTATATTTGGTAGAAGAGATTATATTAGCATAGCACGTTCTATCTATGGATACCATGGCACTTTATAAACAAGTTGATAGTTGCGCACCAAATTTTTATCTCCATTCTACAAATAGGGATACTGAGGAACATGAGAAGTCAGATGTCAGGGGTCATGGGAAACAGAACACAGCTCTCCTTGCTCACAGGATTACTATTTGCCACTCTTTACATCTGCTCCCCCAGTAAGTTGAAAAACTCACGCAGTGTAGATTACCCAAAACTATAGCCTCAGGACAGTACCATGACTACTAAAAACTACGTTTGTTAAATGTTGCCCAAATCTATCTTCTAAATAAAGCTTAAAATGATTCCTGCAAGTTCTAATCCCAATGTTTTCTTGCTGTTTTTTAAATTATGCTTTTGCTATACTTTCTGATAATTTATCTCCATTTTGCCTAAGATAGTCACTCACCCTTCAACTAAAAAACAGTTTCAGAGGAGCCAATTGTGCCCAACCTCTTTTATTCTCTTGAACATCAGTAGTAGCATACAAGATAGTTGCAGTCCTCCAGGTTTAGTTGGAAGATCATACGAGCCTTCAAACTTAAAACTAGCCCGTTAAAACTCTCTGAAATGCACTGATTAGGGGTAAAACCCCATAAAAATGCTAGTTCCTCCTGCGCCTCAGAGACATGTGCTCTCTTCTTTTTTTTTTTTCTACATAATAGGATCTTTTCACAATTTGTTGACTTAAAACTGCTTGATCCTGAACTCTTCAGAAACTGAAGGAATAAGTGGAAAAAAGAGTACAAAGCTTTTGTTATGATGTTTTTTCTTTTTTCTGGCTTCTTTTAGCAGTCATAGAGTGTCTTGAACTAATTTATCACTTGAACTAATTTGTCACTAATTTGGTCTAGCTGTAGTAGGTGCACTCAAAAGACAGCATAATCAATACTATATTTTATGATAGCAAGAGTGGTTATAAAGCCTAAATTTGCTTCATTTTACTTCATTTGCTTCATTTGTAATTCACTATTACAAACCTGGGCAGTGTTAATAGTTGCAGACATCAATACAATTGCAAGATCACTTTAACTACACTCTCTCCCCAATTTTTACGTCCATTTTTTTTAACTGCCAACTCACCTCCTGCTAACTCAGCAATGTGCAGAAGGACGTTTTGGCATCATTTTGCATGGCATTGCAGTGTATTTACGAGTGCTTCTCAGCTGTCACTAAAGGGTGTAGAACTAGGAAGCACAGGTCGGTTCCTTCTAACTGCCCGTTCAAAGCAGGCTTGGCTGCAAGGTCAGACCAAGTTTTTTCCCTAGGCTAAAAGGGACTTATCAGATGGGTTAACATGAATCATAAATTACTTTAAATGCTATTTTTCTTTGTAAAATTCAAGGCAAAGGCCTTATGTTATAGAGTTAAAAAAACTATACTTTTTCTTTCTTTACTGAATAATATAGGCAAAAGACAAGAAATAAGGTATATTGTATCTGCTACAATACAGTGGAGCTGTAATATTTCCAGGTAAATACAAATACGCACTGAAGTGATTACAATACTAATATTAATTATGAAAAATTGAGAAAAATACCAAAATTTAAAGTAATATACTCAATCACAATATCCATTTCATCTAAAAAAAGATCAGTTAATTTAAAGCATCTTCCTGTTAATGAATTCAAGGGTCAGCGTATATCAAAAGTGCATCAACTTGTAAGCAAAAAAATTTTAAATGACATATTAATTTGACTCTGTTTCTTATTGTTCTGCCTAACCTTTAAAACACAGTAGCTCAGGTAAACCTAGCAGGACAAGTTAATAATTCAATGCAAAGGATTTGATGGCTATCAATCCCAGTTGATGGCCATAACCTCATCAGAATCTACAGTAAAATTTACACTTATAGTATTAAAAAATAGAACAAGCCACATATAACCATTCTCAATCTGTAAAAACCTTTGAGAAAGTCAACCTTTCTCTATAAGAAAATTACCCTTATTACCTTTCATAAATTCTTAAATTAGAGATAATTCTAGAGTGACAGAAACCATAATTAGAGTCTGGAGAAAAAGTACTGATTTTGAGTTGCACCATGTTCAAAATGTTTAAATGTTCTCTAGCACCATATAATTCAAATTACATTCATGAAAGCTATACTCATTCAAATACAGCTAAAGGCTGGAGACCATCCTTGTTTCTAAGTAACACTTAATCATGGAACTCAGTGCTGTTGTTTGTCACTGAAGTGACTTCTTATGCTCGTAAAATAAGGAAGAATAACAGGATCTTTTTTTGTCTGCAAATCATTTTATAAATGGTATGATCAAAAATAAAGTAATAATGCTTAATGTTTCGTTATTCTCCACACCACATAAAAATAACTGTATGACTTTTTCAAAGCTCTTGCACAACACGAAATAAATACTTCAGCATCATTAAATACTATCCTAATGTTGTTTGATCTTCCTTTCTGAATTTGTTTTTATTTCTCAATTGTTTAATTTCCTCACCATTTTTACTGCTTCCTTGTGAACAGCACTAAAGCACTATTACTCTCTTTTATTTATTAAGTACTTAAATAGGTTGCTAAATCCTGGGTTACTTTCTAGATATTCACAGATGGATAAATGCCAAGATTTGCTTGCATAATAAAGGAGTACTTTCTATTTTTTTAATGAAGAAATAAAATTGCTTTGAAGGCTACTGGAACAGAGGCCACATGTAATGCTACAAAACTCCTGGGAAAGAAGGAACCTGTTTCCCGTCAGGGGAGACAAACTGCTCTATGTCAGATAATGAACGGGTAGTATTTCCCATGTCCTTATGTACAATTCCTTACAACTAATCTCAGAAGCACCCTTAAGACATACTATTTACTTGTAGTAAATATTTACTTGTAATGCACTTCTAGTAATTACTTGTACAAAATACCAAAAAAAGTAATACAAAAAAAAAAAATGCACTTCTAGTAATACTAGTAATACTTAGTAGTATTAACATGACAGAGATAGGAACCCCAATTAAACAAAGACAATGATCAACAAACTCTGATTATTTAACTCTAATGTTCTGAACTGTCTCCAGAATTTATTGCCATCTAATCTTTTCTCCTTCTATAAATAAACTCCATAGAACCTAACTGAAATGTATTTTATTTCACTACCATCTTGAAAAGTTTTTGAACCTAAACTACAGTATAGTGAGCTTAATTAAGAACAGCTCCTGTGATGAGTGCTTGCCCAAAATGGTCATCTGCTGGGCAGATGGGGGAAATTCCAGCCATAGGTGGCCTATGAAGCTGCAAGTAGAAGAACTGGCTTCCAGAACCATCCCAAGTCCTCTATAAGCCTGAGGAGGTACAGATGAAATATTTATAAGCAGACGCCCCTTGCATTACTTCTAATTCACTCTGTCCAGATCCTAATTACATTTTTCCCGTTCTGTGACAGATATGCGTTGCTTAATAGAGAAGTCCCAGCATTTGATTACAAATTGCACTGTCAGCTAAACTGATAGCTGACAGCCTCTCGTGTCTATGTCTCACTAGCCTGTGGACTGCTAACTTGCTTATTTCATAGATTTGAATGTCAGAAGAAACAGATGAAGTTTAGGTATTCCAATGACAGATATAAAGAGAGTATTTCATCGCAAATTTCTCTATTCCTTCAGTTGTCTTTGATCAAGCTAAGCAATGATTGCCAGCTTGGCCCAGTTTGCTTCCCAATGAATATTTTTTGAGCAGAGACATAAGTGGATTTTCTTAGTTACTTTTTGCAGAGTCCTGAGAAGCAGAGCTCACAGATCACAGGCAGAAAAGTATCCAGCTAGACCATCCATGTACCTCATGATATGCCATAAGATCTTTACAGAAAGACTTTTTTGCCTGCCATTTCCTCTGCAGGTTAAAAGCTTCCAAATCTCCTTTGCTTAATCCTAGCCCTTGTCTAAAGTGACTCATATGAGTGACTTTCCACAAAAAAAAAAGAGTGAGGTTAACTTTTTGCTATGTAATTACCTAATGGAATGAAACGTTGTGAAGGAATACTGGTTCTTGTAAACTAGCTGCATGAATTATATTTATTTATTACTTTCTAGTGAATATTGTAGAGGACATAGCTTTACACGTGTCATAGTTCACAGAAGTTTTGAATTTGATAGAGGAAATTACATGTGGATTAGGAAATAATTTTAATTCTGCCAGTCGTCTTGTTCAGCTTGAAGTTTTGGAGGATTTACTTCCAAATGTCATCAATCTCTGCATTATGGTGCAATGGTGCTTTCTTAATGGTTGTGGTTTTAAATCTACTATTTTTGATTAAATTATATAAGACGTAGCCAAGTTTTATCAATATAATGTAGTATTATTTTCCAGAAAATAGAGCTACTGCATTTCCCCCAGGTGATCATACCTCAAACTTGCTGTGAATCTACTTGCTGTGAAAACACAAATAGACACCTCCACACAGTTTTTTAAACCTACCACTACATTTAAAATCTGTGCTTATGATCGAATTCACTCTCCCCTTTTTGAGTACTTCCTGTATGAAAGGTCTTTGGGATTTTTATCTTTCCAAACACTATAATCCCAATGAACAGATTTAGACAGGAAAGAAATTCATATATATCAATGATTGCTCCAAAAATGTCTGTATAGAACAAATGTGAAAAAAAAAAAAAAAGAAAAAAGCATAACAAGACTTTGCCATAATAATGATAGTATATTTACCTACTGGAAACCTGATAAAAGTAAATGTTAAGCAAAAAGAAGTAGATTGCAATATTGGAATTTATCAGCTAGTCATTTGAATTTCTAACTCCCTAGTAATTTCAGAAAATACCTGAAGAGAAGGCATACTCACTGTCTGGGGAACTATGGAACCATGGAAGATTTAGCTTTTTGATTTTATATAGACAGAATCAAGCAATCTCAACTGCTTTATTGCAGAAGCATAACTAGTAGATGGAGTAGAGTGGATATTATGCAGTTGGATTTCCAGAAAGATTTGGTCACTAAGACTAAATCATACCTGGAAATAGCATTCAAATACGCTCAAGACAGTTTTGAGAATTGAAAATTTTCCTACAAATAATAAAAAGAGTAGCATCAAAAGGGGATGATGTGTCTTTTCTAATATCTAGGACAGTAAACTTGCTGTGTTTTACTTATTACTAAATAATTGCAAAATATTAATGTTTTCAGACTTTTAAGCCAGAAAACTTAAAAAATGGAAATGCATGGAAATTTCTTTTTGCACAACTTTGGTATGGAAGTATGGATTCTATAATTAAACTAGACTACAAATTGCTCAAAGAAAACACAAATTGCTCAAAGAGAGCCCCGATCAAGAGACTGAAAGGGCCAATTAAGGAGGGGTGTTGAACATAATTAAGAAAAGATTGGTTCACATGTGATTAGACTAAGAGCAGCTACAAATATTTTGACAGCATGAACAACAAGCAGAGTAGTTATTCAGCATGAGACTCTCATATTAACAGTCTGAAACTAAACATGGAAAAATTGAGGCTGAGTATCAGGAAGGCTTCCTGGCAGCAAACCCATGGGGCTCCCAAGGGAAGCAATGGAATCCACATTGCTTCAGACTTTCAAAACTAGACTAGAGAATAACACTCGATGAGGAATATTTCTGCACTGGCAAAAGATACAGTTGCACGAGTGGATACGGGTAGGTCATTGTCATTCCTGGTTTCCATAATTCTCAAAATGCAGAACCCCGCAGCTGCACAGTTAAGAAAGTTCCCCAGCTCTATTTTCACAAACATGAGCAAAATCGCTGACAGTCGCATTTCCTAAAAAAGACCTGACTTTTAAAGAACAGGTTTTTCCTTTAGTTGTTCAACTGAAACTCATGAAATGAAGAAACAGAGCCTGACTTCATGCCTCCTGTGTGCCACTGCTAGTGCATGCTTTAAGAGAGAATAAAAACACACAATTTGGGGCAAAATGGGGCAGTCTGCATTCTGCAGATTTGATGTCCTAGCTGCCAAACAGCTGCCAACAGTGCTGCCAAATAACACTGCTATGTGTTTTGTGAGTTTAACTTGTTGTCATGGTGACAACAGTTGGTCTTTAGGTAGTCTTTTTCTCATTTAAAATCTGAAGAGATATTTTTAATAAAGCTTTTGGGAAAATGTATTTTAGTTTAAAGTTTAACCATCCTGTTAAATATTTCCTCGTAATAATATGCCAAACTTTTTAAAGCATCTTGATACTCATTCCTTTCTGCAAATATTGTTTTCTTTACAAACAACTTTTTATGTTTAGTGCCAGTTAGTGCTCTTGCTTGACTTTCATATAAACTCTCCTGACATCAGCGAGAACGCACAGGTGTAACTGTCACCAGGGCAGTAATGAGGATTTAGCTATAATGAATTTAGTAGTACACTATGTACTAATATGCTAATAAACATAATGATTGTCCCAGTTTAGAATGTTTTAACAAGTTACAGAGTTTATTAATACACTCTTGCAGACCATACTTGCCTGATTTAGTCTTTGATTTAACTACTGAAAAACAAGTTTACCTTGTGAGTCCTAAACGAGGAAAAATTGCCTGGAGCAAAGTGGTTCTCTCTGCTTTCATGCCATAAAGAAACAAAAGTTAATATTCATTTACCAGCTAATCTTCGTAATACGGAAACACTTTGCTTTCCAAAATTAGATGGTTGACTCAGGGTTAGTTATAAAAACTTTGTGTTTTTTTGAGAAACAAACCTGAACTGGCAAAATATTTGGAGCGATATTCAGTAACTACCATGATACAGGGTTGCAGTGAAAACAAAGCAGATCAGAGGAATATTTAATATGCAAGAGCTTCTCGCTCAGAGAACAATTAGAAGGCAGAGTTATGTTGCAATACAGAAATTTTATATATTTTAAATTGTTTTAATGAATTTGGATGTTCTGACATAGTTCTAACCTGGAAAAAGTAACAACAAGAAAGTGCTAATAAATCCAAGGAAAACATGATATTTATTTCTGAAACAGAAGTTTTGATGGCACTGTTGTTAAGGACGCCTTGGGGCTTTTAGAGCTCTGTTTATATTTCCAATGCACTATGTTAAACTTTCTTCAGCTAAAAAAACACACAGCTCTGGAGCCACAGGGGAATAGACAATACTGTGAACAACTGTGCTGCGATACAGCCGTTCCTGGGTCATGTGCCCTTGAGCAGCTAACAAATGTTCAACCCATCTTCTGGATTTCTCCTGTCCAAGGAACATGCACCTCTCTGCAAAGTGTGGCATAACCTGTATATTATGGCCAAATGTGTAATTTTTATGGTAAGGCCTGCTGCTAGTCCTTATTTCCCCCCCAGTTTGGCACTACATCTAATGATGTCAACATAATGAAATACCTCTGGGGAACTGAATTACTGAGTCCGAAGTGAGAAAGAATATTTACATCCTTGAAATAAGTATTCAGTACCCTTTCCTATTAGAAGTACTTTACTATGAGAAAATTCTGTGACTCTAATGGGCAAACTGCTATATCACACAAACCTTGAACAGTTGTTTTAAGTAGATCAATTCGCTATCCATTCTGCCAGGCCTAATTTTGCATCTCATACCCAAGCGTGGTAAGTAACAGTGACTGGTACTCAGTTTAATGACCATACATCCTCATGCTCCTTCGGCTTTCTCCACAATTCTCTGATATTATGGTCACAAGGTAAGTAAGCTCAGGTATTTAGGATAGTTATTTAGGAAAAGGTCTCTAAATTAAAGGAAAAAAAAAAAAAAAGTGGTCTCACTTTGGTGACCTAAATTGACTCACCCTGTGGCTATAGTTATGTCCTGGTACAAAAAGGAAAGAAAGCTAATGTGGGACCAAGAGGATCTCAAGGCAGGGTAGGTATAGTGTGAAACTTCACTTACAATAACAGGAGGGGCTATCTCAGTGAAATGTAAAATAGGCTCTTTCTTTCCAAATTTTTCCCTGTAACAGCATACAAATATATTACAAATTTCTGAACACAGCACAGCTTCCAATGCTACAGCAGGTAAAGGAATCACTCTGTATGTCCAGAAAGCTGCAGCTTTCTCTACCTTTGGGCCAACCAATCTGCTAACTAATCATCTTCATCACTGCCATTTACAGAAGCTCTGTATATTCAATTCTTTACATAAAGATTCAGATGCAGTCTGAAACCAGATTTGAAAGGAAACATACTCTTCAAAAAGGCCTCCTGCACAAGGTCAGGCCTAACATCAGAATAAGAAAATATTACATTAGCTGCGCAGTCTTTGTGATCTAAGCAGGGTGTGCTCAAGTGCAATCCACTTTGCCTTTGGATATTTTCAATGCCAATCTTGACATATTTATTTTTTGTACCTGTATTTGTAGAAAGATTGTTTAACCAAGCATTAGAGCACTGAGATGCACTCACATACAAGAGGGAGTATGCTATGTTCAGATTAATTATTAAGCCCTTTCTTACTGGAAAATAAAACTACACTACGAAATACCTACAATGCACTAAGAAATACCAACTATTTAGGCTGGTAAATAGCAAAACTGTAAGGAAGAAAACAAATCTTAGCTGAACTTTCAAAAAATGAATTAAGCAGTGCTAAAAGGACTTAAAAGATAAACGGGGGTGGATTAAAATCAATTAAGGGGACACTTTAGTAGAATAAGATAATATAAATTATGGAAAAATAGAAAAAAAAAAGGCTTGTAATACTTGTAATACCAACTTCCCCATATTTTAGCACATGCAGTAGCCTACCCGAGGAGCAACATCATCAGAAGAGGGTATTCTGAAGTGCAAGGAAATCTGAAAGGTCTTTTCCAACCATTCTGTGCCTTTCCCCTCCCTTCTGGGAAAATTTCAGACCTGCTGACAAGCCCAGCATGGAAAATCTTTCCTTACTAGTGTTTCTCATGCAATTGTTTTCTTACCTGGGCACGCACTAATGATCAAACAGAGCCCACATGGCCCTCATTGCTTTGAAAAGGATTGCATAGCACTAAAGGTGACTTGGTAGTGAGCTATTTGTAATCTTTCACCCTTCCCAAAGTAAATATCGGTTTAAATAGAAAAACATAACTGACAGGTAAACAGAAAAGGTGGAAGAATACCACTCTTCAGAAAATGTTACTTTATACACTGCTTATTATGCTTTTTGTTCATAAGTAGTGAATGATAACCCTTCAGTTTCTACTAAAACTAGCTTTGGGCAGATGTTCAATGCTTTCTTTAAAGATGTAGACATTTCCTTCATGCTTAGCAGAGAACAGGAATTAAACAGTAGGACCTTAGGCACTTTTTCATGACACTCAGTTTCACGATATTCAAACCCAAAGAGTTATGATTTAGAGCTACTAGCCAGCTTACACCGCACAGCTATTGATCTGCTGTTTTCCCACAAGCATTCCTTGAACAATACTAAAGTGCTATTTTTAATTCAAAATTACTATACTGTCCCCTACTTCAGAATACATCAGAATCCTAGTAGATCCTAGACACGCTCAAGTCTGAATAATAAATACAATGCTAGGATGGTGAGAAATAACCTAAGCTCCAAAAGACTTGAAATTTCTCTTTAAAAACATCAGTTTAACAAAATCATATACATCAGTTTATTAAAACATTGTCCAAGAAACAAAATTAAATAACTGAAACAAAAAAAAGATAAGTAAGTAAAACTGTCAGCTGATCACAAGTCTTATGTTAAGCAAAGACGAATATTCAGTTTCTAGAACTAAAATGTCTAAGTTCATATCTAACTTTCTATTATTAGATTTCTTTAAAAGAAATGTAAGTTCCCTTTTTTCTTTAGTCAGAAACTAAAGTCATTTTATGAGGTAATTTTCTTATATTTTCATATCAGGATAGCAATGGAGTAATTAACGATTGTGTGATGGGAGACACATTTTACAGAGATGAGAATATTGATCTAATGGTCAAGAAAAATAACAGAGAAAGGGTTAAAAAGGCATTTTCCCACGAGCTTTTTGCTCTCTATTTGCTATAAACCTTCTCATCTGAGAAAACTCAGATGGTCACATCATACCGAAAATTACCCAGTGAAGTGGGAGTAGGATTGTAAGCAAGTTTGCCAAGCAATAACATTGTTTTTTCACATTTGTTCCCCTGATCATAGTACTGTATTCTCATAATAAGACAGATTTTAGTAGTTTTCTTTGCAGCAACTATTGATAGAGAGAAGAGCTTTATAAATGGATGTAGATACAGGTATAACTAAAAAAAAATACTAAAATTAAAATCAAGTATTTCATCTTATTTGTCTGTTTTATATTTTTTCCTGACTTATATGCTCCCTGAGAATGTGTGATATCTTAATTTTACAATAGAAGTCTCTAGAAAAATTTAATGTTTATCTTTTGTTTCTCCTTTACAGAAAATTCTGTAATAGCAGATTTTTGGTATAATATTTTTTGGCATGATCGCAATAGATTGATGAAATATTTAATACACCTTCTACTATTTCTCAAAGGCTTTAAGAAAGGAGCGAAAAAAAGAAGAAATGTTTGCTTCTGGAGTATGGGTAAATGGTGGTTTATGAAAGCTGTGTATGCCAGGAATCAGTTCTAGGGAAGCACCATTAAAAAAATATTGTAATCTGAGCCAGCATCTCAGCTTTATTCTTTTTGGATTATGAAGCAACTGCACTATATTACAGTATTGCACAAGTTGTTGTCAGGAAAAAAAGCAACCTGAATACTGACTGAAACTGTGCTGGTATCAAAATAAAGATGTTTTTGTCATTACTTTTTTCACATGAATGTAAATAAAACCCAGGATGTGTACAGGCTTCTTTTGATTTGCTTCACTGAGCAGATTCTTACTCAGCTTCATGCAGCTATTGTAGTTTTAATCATTTTGACAACCTTGAATTTTTGCCCTGAGCTTCAGCTCTGCAAGCACTGAGAATCTTAGAGCCAAACGGCTAACAAAAGCACTCTGGAGAACAATGTGACTATTTTGGAAAGTTCCCTAGTATAGTTGCTTTGTAATTTCAAACCGATTGCAGGGAGCTGTGAGGATAGAGTCCTTCCTCAGCTAGCCAGGATGCCCAGGGGACCCTGCATAACAAGTTTAGCAAGCAAAGACTGTATCTACAAATGAAACTTAGAGGATTACTACTATCAATTTCACACATGGTGTCATGAAGTCAGTAAAAAGTGCAAAGCTGGTGCCAAAATGATTACTATACTGAATATCAAGCACTAGGGACTCTCTGGACTAAAATCAGGATTTTGTTGAAGTGTCTAGCTTCAGAAATGGCCATATTTTGGATGGTCTCAGGTAAAACTTTCAAGTCAACAACAAAATCCCATGTAAGTATGGTAAAGTTATAATGAATGAAACAGGTATTTATAATGAAAAGTTTGCAGCAATCTTAGCTATACATTTTGCAATTTCTATTGCTTCTACTACAACTGGCTCTTCATTGTCTTGATTTTCCACTAGAATCATGTTTTACCCCAAAGCCTATCTGTAGGTAACAGCTCATTTTCCTGCAAAATGCTCATTCTCCCTCACCTTCTCAAGCTACTTGCTGTAGTACAGACAAAGACAGCATAAACACTCTCCAGAGCACAGTCACAGTATTTGCAATTATTGCTCATAGTATCAGGGCAGCAGATGGGCCATCACTGTTTCAGCAGGCTGTGACCACCAATTCCAAGTGCATCCAGAGGAGCTAAATTGCTTCAAGGTTAAGATATCTTACTTTTGCCTTTAAAGATAATTTCCTTGTGACTTCTTTTCCTGTGTTATTCCAGCCCATATTCACATTAGCAGTTTGTTTCTGGAAATGCTCTCCAGTCTGTTAAATTTTTGTTGTGAAATGTTTTGACTAGAAGACAGAGCACTAGTCTTTAAAGCAGAATAGAGACAGCAGGCTATATACCTCTTAAATGAACCAAGGTTTTCCTGGTCACATCGATCACAGTTTTACACAAACAGAAACTTTGCATAAAGTCATGTGAACAATGAAAAGTAACTTAATTACATCAACGGCATACCTAAATCTCATGGAAAAGCAACCCTAAAGGAAAAGATAAATAGATGAAGACTTCAAGCATAAAGCACTATATTTTGTATTTTTTTTCACTTATTCACGTTTCCTGTCATGAAGCACCTGGCTTTAGGTCAGATATCCTTAAAAGCACCACTTCAGAGAAAAGATTGTCGCAACAGTCTCAACCTTAATTAACTAATTAGCTAATTACCTAATTTCTGGAGAAATGGGGAAACAAGAATATCATGAACTTCATCACAGGAGCGTGTAACCACCTGAATCTGGAGAATACCCTGCTGCACCAACACACAATGGGAACAGACTGGCCGAACAGCAGCTTTACAAAAAAAAAATGTGTAATTCTTGGTGGACAGCAAGCTGAACATGAGTCAGCAACACACCCGTGCAGCAAAGAAGATAAAGGGCCCTGAGCTGTCTTAGGGGAAGCATTGCTAGCAGCCAAGGCAGCTCATTCCCTTCTGCTATCTACTGGTGAAACCACACTGGAGTGTTATGTCCTGTGCAAGAGAGACACAAAGTGAAGGGTCATCAGACATGCAAGAAGATGGTGAGAGCTGGGACTGTTTTGCCTTAAGACAAAAAGGTTCAGGGCAGATCTTGACTGAGTGTACAAATACCTCACAGGAAGAATAAAAAATAGGTGGTCAGGCTCTTCTCTGTGGTGTCCAGTGATGAGACAAGATGCAATGGACTCAAATTAAAATACAGGGAATTCTATTTAAATGAAAAAATGAAAATAAGGTTTTTACCTTGAGGGTGGTCAAACGCTGGAACAGATTGCGCAGGAAGGTTGTGAAGCCTCTGTCTTTGGAGATATTCAAAAGCCAACTGGACACAGTTGAGCAATCTGCCCTACACGATTCTGCTTTGAGCAGGTAGTTGGACTAAGAAATCTCTGGAAATACCTCCCAACCTCTGCCATTCTGTGATTCTGTAAATTTTGTGAAAGTTTTTTGCAGAATCAGTCTGTGAAAATTGTCAGGTAGCTTACCTAAAATAAGATTTCTGATAACTGTGTTCTCAGTGTCCTCTACATGGTGCTGATGTGATTTCTGATAGTCTTACCATTACATTAGAGTCTTTTTTTTCAATAAAAACTGTCTGTTTCCATGCTGATGGAAACCTGACAGTCCTTGACATGGATGTTGCAATGAATGTGACAGCCTATTGAGTTGGCACAAAGTGCCTTCAGTGATTACAAACTGCCCGTCATTAAGAAAGTATTTAAAACTCTCCCTCATGCCTAAGGAAATCAGTGTGTAGATGAGGTCTCGGAATTCTGTCTTGGAATCTAAATACAGAAAAATTACAAGTGGACTTTTATACATAGAAGAAACTTAAACTACGGCTCTTCAAACTTTTTGCTGGCTGCTTCTACCACCAGAAAGTCCAGCAAAGACAGGAAAAGAACTGCTCACATGAAGGTGCACACCAATGACAGTCTACTCTCTCAGGGACAGGTGGTAGAGAATTTGTTGCTTGTCAAAGGAACTTGGCCTTGTCCGATTTTTCATCAATGAGTAAAGCTATCCATCTAGGCACAGCTGTGTTCAATACATCCAACACTAAGGATTTTCCTGGACTGCTTCCATATTGATGTCAAGAAACTTTTCTCGTAAGATCCTGGAAGGATTTGTAATCATCTGAGATAAAAGAGTATGATTAAAGGCTAGCTGGCTCAGCTGGTGATGACAAATATACTGGCATATGCTATCCCTCCTCCTGCAAATTCTTTTCCAAGGGAGCCAGATCAATAACAGACTGAGCAATAGGAGGAATAAATATATCTTTCATGGTCCTTGGAGTGAAACCTTATGGAGTTTTAAGATACCCTATGGTGACCAAAATTGGATAACCCTTGAGGAGCTGAGGCCTAGTGAGAAGGATCGCTGTAAGCAGAAAATTAACAATGTATGTTGTAGTGAACTAGAGAGAGGCTGGATCCATGTGCTTTGGAATGGAAAATCTTTCCGTTGCCTCACAAATTTGATGAAAAAAAAAGAATTTTTTTGGAAGGGGGTACAATATTGCAGGTAAATCTATATCTTTTGGAGGGTGCAAGGTAGAGGCCAAGAAACTATAGAGGGGAGGCCAATAACACTGTGCAGAACCCATAGGCTGGGTGATAAATAAGTAGAATTAAAATTATTGATAATAATGTACTTGCTTTTAATTACTAAATTAATTTTAATTATTAATATCTGATGAGAGAACACACACACAATCAAAACAATGCAAAATATCACAAAGAACAGAGGACAACCAGTGCAGTTTAATGCCCATCTGATCATCAGGGTTTGCAGCTGTTCAGACCTACCTTTTGCCAGTTTAGGGAAGAAGTCTTTCATATCTTACAGAAGTGTCCTAGTAAGAGAATCATAAAGCAGATCTTCAGTCATTCCTATGGTATGAACTGAAATAACCATTGAGCTAAGTGTGAAAATGCTTTCTTAACTCAATGATTAAGACATCTGCAAGGGAGCTGTAAAATTGGAATCATTTTCCCAATGTATATTTAATTTGAAAAGTTAAAAAGCAGATTCTGAGAAGCCAAACCCACAACGCCTTTTAAACTAGTGACTAGATGGTTTTATTTCAGGGCAAAGAATCTATTTTGTGCTACCACCAGAAAGCCCAGCATGTCTGTTTCAGTAACTATATCTCATGATTTTACTGATCATGAGATCAATGCTAAGGGACAAAAACATAGCAAGAGAGGTATTTCAATCCAGCAAGGTTACAGAAGGGGACTAAATGGGAGTTGAAATTAGAGTAAATCACACTAGAGATGTCTAAGACAAAAATAGCTAAGCATTAAAATAATTTGTGAAATGTATGGTAGAATACCTGTCACTGACAATTGTCTTTTTTTTTTTCTAAAAGATGTACTTTATCTAATAAATGCAAGCTGATCTGAAGCAGAAAATTATTCATATGTACTCTATTAAGCATGAAGTCTGTACAGGTAAACACAGGTTTTGAAATCCTCTTGTTTTTGAAATCCATTACTGCATAAATTAAAACAAAAGTATTATTTATATAGAAGTAACAAGGAAATGGATGTATGATTATTAAACCATTCCTAATTCTCACTAATTGCTTCATCTATTCTGCTGAAAATTATTATATGAAAGATAAACTTAAATAATTGACTCCTGTACTTGTAACAGTGAACAATTTCTAAAGTCATTTTTCATTTCAAACTTTTCCTGCATGTTATGGTACTGTAACATTTAGTTTCCTTTTACAATGTACCATCTGCCATTAAAGTATTGCTAGATGATAAAGATAATATTTTGTCAATAACCAACTTCAGCAGACTTTATTTCTCTATTAGTCATCATACATGTCAATACTAATCATGAGATATGTAAGATTTATCTTAGCACTTGGCCTAAAGATCCTGAAAAGTTAAAAAATAGAACTTTAAAAAAAATATATTTATTTACTTTTTATTTTTTATTTTTATTTTATTTATAATTTTAAATTACTTTTAATTAGCAGAAGGATAGAAGAATGGAATTAAAAACAATGCAGCATTCATTCAAAATAATAACCTACGTTACTGACACTATGAAATCCTAACTGTCAAGTATAGTTTTTTCCTAAATGCAATTACAGAAGACTTCTTATAACAACTACTCAGGGGCACAATTATTTGTAGGATCACATCTTTACCTAGCAAACAAACATCATCAAAAGATAGTCAGGAATGAACATGGCTATAATGAAATCAATCCCTTTCACCAAGCAAGATTGCAAGACTCTATAAATGCATACTTGGCAGGCTCAGATACCTATCTAGAAGTTTCAAACATCTGTGCTGCAGTCTAAAAAATACCACTCTAATGGATCTGTTCGTGTTCCATACAATATCTTGGGACTGCAATGATAGCAATCCAATTCATCCAGTTTACTCTTTATTCTGTGAAAGTTCGCTACAAGGTGTTTGTTTCAGGGAAAGGAGATACTTACAGAATGGGAGGGAAGATGGTCAGTTATTTCAGTTTCATGCACTAAAAGAAAAATCTTATAATACGACAATGCAAGGAATTTGGCTAAAAGTACTGATGAAATGGTTTAGATCACATTTATAGGCAAAATAAGGAAAACCGAAGGAATGGTAATAATACAATATGAACGGGAAAAAACTTTGAAAGGCTAAACCAAATAATGAGACATTCTCATAAAGAAAGTAAGGAAATACAACTTTGATGAAATTATCTAAGATGAGGACATGTCTGGATGAAAAATAACTAGCAGAGGTTCGCTGCCAAAGTGCAGTGTAAGATTTTTGGTCGCATCTGCATGTTCTCTTTCACAGCCTGGATGAAGGAATGGAGGTCAGTGATAAGAGCCTGTGAATGTTACCAGCATGGGCAAGGTTTCAAGTACCTAGTAGGTTAAGTAAAAATTTCATTTGGAGAAAATGTCCTCATTACATAAAATAACAATTGAAAAATGCTATAAGAAGGAAATAGAGTTGATGAGGCAGCAGTCATGCAGAAAAATATCTGGAGGCTATTCTGGGAATGAAAACATGAGTAAGAATGGATTATGAAGTAAAAGATCAAGTCTCAGTGATACAAAAGTAGTGTTAGGTATACAATAAGACTACTAGTTTTTCTGTGAAATCAGCTGTAAAGAATTTGTTGCTAGAATATTCTGCCTATTTGGAGGAATCATACCTTTAAGAAAGGCACAGACCTATCACCAGCTGAAAAGGAAAGTTATAATACAGATCTGAAATTTGGAAAACACTATGAAATATTGAAGCACACGATTCATTCGACTGCCTTAGTCAAAATAAGAGATGAAAGGCACGTAAGAAGTTCTTGCTAAGCTCCATAACTTGAGGAAAGAATAGATAACTTTTGGCATGACTTTACTGCAGATCTCAGGGTAATGGACGGATTTTGAGAAATTATACGCTAAGTCAGGGGGAGGGAGCAGTCAGCAACAGAACTCAGCTCTGCCACGTTAAGACACTCTCTTCTGGAGTCTATAGGAAACCCTTATGTAGTCTGATTTTACATTAACTAATAAGGTCATTAAAACTGTTTTTGTTTGTTTTAAGTTCCAGGTAAATAGAATGTAATTAGAGATAGAGTAAAAGGAGAAACCTGGCAACATAACAGCAGTATATTTTAATTTGGGTCCTGAAGGGGCAATCGTTCTGGTTAGATTAGTCTTGCTGAAAATTGTTTAAAATCCATCCACATTTGTCCATGAATTTGTTAATTTGTTTTTATTTGAAACAAGAAAAAAATACAGTTTATTATTTAGAAATGCCATCTCAATTATTTGGGTATAGTATTTCTTTAATTTTAATTATAATTTTATGAATCCTGTTATTTAGTGTAATATTCTTTTTCCAGCATTCCTCCAGCCTTAAGGAAGCTATTAATTCTGCTTCACAACAATGTTTAAACAATTTGCTGTAACTGATCATTATCAGCTGAGAAGCTTAGTGTAAAACATTAGTTTTACGAATGCATTTTACCTGCTTTATATAAAATAAAATTCCCAGTGAGTGTATATGAACAGATATTAAAAAAAAAAAAAAAGATTATTTTTCAATTGACAGGTTAACAAGCTCTATTCCTTTAGTGTGAAGACTGGGATTCTAAAATAATGGAATTAATAATTTAAGGAAGACCAGCTCATCTGAGTTAGCACTACCAAGAGACCAAATTAAATTCCTCAAAAAGTACAAACACTTACCCGTAAAGTCTGTAACAGCCACTATGGTTCAGTAAAAGCAATGCTCTTTAACATCTAAACAAAACTGAGAATCTTTGATCCAAGAACTGACAGGCAATATTGACAGAATAACTTCTTTATCTTGGTTAATGTTGCAGTTACTAGTTACATATGGCAGAAAGATGAGTGCCAACAGACCCAGCGATCAGGAAATTGCTTTATATGATTTTTGTAAACTGAAAAAGCAAACCCCAAGATTTGCTTCCTGAGAGATTTTTTTCAGAGTCCTATTTCCTTGGACTTCATTATGGAGTAAGAAACTTTCAAAATTAATATTGAGAAACATTACAAAGAGCACTCATGCCAGATGGAAAATGACTAGACTACTAATCTATGTCTCTTGATTTCATAAATAACTTTGGAAAACGTAGCCTAGAAAATAGCACAAAACACCACAGCAGCAGTGTCCCAAACAGACCATCAGGATGACATAAAATATTTAATATATTTCACTAATGTCACCAGTTATCATACTCTAGCTACAGATAACATGGAGCAATTAAGACAATTTATGTTGTAATATATTAGAGATGCGTAAGCATATAAAACTGTAAATGACCATATTCTCATTAATTTCTTTGACAGTTAACCACCTGCTTGTCTTTACATTTCCACATTACTCATTAAATTTTGCATTACTCATTCTCTTTTCTAGTAGCTTTCCATCTTCTAATTTTGCCTTCACTTCTTTATTATCCAGTTTTCTCTATTTGCTTTTTTCCCCCTTCACATCATTTCTGTAATGTTTCCTCATCCCTCTCTTATTCTCATTTCCACAAATTCCTATCCAACTTCCCAGTCTGCCTCTAAAGTCACCACCTTTTACATCTATTCCACTTTAGGATTTTTTAATCTCCTCACTTCCATCCCTTACACAACCTCATCAGTATCCGCATATGTCTGGACTTTCCATTTCTTTTTTTCCTCCTCTTCTTTCAAACTGATTTCTCCTCTGAGCAGTAACAGACTCTTCCCATTAGTACCTCTTTCTGATCTTCCCTACCCAAACTCCCTAACTGTGAAGCTGTATAAACACTTTTACGTGTGTGTGTGTGTGTGTGTGTGTGTGTGTGTGTGTGTGCGTGTGTCTCTGTGTGGTTGGGGGGTAGCAGGGAGGGAAGGGGGTTGTTTGGTTTTGATTTTTAGCTAAAAAGAAAATTGTTGGAGAATTAGGTCATGAACTTTTTTAGGTCATGATTCTTTTAGGCTTAACTGATAATGCAAACATAGTCTTCTCTACTTTGCCCATTCCTGATCCTCCCACTTGTCCCTTTTCCTATATTCTTTCTCAGCACAGTCGTCACTTTTGTCTTCAGTCCTCCCCAAAAGCCATGTCTCTTCCTCTCTCATACAAGAATGCAGTAGTATTTTCCATTTAAAAAATGGCTAAATTGACTCCTCCTCCAACTTAACTAGGAACCAATCTCCACCTGCAACATCATTTAGATGTCTGGCTTTCCGTATGTTCGCTGAACACCCATTTACAGCCACCACTATTAGTTATCTTAGGGTTGTGATAAGATTGCTGGTATTTTTACTTTTTTGAAGCTATCATCACAATACAGTAACATTCTCTATCAGTATGCTACTTAGCACAAAAGAGCCTCAATCTGGACTGAGCCTACTAAATGTTAACATTGTACAAAAATTAATAATAATAAACACTAGATACATTTTTGTTATGGCAAAACCTAATCTTAAAGACTAATTTGTGGAAAGACTTCTTTGGAATACTACACTGATTTATGAATATCCATAATCCTGTGTGCTCAGAAAGCACACATGGTAAAAGCTCACCATGCCTATAATTTTTTAAAATACTTGACTTGTAAATCATATTTCTATTGCTGCAGCTCCTTTCCTTGCTGCTTTTGTAATCATCCAACATTCCTCACTTAGATCTCATAGTATTGTACTAATAATTTTAAAATTGAAAGATGAAGCAATGGAAAATAGTGTTTTTCTGTGCTTCCATGCATTATTCTTGTTAAAAAATGAAAATCTTGTTATGTCTACACAACACAATGTAATGTCTTGTGAAGATACCCAAGCTAGCCAAAAATGTATTAAACTCAGTACTAGAGAAATCTCCGTTTGTCTGGCTAGACTCTGCCCATTGTACACTACGATCAGGATACATAAATTACATAGATTTTTAGTGAAGCCCATGTAGATTATGAGTTAAGATATTAATTGAGGGCAACATAAACAAACTACTTATCAGCAAAGTTAGGATTGCCAGGTGATCCTGCATTATACAAGATGACACATGTACCTGGGCTTGCAAGTGCTTTGTGTCATCTGCTTCTTCCTAAATATGCTTAATTTCAGGTCCCCCTTGCCTTGAATCAAACCGGACTTCCAGAAAATCACACTAAAGCAAACAGTAATAGTTCAATAACATTGTTTCAATTGGCCAACTAACTTGTTAATAGACACATTAACAATTGTACTTTTTTAGACTACCAGATGATCTCAGAAAATCAAAGTCTTATGCTGATTTCTAATCACAAATTCAAAACAAGAAATGTTTTTAATATTCACTTTAAACACTTGCATCAGCAAAACTGATTAAACCTTATTCTCGGGCAATGCAGTTCTCCATTGTGGTCACCAAAATTCACATTTAAAAAAAAATATGTATTATTGAGAGCAGAACTTAGAAAATATTTTGGGATATCATTCCTAAAGCTCCCCAGCCTCTTTTGGTTCTGCTTATTTTCTTAGTATTCATTAATATTTCATTATTACTTCATAGATGTCTCAGTCATGTCAAAAAGTTATATTTAAGATATAAACTCCTTTTAACGTTTGTCTAATCCTGCTTTCACTTTCACATGCTTTAAAAAGTAAATTCAATAAGGTTAGCATTCTTAGGTGGGTAGACAATTTCTGTCATTTTTTCCATTATTAGTCTTCATTATGTACATAGAGGGATAAATACTGGAGAATAAAAACAAATGTTTGTAAGTGTGAGCTGATTTAATGGCAAATTAAACATTTCAAAAAATAAGTCAAGATTTCCATTATGTCCAGTAATAAGAAGAATATTGGCTTGGATTGGTTTTATTATTCTTTCCTGATTTGCAAATGAATTTAATGACATTGATAGCAGGCCAAAAATATTTTGAACATAGAGTACCCTGGAATATTAAGTCAACGTCAGAAAGAGAATGAAAGAAATATTTTAAATACTGTCTATTCCAGACACTCTGCTCCTATCCTCCTATTTAATACAGATAATTTCCACATAGATTTAATAAGCAAATGGGAATCATCATCATCTCAATAACCTGACCAACTACAATATATGTGACTCTACTACAGTAGCGAATCAGGACAGATAAGATATAGTTTTCCTACACAGGCTTTCCCGCATGGATATGAAGCATGATACATCTAAACAAGATAGGTACCTCGCATCCTGGGGGAACTTGTAGTAGTGCTATACCCACAGGAAACATGGAATGAATGTTCCTAAACTATGAAATAGGTCAATTCCTCCCCAGAATGAATGAGATTCACTCATCTTTCAGATAAAAACGTGAAAAAAAAATCCCCCTCAGGAAAAGAAAGAATTCTGTTTCAGATCTCAACTGAATTTGATTTCTTATCTGCCTCTAGGATGTGCAGAATAGTTTCTTCTTTTCAAACTTTTTTTGTGCTGTGTTCTTCACTTTCTCCTCTTGAAGGAGATCTGCCACAGAGACTCACCGCTCATCACTCCTACTCCTTCCCTTCTTAATTCCTCTGAAAAGCAACTAAAAACGTCTCATCTGCTGCTGCCCTTCCACAGCTATCTGAAAAATTGCCGCTTTATGCTTTAGGGGAGGCTTAACCTGACTTTCCTGTGTAGATCCTTCCAACCTATGCACAAATGATGACAGTAATTTCAACTAAAACTAATGCTTAGAGACGAAAATAAATATAGTCTGAATCACTGGGTGCACATCAGTTCTCACGTAACATTTCCTCTTCAGACATCTACAATCAAATGTGGTGTAAATCTGTTCTTGATTAAATATGAATAGGACAGTTCTGGTACAAAGCTTGACATACGTCCGCAATATTATTTTTCATATAGTATGCTCTTTAGACAGTGGAAGACAGGGCAGAGTAAAACTGGATACACAAAGATAGAAAAGAGAATGCTCTTCTATAAAATAATCATATCCGCATTAATGAACAGTTAGGAAGTTCAGTTTACTACAATGTAAAAAATGCAATCAGTCTCATCTATCACCAGCTTTTTTTTCTGCTGTCAAAAGTGCCATAATAAATAGTCCATTCAAAACTCCATTTTATAAACAAGCTAGGATTTCCCCAGTCACTTCCACAGAAATACTTTTCTAGACTATCATCACTTGGATGGCTACTAACATTCTTTTAACGTCCTACCTCAATCTACTTACGGCCAAAGTACCCATACCATAATGAATCGCTAAGTCATTTCATTTAAAGCAGTTCTTTTTTCTTGTTAATATTTCTAAAATGTATTTATTCATCTTCTTCTAGTATGATTAAGGGGTTGAATACTAACATTTGGACAGCTGTTCAAATGTATCTGAATAGATTCAAGTTCTGAAAGCAAATGTTAGACATTTGCTCCTATTCCATTGTACTTTTTTGTACTTGGTTCTGCCTCCTTTTAATCTACTTATTGAAAACAAGGTGTATCATTTCTCTACAAACTGGATTCTCCATGGATTCTCCCTACTTCATCTACAACTCTGTCTCCTTTACTGATTTAAAAAATGCCACTGTCTGTCCAACTCCTCGAGGTACTGCTCTATACTTTATCCTTCCTTCCATCATCTTCTACAAGTACCAGGCTCTTAAAAGAAGTGCAATTCACTGGCCTGCATTTCTAAGATCTTTAAATGCCATTTCTGATGTCTGGATACATTTTCACTTTTTGCTTCAATCAAATTATTTTCTTAGATCTTCTTACAATACCTGGAACAGATGCTCTTATTTCTCCTTATCCTTCTTCCAAGGCCCAGTGTCTCTGTCATTACTTTTTATGTCAGCACTATGATAGTCCTGATTTCTAAGATATCTCTTCTAATGTGTAATCATTTAGAATTATTGACAGTTTGAACCAGCACACAACTGTATAGTATCTTTTGTTTACCTGTCAAAACAGCCCTCAGAGCCACCCAGGAACAGGTAGAAAGCAGCATGTTGGTAGAAAATAGGAAGGGATGAGTAGGTGGTGATGCAGCAACATCAGCAGCAGAAGGGCGATAGCTATGAACTGCATGCAGCCTTATAGAATGTCGGGTTCGTCTCAACCCATGGTGGCTGCCCACGGTTCTAGAGGGAACACTGAGGCCATCCACCTCAGGTTCGAGAAGCACTGACACCTATAAGGTGATGTGCCTAATGACGTTTATTGAGAGACGCTGCTGGTTTTTATATTTTGTGCCAATGCGGAAGTTGTCTTATGCACGAATCAGGTTCCCCTGAGATTACCTTCTGCCCTAATATGGCTAAGCCCCTGCCCTTTCCGTGACATTGTGAGATCTTCCATCTGCCATTCCCCGTCTCCGCTTCTGTCACGTCCAACACATCTTGATGACGATACGGCTACAACCCCCACAACAGAAGTTGCAGCAATGTACTTTGACATTAGGGAAGGGGCAATCAAGTAATGAATAGTGATCCACAGGTTTTCTTGGAGATTTGTACCTTTGCATTCAACCCTTTCCTTAAAGCAAGAACAAATGATGACTACATCATCTTTTCTCTGCCCACCTCCCTCCTACGCCACAGGAATAAATTATCACTCATTAAATTAATGTGCTACATTAATTTACAATTAAGTGATCACTAGCAGTAATGATATGTAACGTACATTGGTAGTAATTGCAATGCATAATTCAACATAAACCCAGCAAAGTTTCCAACACATCTGCTTATTTCCTGTACACAGTATAAAGATAATAATTTGGACCAGTAGAAGGCCACTACACCAGAAGGGACAAACCAGCATTTTTTATGAGCTTCTAAGCAGTCTCTCTGAAGCTTTAAAATCCACTAGTTTTTAGGCCTGCCACATGTATCCTTTCTAACAGAGTTATATGCTTCTTTTTCATATGACTTTTTCATATTTTCAGTTTCATATGATTTTCTACATTTTCTACATTTTGTGAAAAGGTGCAAATACTAAGTATGCCCATGCAAAACACAAGTATATCTATTCCACATATATTGTATGGTAGCTATAGGATAAAAAGAGAAAAGGTAGAACTCTCAAATAGGAAAAAACTAATAAATTAGCATTTTATATGAATATTCTTGCTTGTGGTAAAGGTCTTTTGAATGTTCTGAGCTTCTGGGAGGAAGAAAAAAGAAAAGAAAGAAATAAAAGAGAAGTCATGCAAAGGCATTTCATTGCTAGCTATTTTTGCTAGACACTTTTCGGTGTATTTTTTCATGAGGAAAAGAGTTTCTGCCAACAAGTTATAATGTCTAGAAGTCACAGAACATGTTGTTTCTATATTTTATTACAATATGTGTAAGTCACAAAAACAAGATATTATTCCTTTTTCACAATTTATGTCAGTATGAATATTTTTTGAAAACCAAGTCTTTGTAAATGTTTGCTGAACACTGTACAGCTGCCACTTGGCAAGCTGGCCCATCGGTAGGGTAAGAATCACCTGCAAATAGCTTCTGCCAGTGAATTTCAGTAGGGTTCAGCACCCAGCTTTTGGGGCTGATTTTATCACTGAATGACATCAGCCATACGTATTTTAAGGGACTGAAAGCAAGATATCAAACAGGACTGGATCATTTTCTCAGTTAGAATTACAGAGAGCTGGTCTAGATAACTGTAATTAGGACAATATTCCTAAATACAATGAGCAAAGATTCTGGAACAAAAACAACAGTGCAAGGGACTTCTTTCATATGCAGAAACCATAGAAAAGATAATAATAGAGCTCCCTGAAGAATTGGAAAACAAATACTTTTCACCCTTATTCATTCTCCTGCTTTCAGCACTGTGAGCTGTGTTTTTCTGTCCCTGCTGCTCTGAGTGCAAACCCTTAACCCAAAATCATGAACTCAAGGAGAATATACACAACAGAAGAGAGAGGTGTTTTGAAGCTAACACATTAATGTTTTTAGAACACATTAAAAGTCGTAAATAAAAGATATTTCATAGCAATAACAAATTCCTTATTATCCAAGTGCCATTGCACTGGAAATCTCAAAAGACCATGATCTCTTGAAATAATTCCAGCCTTACTTCAACTTCATCAAAATAGAGGTAACAGAAGAGCAACTTCTTTTGTAATATTGGGAGCTTTTCACTTCCATTCACTGTCAAGACCAGGAGGACCAAAGTTGGACAAGGTAACAAGACCAAAACAGACTGCAGAAAATTACTGGCTTCAGTATAAGATCAGAGCAAAGGATTGTACAGATCCTTACTTTAATAGAAATCATAGAAATTTGGAATAAAAATGCTTATTATGGCAACTAATCTGTGCCTTTGGCAGAGAAGGATGTGTTGCCTACAGTGTATTTTATGTGGCTTTTTTCAGGCCAATTTTAAACGTCAGAGCTATGAGGCCCCCACTGCTTGCTTTGGGAAAGTTGATTTTGTTTATTGTTTGAATTATTTTGACCATTTCCAGATAGAGCAAACATGCACAAGACACAGCAGTTCTTGATACAAAGTGTCCTCAGTAGTTTATATTAGCTACAAAAACGTTAAGAGTATGCCCACACCACCAGATGTGACGAAATGTATCTTTGCATACAACAGGCTACTATTCTTCTGATACTAAGGGAATTGGGAATTTATAAGCCATTTGGAGTTTGGTTTCTGACATAAATACAAATTTTTATCAAAATTGATGTGCTTTAGTAAGCAGTTATATATTACACATAACTGTTTTTGTTCATTTTTTTTACCCTGCTGTATATCTGAATTATTATTTTTAGTTCCTCCCAAGCATGACTGGGTAAGAAATATGAAAATTCCCCTACTTTCCCACTATTTTCAAATTTTTACTCTGCTGGGTATTCAAGTATTACAAAGCTTTGAAAATTAATCAGAATCTTTTTATTTATGATTTTCATGTCTGAAAATATAGTAACTATCCTACTCCTAAGCAGAACATTGGTGATATTGATCGATTATTTGGAAAAAATACTTATTTTATTTTTCATATTATCCTCAAAGCAACTCAATAAAAGTATAGATGGGAGGTAAATGTAGCTTCACTTAGTAGAAAAGGAAGATACTCACATTCAATTCTGATTTAGAAAAAAATAGCTATTTTTTAAGATTCATTTATAGTTAGTGTTTGACGTAGGTGATATCTGTATAAAGTTCCAAAGGTTTATTTGATATTTTTGAGCAAATGATTACTTAAAGTGACAATTCAGTTAGCTGGATGTAAGGTTTGGACCTAGTAAAACCACCCTACCTATTTATAGAGACATTTACTGAATTAAAAGAACTAATACTAAATCTTCCCATTTCTTTAAATACATTTTTCACTTGAAAAATGCTTTCCAAAAGAAAAATGTAGACACATTAAAAAATCAGCTCTAGCATACTATGATAGTCTCTGTATTTACTGTACGTGATATAATCTTTATGGTGTAAGGAGACTGTCTTTTTGAGCTGCCTAAAATATTACACTGGTCTCGACCTTGGAAATGCTTCTTAAGCATTTACTGCAGTGTAAGAGAGATCCTTTGCCAGGGAGTAGCCTTGGGGCCAGGGAATCTGAGGGGGTTTTCCATATTAGGGGTTTTCAAGCTCGGGATTAAAGAAGCCAGAATAGTTCGTTGCAGTTCTGTATTTAAAATTGATTTACAGGAATTGGTTTGGGTAAGAAATGTTGAAACTGGTTGTATTTCACTGGGTTAAAGTTTCCTCCCAAAAGAGAATTTACTGAAACATTTATTAGAAAGCTTTTGCAAACTATCTAGTACATCAGCTACATCAGATTTCTACAGCAGGTTTCCAAAAACATGAGAATGTACACACTTATTTTGCCCCAATTCTAATAGCCCCCAAAAGCTGCAAAGAATGTCTTCCAAACAATTTTTTTAAATGTCACCATTAGTGGATAATTATTATAAATTCTCAATAATAAATGCCTATGTTTAAAAAAGATATAGTTAACTAAAATTATTAGCCTAAATATAAAGATATCACTTAAAAGAAATACTGGAAATTTCGAACTTCAGTCAAAAGCTTTCTACAGAATAACTGTTAAGTTCAATAAAGTGGAAGCTTTATTGTGGAACTAAGTGGAACTAAGCAAAAATGCTTAGCTTAATCTATGATGCAAACTGCATAGGAAATGCGCACAATTTAGAGCTTTCTAATTTGAGGTTAATAGTTACGTCATTTAATTCTTGCAATACCTCATAATGTCCATATCTCCTTCCTGTACCAAAACAGTAACACTTCTGGTTCTTTTTTCCACACTTGATAATAGCAATGTAAAAGCCTCTGGTTATTACCTGTCTGACTAACACTGAAGCTCAAATACCAATCATTACTGCCATCCCACAACAGACGGCATCAGGAAGGGCCATCCTGGAAGTTACAACGCTGTATTTGCTCTGGGACCTTATATTTATGTCACATCAGCATGGTAGTTACAGTAGCCTATTGATATCACTTAGTACAAGTTAGAGCTTTGTAAAGGATGTCACTAGCTATAAAAAGAATTGTGAAGCACTGCAGGTTTATTTAATTTTATAGCCACTGAATCCTTGTTCATAATAGTATGATAGATGTTACTTGCCAAGTAAGGTCATTTGATTTGAAACTACAACTGGAGAAAAGACAGAAAGGAGTTTCCTGGGACAAAAACCAGAAATAAAATAGATCTGTAAGAAGAATTTTATAATTCATTTTCAAATATAAAACAATTAGAAATCAGGAAGATATTTTACAAATCAATATCGCATGTGTTGGAACCAGAGAAGAGTCACCTCACAAAACCTCCAGCTTGTTACTCCTTAAACCTGAGCCTTTCTTATCAGCAGAACCCTACAGCTTAGCTATAGTTGAGCCACTCGGCCGCAAGCTCACTCCTTGGCTCAGGATGGTGTCTCATTTCGAGTGCGAGGAGCCTGCCGTCCACATGTAACCAGCTACAGCAACCAAGAGCAACGCATTTAAAGAGCGCTATAATTCCAGAATACACCGAGGGATTGCAGAGCTGCGCGAAAACAAAACAAAACAAAAGTTTTCAAGAGCTCTGCTGTTCCTCTTTCATAATAAAGCCAGTTCCACACAAAACTTTAGAGATCGTAGATGAGGGAGGGGAGAGAAAAAGAACTTCTAAAAAATCTCAATGCAAGTAGAAGAAATATATTCTGAGCACTGAAATATCTAATATGTTACAAGGATACACAACATTAAACTTTAAACTTTCCCTTGAACTGCTTTGTTTTGTGCTTGCATAGGAGGTTTAAGTTAACAAAGAGGATGCAGAGAGCAAAGCTGACAACATTTTCACTTTAAGAAACCATAACATCACTTACCTAAAGATTGGTCTTTGGAGATGCTTTTTCTTAATTGAAACACAATCATCCATTTAAAGGGGAAAAAAAGACTTCTTCCAGCAAGTTAAGTCCAAAAACCCTGGGCAGGAATCTGGAAACTTGTCCTTAGCTACTGTGCTGCAGGGAGCACAGGGAATGGTATTTTGATGCTGGGGGAAGCCTCCCTCCCTCTCTCTGACAGTTGAGCAAAAAAGGGCCATAGAGGCCACATCAGCCAGGCACGTCCATGCACTACCAAACCACTCCGGCTGTGCAAAAGCACCGCAGTCAACTTGATTGAAGCATAGAATAGGACTGGATTCCTTTCAACTGTACAAGAAAAACAGGAAGTTTTGCCAAGTGCTACCCAGGTAAAAACTTGTTAGATTATCCCGGCCATGAGACCACTTCTTACACATGCTGGTCAAAGTCTTAAATGCAGAGTAACTCTCTCTCTCTCTCTCTCCCTCTCTCTCTCTCCCTTTAAAACACACTGTTCCGAGGCTGAAGTTTTCTTTTCTTCAAAATAAAAGTTGTGCAGCTGTTGCAGCATTCCCATGTGAGTACCTTCAGAAAAGTTTGCTCTGGTAAAAGAGCTGTACACAAATTAATGAAGATGGATGGATCCGGCCTGTGAGGCTGGCTCTACTTCAAGAGATTGTAATTATTTTACAATCTGGCTTTTATTCACACTGGATGATGTGTGGATATAACTATGCAAATTAAAGCACTGCTCATAATTTTTAGCATTCATAACCTAATAACCTACAGTTGGCTGAAGCAGAATGTGGCGTTTGCAGCGGGTATAACCGAAACTACATAAAAGAAACCAATGCTTCATTAGGGAGAAAAACAAAAAAGAGACAATTCAGATAATGGCAGTAGCGAACTGTTACTCCACAGAATCTCCACAGAAATTGAAACTCAAGGGCTTACTCTGACGTCACATGGGCATAAATCAGGAAGGCTTCACGCAGAGCAAACAGGCTGTAAAGGAAGCTGCAAAGCAGCCGTGGCTTACAGTGGCTCACGGTGGTTCGGGGCGAGCAGAACTCGGCGAGATGCCACCTCCAAGGGCAATAAGGAAGTTGTGCTGCCACGGGGCTCAGTGTTCGCAGGAAACCTGCCCGTAAACCAGCCCCTCAGCAGCAGCATCCCTGAGTTGTACCCTGCTGTATCCAGGGCTGGCTGGGCCCTGGAAGTGCCTGCCGGTGACAGTGTGTGAGAAAGAGTATCAGAGAAACAGACAGAATATTCCATCAACAAATATTTTCACAATTAGAGTAAAATTCAGTAATTTAGATTTTGCTCAAACAGATAAAATCTCTTTCTGTCTACTATTTACGGCTTATAGAACCGAGGGATGGTATAAAGTTTTGCTCATGATCAGGAATGACACAGAAGCTAATCATACGCCATGTTAAATTATTTTCCTGATCTAACCATGAAGACATTAGCCAGAGGAAAACTGATCAGGCATCCATCACCACTTACTTTTTGTTAATACAGTTTCACCCTGCCTACCCTTCACTTCACTTATTTGAGAAGTAAAGAGGAGTACAACTTCATCACAGATTAGTTTTTTCCAGGCTCTTGAGGATCTTCGCTCAAACATATTTAGTGTTTAGAAAACAAAGAAGTTTTAATATTGAAATATTTTAAAGCCTTTCAGATAGGCATGATCTTAGGTGGCTTGTCAAAATTCACATTTTTCCTATGTAGTTTTCTCCCTCAGATTTCAGCTTTTCAAAATAACTTTCTGCTTTTTAAGATACAATAAATCACTGTCTAAAGACAAAGTAGATCACTGAAAAATTTCTTTTTAACATTAAGTGTTTCTGTTATTCAGAGGGACTAGCTCTAACGCAGGGTAAAGATTCTGATAACTTCTGAGAGTCTCTGGAAAAATACCACAGATTCTCAGTGCCAGTGATACTAAATATGTTATTTTACAATTAACTCCCTACCTTTTCATCTAGCAGTTTTACCAGCCTTGAAAATAGTGAACTACTCAGAAGTATCTTTTCTGCGTCTATTGCAGTGAATACGATTCATGGGACTTAACATTCAAGCATGAAAATTCCAACATTGAAGAAAGTATTATTTGGGAGAACTGAAATCCCTGCAGTGTGGTTATTCTGGATTTAAAATTTTTTCCTGTTAAAAAAAAAAAAGTAAGAGAGAGAAAAATAAAACTTTAATATGAAATTGCTGTGGAATGTTGTTTTAATTATACTGCATTTCATCTTTCAAATAGATTTTGTTTTGTCCATTTAACACAGATCTTTATACCCTATAACATCAAGAAATTGGTTCTTCATGTAGAAAAAGTATTCATACAAATTCTTCAATATAGGGCATTTCAGAAAAATGTGACATTTTAACCAGTCTATTTGAAGCCTGAATCCCACTAAAATTACTCCTGTAACATTCATCAGGAAAACACAAGTCAAAATGACCAGCAATTAACTTCTGCAGATTACAAGATTGGGGGAAAACATGTTAATTATTTATATGACATACCTGAATCAGATAAACTGAATGGGTGCATTTTTATTAGAATGAGGAAGTCTTTTTCATTATTGGATTAAAAAAAAAAAAAACACAGTAGTTAATCTTCACTTTATTTTTTGCCGCAGACTAACCCTTTCAACAGCAATAAGAATGGCAAAAATTGATTCTTAAATGCCCTACAGCTCCCTTCTTTAATTTACCAAAATAAAATTCAAACAGAAAACTCCTGAATTGTTTGTTTTCATGTTTTTTCCAATTATCGTTACTGCTGTTTCTCCATCACAACCAATGGCCACAGTTCTTTCTACTTGATGCGAGCTATTTTTTATTTCATCTCCCATGCGTATGTTCATGTCAAAGCAGACTTTTCAGATAAAATGCATATAACACCCAAGTGCTCACAAACCTGAATTTGATCAACCTGAAGATGTATGGCAATAGTAAAGTCACTTCATATCTAGCACTATTTCTTAATGACTTCATGTGAGCTGGAGATCAGAAAGACTTTTATTCCATTTGCTTTAATTTCATCATGATCTATAGCTTTCCCCTGGAAGTCTAGAAATGCAATTAATTTAATTTCAAACCTATGGACAATTAATATGGTAAATGAAGATTGCTGGTCAGGGCTAAGGACACATTTACTTCAGTAGACAGATAGATGGGTGCTAGGACCAACAGAAAGGAAGGAAAGAGAAGCTCCAAACAGTTGGCTAACCATATATGAGGGAAAAAAAAAGTCCGTATGAAACCTCTGGAGCATAGATGAGGAGCATAAATGCTACTCTTCCCCGAGGAAGATTACAAGATCACTCTTCCCCGAGGAAGAGTAGCATTTCTCTCAAAGTGGAAGGACAATTTATCTAGAAAGCTGTCTGTCCTGGGGCCAGTACTACTAAATATTTTTTCTTCAAATCACTTGGCTGGAGATACGTTATTTACTTAATCTATCATAGACAATATTTAACTAGTAAATTCTGACACCTGTAGGTTCAGTTTATTTCTTTGTGTTGATATCAGCAAAATCCACTCTGAAACTTAACCTAATAGCTTCTCCAAGCTTGACGAGCACATGGTACTGGAAATAACACTGACTTATTCAGAATCAAGATAGAAAAGCTGGCAAACATTACCGGTTCTATCAGTAAGCTCTATGCAAACAGTTGTGTGAGGCTTTAAGATCTGGCTTCCCTTTTCACCTCTCATAAGTATGGATATTTATAAAATTGTTTTATTCTTCCTCTTGCTTTCTCTGTTTACATATGCACATAAACTAAGCACAGAGGCTTACGTCAATGCCATCGTACAGGAGATTAATTTCCCTGCTAAGACTTTCCTGCTCAAACAGGAGCACAGGAACTAGGTTTAGGAGGCCCCTCAAGCCTTTACTTTTGCTTTTATATTTTAATACATCTCAAGATATCTAGGAAAGCTTTAAGCAAATTAGTGAAACTGTCCCACAGAAAGAATAAATAAATAAATAAATCATAAAGTGGCACTCCTTTCTTTTATATCCCAACAAGTTCTCTTCACAAACATGTTCTTACATTTTTTGATTGCAGACTCATATTTTATAAACCTATGTCCTCCTGCCTCATATTCCCTGTGAATATCCTACTACCCTTCCTTTTTTCAGGGCTGCTTTGGATCTACCAGCATCTGCAATATTTCACAAGAAGCCATTCTCTGCTCCTGCAGGAGCACCAGGTGACTCATCTGACATGTTGGAAGACCAGAGGTGCCCTTTGATGGTAATTTTCTTACAATCTTTACAGAAGAGAAGACTAGAGCCTTAAACAGTCATATTAGATCTTAACACAATTTCACTGAAAATTATAGTATATTGAATATGAATGACATTAATCAATCTTCAAATTAACTAAAGATAAAGATAATTTTTACATTGTCCTTTACAAAAACGAATAAGGATAACTTCTAGAATCCTTTTGGAATTCATGACTGTGAATTTCACAGCTTTTTCCGACCCAAAAATAGCAAATAATATTGGAGGGAGAAGTATCCTGCTTGCCACAAAACTAACTAGCTATTGAAGCACAGTCTGCAAATCTAGGAACAGAAGCCCAGAGGCCAGAATGAGCAGCATACCATAAAATATATTCCAATATTCCATCTATTCCAATAGATGGGCAGATATATAGATCAATCAATCTATGTAAATAGATATCATGCATAGGTAGCCATAAATATATTGTCAAAAGTTACTAATAACAGTAAACACTGTCTCGTGAGGACATTGCTTGCAAAAGAGTTAACATAACTCTTTTGAAGACTATGGCCAGTATCACAGTTAGGTTCATTTGATTCTGCTTAGTATTCTTAGGATTTTATACTTGGCATCTTTAGTGAAGGGAAAAAAAAAAGGAAGGTTGAGAAAAGGGAAGGAGAAAGAAATTCTTTGGAATATAAGATGCTAAATTAGTACTGAGATACACAAGTCAAACTTGGCATTCTTTGGTTTTGAGCCAGTGCAATATTTTTATTGGCCAACATGGATGGAATTTCTGTCTTTACTGGAAAACATTGTAATTGATTTGCTGTGTGCTTTCTAAATGCATAAATATAACAGTGATTATATACCAAACAATAAAGCAACTTCTGAGTAAGCACACTGTTATTCTTCAAGAGAGAAAGAGGGGGTAAAATAACCTGGGCTGATAGGATACTTAATATTAGCAAAAATGGTGGGCAACTTTTAAATTATATTAATTTAAAATGATGGCTAAAGTTTAACGATATTTATTAAAATGTAAGTGACATTACAAATATTTGATATAATTCTTAAAGACAGCAAAAAATAGTTTAGAACTATTTCCATATTTATCTAGAAAGGAAAGAGCAGGTACTTGTGGCATGTTAAGAATAGCTGAAGACATTTGCAGGATCATGACAAAAAAATTCTTTGCTAAACTGCAGTTCTCCAGGGAAAATAGTTGGGCATTTAGTAGCACAGAGACTATATGAAAAGGGAATCAGAAGAAACATAGTAGGCAGTTATTGCCTCGAGCTCTATTTGATGAAGAAGTTCTTAAGAACTTATACAAGCTATGAAACTTAACCATGCCAATTTTCTCTATATACAATAGAAGTTCCCATTTGAAAGATGTCAATAAAGAGGTAAGAATTTATCATAGCAGCCTACCCACTACATAGCTTTTTCTTCTTAACTAGGGTTCAAATCCAGCTTTACCCTGTGCGTAGGCAGGGATGTTTTGCTGGAGTATGAAGTTAAAGCGAACATCAGTCATGTATATTAGGTAAACAATTGCCAGAGAGCTGAAAGAATTGAAGGACTGTTCTGACTAAGGGCACATGAAAAATAAATACTTTTAAAATATTTTTTTCTGGCAATACTGCTTCAGATACACTGATAAGATTTTGTCCCATTTTTAATTTTGAAGGTGTTTGGCACTGCCTTATATCACTGTCTCAAAGCTATTTCTTAGCTCTCTCGAACTTCATTTTCTTCAAAGAAAAAGCTCTGGCCTATGTACAGTATTGACAATTTCTTCTCATTATTAGCTTTGTGGCTTGAGAGAAATGTCAACTATTTGGAATGCTACACACAAGCATTCCCACAAAAGAAGTTGCAATAGCAGAAACTCTGCAGGTGGTTATACATCTTCTTACAAAACTCTTTCTAGCATCACTAATAAACCAGAGCATGGCTATCTGATTCTAAAAATTACTTTTAAATAACAGTTTCCCTGTACATGTCTTAGAATTTGACATTCTTCCTTTTAAAGTTATACAGGTACTGAAAAATGAAGTACAGAGATCAGTTCCATCCTCAGATCCATAATACAGCCACACACAAAAAGATGTCCTCTGCATGACTCAGAAATCCAACATAATAACATTTTGATCAACTTTATCCTTCTATTGCAAAGATATCCACAAAAAATAATACACACAGTAATGATCTACTTTTGCTTTTTTTCATGCTGTTTATATTCTATTATGGCCCTTGCAATACACAGTGCCAGTTTTCAAAGGCAGGAAGCCTGCAGAAATTTGGATCTTCTACTTTACAGAGAAATTATTCATATTATTTTCTTCCTTATACCATCTCACCATCTTCCTTCACTGCATACGCACAAACACTTCGACCCTGTTTACCCTGATAACATGCTTCTCTTATAACTATCTTTTCCAAAGTTACCTAGGGATGACTCACGTTCTTTGAGACTCCTGTAAGGCCATCCATAGTTCCAGGAATCTTTCCCCTCTGTGAACAGTTTGTGCCACACTTACTGCTTGATATTTGTTCTTCACTGCAGCATCACTAGGACAGGAGACTTGGAAGTTTATCTCTTTTAGTGATATTTAAAAGAAAACCACAAGAAACTTTCATCTATGGGCCACAGCAGCAGCTCTTTCTATACTTGTGTATACAGAAGCAGAAGTACTCTGAGAGTATCTCTGAGATACTCTCAGTATCAAGTTCAGAGGGGAAAAATATCCTTAACAAGGAAAGCAGAAACTCATATTTATTTATTTATTTTGGTATGTGAAATGCTTCTATCTCTCTTCCCAAGAGAGTCAAATGGGGTTCTCCTGAGAATTGTAGCCTCCATTTGGGAGGAATCTTTTGACCACGTCTCAACTGCATAAGCTGATTTGACTCAAAAGGCTATTGTGAAAAATATTACAAAAGAATCCTTCAGCCTCCTACTGGAGAAAGTGAGCAAAGTTACACAAGTGTGGGAAATGGATAATGTATTTTCCCACTGAAAGCAAGCTGAAACTTCAAGAAAGGTTCGCTACTGTGTGTGTGTGTGTTTAGGACATGCTACCTCTTTCAACAAATTCCAACAAACAAGTAATCTGCAGTAAATTAGTTGGAATATATCTTATCTAGTCAACATTTTTTTTTCTTCTTTAATAAAAAACAGTGCTCAAATATAGTTTAGTGCTCATTCTTTTCATCAGGGCTCAAAACCTTGGAAATAATGTAAAATAAAAAAGGGCCTGACTGAAAAAGGTTAAACATACCAAACATGTTACAATTTGTAAACAACATATGAGTCATGTTTTCCTGCAAGCTCTTGGCCTAGATTTTTTTTTCCTTTTTCCCTTCCTCATAAAAATATATCTTTCTTCATTCATACTTTCATAACACCATTTCAGAAAATCAATTCAAAACCTGTAATCAAATCACAAATTGCAATAGAATTTATTTTACATATGAATTTAGTATACATTTAAGGTGCTATACTACCAGCCCCAGATAACAGAATTTTTCTTATCCACTATAAAGCATTGAAAACTTGCTACATATGGTTTGTAGGTGTACCTGGACCCCAGAACAGGTTCATATTTTTTAGATGTAAGTTTTCAAATTGAATGAAAAGCAACAAAGAACCATATTTTTAATGAAAATTGCACATTGATGTCTTTCATGAAACTGTCGGGTTTAAATGTTTTAAAACTTTTTTACATGACTCACTGCTGAATAGTTAATTAAGACCCCATATTCTGTTAGGAAAATGCTCTCCAGTATAATTTGTAATGAAAACTGGAGAATGAGTGTGTTTTCCCACCCACCCCCAACAGCATCAATTTTGTAGCTCTTATTAGAATTCCATCACTTGGTTCGACTCATCCCTGAATTTGTCCCATCTTGTTCTTTCTGCAGAACTTGCCAAAACACAGGCTATATTATCTGTTATGATTCTGCATTATATAATGTGGGCACCTTCTGATTAGAATCAGAAGTCGCAATCTAAACACTCAGAATATGAACCACTGAACCCTGAGTAACACAGTTCAGATGTGAATCATGAATAAAAGGATACAAGATTCTTCTTTTAGGTCCCATCAGTTCTGTAATTCCTCTTAGTCTGAATTATGGTGCATTTTCCTAATCTATTTCAAATTCTTATGATTAAAGCAAAGTTGTCATTGCATTGTGCCAGCTAGCCAACTATTTTAACATAGTTTCTTCTTTGACATGAATATATTACACAATTATTTGTTTTCTTACTCCTGCCTAATAAATAAAATTATGATTTTATCTCATTTTTATAAGTATTAAAATCAGCTCTCCAGTAATGCTTAATATACACCTTTCCCCTTAATATGAAATCTCTATTCTCAACTGCTTTTAAATACCACTTCCATAAGCACAATACACTACTTTTGTTACACATGCTATTGGTAATCAGTAAAGAATAAAGCATAATTTGAAATTAATGATATAAATAGCCCAGTAGAAAATTTTTAATTATCTTGTAGCAGAATTTATAAGGTAAGCTTGGAGATCTGTACATTCATTAACGCTGCTCTGCTACTACCCTGAAGAGACAACCTAGAACTAGAAGGAACATATTCTAGATCACCATATGCAGCCCAAGCTAACAGCAGTTACCAGATATCCTGCAGGTGTAGCAAAATGATGTTCTTGCAGAAACCCAGTAGGTGTTCCCTGGGGGACGTTAAGCATCTAACAGTTCTTCTACTATTAGGCTTCTATTTTGTTACTTATTCAATGCTTTTGAATATTCAGGCCTTGGACACATAAAACAAGAAATATATCACATGAGTGTGGTCTTGTGCTTAGTCCTAATCGACTAACAGTCCCAACTCAAAAAACTAAACATCACCAATTAATTAAAATTAAGCCATACAGTACAACAAACTTCTAAGAATTCAGTACTTCCCACCATGAGTTCCACTCAATACATAGACATTTTAAAACTCATAGAGTCTTTTTCACACGAGGGAGAAGTTGCTGTAACATCAGCATAACGTCAGCATTATTTGCACAACTAACTCTCCCCAAGTCTGGTCCTCAAAGACCAAAAGGAGTGGTAGTTACCAAATAAGCTGTTTGTGCAAAACCATATGCCCTGTACAATTATCCATATCTACTCAGGTTAACTGTGGTGGAAAACAATAATAGTAATTGGAGATAATACTTAGGAAGGGACTACACCTATTCCAATAAAGGACCAGGTTTCAGGGGATCTTGAAGCAAACCTACAGGAAAATGCACTCTCCATAAAGGAATTCTAATCACCATGGGAGCCCTGAACTTGGACAGCACCTGTAAGATCTGCTTCCAGAAATATTAGCAAAGCCCATTCGCATTTCTCAAGTGAGGAATTTCTGTAGGAAGAATATGATCCCTAAAGACAACTAACTAATATTGCTCACAACCAGTCTGCTCACAGACAGAACAATAAGCAGAAGAGCCTCCAGCACTTCTGCTCAGCACAGAGCATAGCACTTGGCTTGCTACCTTCTCCCAACCTTAGACTGCACAGGTCAAATCAACCTGTTAGCAGCCAACTAAAACCTTAAAATGTAACGACCACATAATAATTCTGGTTTGGTGTAGAGAATGGCCTTTCTCTGAAGATACAAGTAATCAAGGAAGTCTTTAACAATGGTGAACAATTCAATAGCATGTAAAACAAAAGGAATGTATTATAATTAATGACTATATGGCAGGTACCAAAACTTAATTGTTCACTGATCAGCCTCACTTACAGAGCATTTGGAACGTTTATGAACCTGTCTTTTCTCCTAACTCTATACAAGCAAGTATTGGAGTTCACATGACTTCTGACAGTAAAATGTCAATGAATTAATCGATTTTTCTCATTTGGATTATATCTCCGAGCCTGACATTTTACCCATTTTGAAAGAGCAGAACACTGCTGACTTATGTTCTATTTCGTGATTAACCTCTGATCTTTTTCCATGGACTTGCCACTTAGCTAGTTGTGCTCCACCCTGTGTTTCTACAGCTCATTACTGTTGCCTAAGTGTGGCAAAAGCCTGGCCACAGCATTGTTTTTTAAACCATATCTGTATTTTTGAACTCTAATTTTACTTTCCAGTGCAATCTATGCTCTTGCACTGAATTAGTAATTCTGCAAACTCTTGATTAGAAATGGCCCTGTGATGGAGGACTTCAGAGCTATTAGATTCATTAGATTCATTTTTTTTTTATTTCACATTTCATATTCAAAACCTCAGTGAGTTTTTAATCATAGTTTCTCCCATGTAGTAACATCTAACAATATCTTTTTCATTCTTCTCATATATCAGAAGCTTTTGCATGATATAGTTCTTGTCAACTTGTGCACATATAACTTACAATTTTTCAGTAACAGTTTCCACAAATTCAGTATATCCTTTGATATAAGTTTTGAGGACCTGCTTTAAAGTGATAAAAGGCAAGTATCATCTTCTCTTCAAGGTTTCTGCTTTTTTTCCAAAAGCACACTTAATATTTGTAATACTGCAGCAATTTCCTGCTGGTGCTTTGATCCAAGAACATCATGAGCTATGCAGGTGGTTTCTGTCACACCATCGTTCATATTTTTGACAGATTTGGAGTCTGCACAATATTCCCTGATAAATTTCTTAATGTGATCTGTGCCAGGAAAGGAAAGCTTATGTTCTGCCAGCTTGCTGACAAACTCCATCTATGATATCAGACTTTTTGCTCAGTCAGTATGCAAATAAACTTTCAAATCACAGTGAGAAATACTGAAGAGCTTTGCATCAGCAGAGAGCTGCTACACTTGACCAGACTGACTTGTTAAATCACAAGGCTATGCATAATTTGTTTCACTATCAATATCTTAGTTTTTTAAATAGAATACCTTTAGATGAGTCTGAAGTTAAGTCAAATTACTTCCTCTCTCCCATCACCACGGTGCAATTTCCCAAGTTAAGCAACATGACAATGAAAGGAACACTGTGTGTCAATAAATTAAATTGAAGCCATAAAAACGGGAATAGGAAGATTAACCTTCTTTAACCACTCTTCACTAACAACATTGACTCAGGGTGAGAGGAAGGAGGAATAGTTCTGAAATGTCACAAGCAAAACAAGAGAACAGGTCAAAGATGTAACCACTCTGGACTCTAAAGAAACACGTAGAAACACAGGAGCCACTCAGAGCTCTTCCCAGTTATGTACTTAACTCTTAACAGAGAATTGAAAAAGAAATCTACTTTAACCGCTAGGACTTCTTGATAACTATGAAAACTAAAAAGACATCCTTATAAAATTCTAAATCGAACACCACAACGCATGAAATATCCACCTATTCATTTTCCTGATGAAAAAGAAGCACGGAAATATCTATATTTTGACAGAGTCCTGCTAGGCAGACAATATTATTCATTCTAAAACTGCAACCTATATTGGAAGACTGTTTTGTCGTACCAAAATTAGTCAGTCGCTGGGCATACTGACTGAACGGATTTAGAGATATAATATAGCTTAGAACCAATTCTATAACCAACAGTTTGGGAGTTTTAGGTCTTCTCTCTCCCTTACTACTTCCATTCAAGTTATTCCCTCCTTTCTCCTGTCTCGCTTCAAAATTCTTTTCTTACACAACATTTGATTCCTTCAGCTTCACTAGTACCTCAGCACAGGAAAAAAATACTGCAGTACTAAAATAACATCATTTACTTACTGAGTAAAATTTTTTCACTAATGTAGAAGCTGTTTATAATACCTTAGAAAAAACTTCATTTAACTTATTTGAGTCATTTGTTTTTTACAATGGTACCTAGTTTCCAGTGATAAATAAAGATATCACTGTAATAGGTGCTATACAAACAGAATGAAAAGCTGACTCCTTTCCAAAGGGGATTTTACAACATAAGCTAGTTATTATTTGAGAAATAAGCACACTGCTAAACATATCAAACCAAGTCTGAATCAATTACAAAGAAGCAATTATGCTTTGAGTCATTTTTATGAGGTTCAAAATATGGTGAAATTACAACTACATCAGGTTAAAACAAGCCTCCATGTTTTTCCTATAAGCCTCTGCTAGGGAATATTTATAGGAGTGATAGTAACAAACAATTTCCTTAAAAGAGATAATAACTATGCTGGTTTCACACTTTGAGAGTCAGTGTCCAATAATGACCAATACTGGAGCTAGACAGGCAAACACACCTTCTGTAAAGCAGATAGCCTAATTTCAACATGTAGAATTTTTAAACAGATATGAAACTTCTCTTGTATTCTAAGAAAGGCAGCTGTAAGAGTCCTGGAAATCAGTGTCGTTTTCTGCTAAAAACACAAACCTGTGCTGCTTTTTTTTTAATTAAGTTGAAATTATAACTTTCTGAAGTTACAGTATTTTGCACATCTTTAAAGAGTGCAAATAGACAGTGAATGGTGACTGCAATGAAATGACACAGGAAATGATGATGAATCATTTCATACTCTCTTGATGGTCTTATTTTAAAACTAGGATCTTGGAGCTTATCCTCATTTTATTCTGGGAAATGTCCAAAAAGCTGAAGCATATTTTTCTAGATCAAGAGTTAAAACAGGCACACAGAGTAATGTAACAGACCAAGTCCACAAAGAGAGACAGAAAAGTCAATGACAACAGAAGTCCAAGATCTTCTAGAGATAGAGCCTGAGGTTCCTCTTAAACTGCCAGACTTAAACTTTTCAGAACTCACCAAAAAAGTGAAAAGCATCAAATGTAGTTCTAGAAAATAAACAAAAAACGTTAAGCATGCTATATAGAGAAAAACTAAGATGAATGCTTCTAAAGCAAAACGTCAGTGTTCCTAAAAGCAGTGCTTGTAAAACCATCTCTTTGGTGTTTTGGAGTATGTGTTCAGTTTTGGGTATGTGGTCTGATACGGAGTAGCTAGAAATTTTCGCCTCTGTATATGGAATCTTTCAGCCTTTAGATTTACTTTATAGGTTTCTTGAGAAAAAAATATATACCAATTACCTTGTTCTAAGAAGGCAATAAATATAGTTAATTTAGTTCCAACCTTTAAGTTTCAAACGTGAACGCACTACAGAATTTTCTGCATATAACCTAAATAAGTAACCCAAACCTCTTTAGAAGTATGCATACTTCAAAATACACTTTATGATTAGGTAGACAAGATCAACACCAGAAGCAAAAGGACTATTTAAGGTGCGAGAAGCCTCATTCTATATCACTGCACAGGAGAAAATGCATCAAGATAAAGAACACAAGCAGTGAAAATAATTGTATCTAAAAATCTAAAATTGAAACATCTGCCAGACTGTTTAGAACATTACAGAGACAAACATGTGAATTTCATCAAATACTGACAGCCTAAAACAAATATTAGACCCTATAATGCCAAAGTGTTGCATTTAGAAACAACAACGTAAAAATTACAAATTTAAATTGCTGAATATTATGTCAGATATAATCTCTAGTTCTCCACTTCAAACTGTCTGAAGTAACAACCTCCTGCCATACTTTCTATTATTCCTGTGCATTGCATATTTATTTATTTGGGCAAACTAATGAAAAATCTAAAATGAAAATGAATTGTACCTGTGTTAATACTTCATATTTTTTTTAAAAAAAAGGTGGATGAGTCTCTCTCCAGCCACTCAGACATACTTTTAGTAAAGTAAGCAGTGCTTCTATTGCTAGAGATGATTCTTCTCATTTTTTTATTTTGTTTTATAAAAGAAAGTATCCTAGTCATTTATTTGTCCACATTTTCTGACAGTCACTTGATGTTGGTGAATTTATAGTAGTGGATTTAACCTCAGTGATCTATTGCTCCAAGTCACTCAAATTCACTTAAATATCATGTGAAAAAATGTATCATTCAGATTTATCTGATACTTTCAAGCAAAAATATCTCTATGATAAACTGTCACCCTCTATTGAGCCTAAAATGAACACAATTAGTTATGGGGAAAAAAAATAAATATTTATTCTATTTTATCAGTCAAAGGTATAGTTACATAAGAATCAGGAAAGAGGAGATAATAATTTTCTGTGCTCCATGAAGACAGCATGCTTATCATGGCATTTACGCCTACTTGGATATTCATCTGGGAAAGTCATATTGACAGCTTAGTCTACATGAGTACACAGAGGGTTGAAGATTACGGTATACAAACAGACAGACACTCAATATAAAAATTTCTATGCAAATACTGCTTTTACTAGCAACCCAGGGTATTGTACTAAAATGGCATTTTGTGAACTCCGTCTAGAGCTCCTTTCCATTGCCCAGAATACTTTTTTCTTGGGATGAGGTGGGGTGGGAGCTCAGAACTTGTTCAGTCATCTTTAACTAAAGACTACTCCAATGTCCTTTGAAGCTGCACTTAGGCACATCCATTTCGATAAAAAGGGTAGAGTCAGTAATCAGTTTTCTGAAGCTGAGGCCACAGACCAGCTGATGGGGTAAAGCATCAGAATAAATGAAAGATGCATTAACCTCCCAATAAAAATTACATCACAGATACCTGGAGTTACCAAGAACATACAGCCTTCAGCTTCACCAACACTAAAGATAAATTGCCTCACTGTGCACATGGGATTAGACATATCCACAGTCAACAGCAGTCACAAGGGATGTGTGCTCTGGTGGTAACATAAACATGCAACTCATTCTTTCCTGCCTTTCTTCTTTCTTTTGCAGATAAAACAAAATGTTGGGCATATAAACAAATCCAGGTAATTTAGTGTTAGCATATGTTACATGTTTCAAAAAATATTTTTTCTTTTTTTAAATACATTTTTACTGCCTTTGTTCTTGCATAGACATATGAATGGACCAGCCACCAATGACACGCACACTTCCTTAAATATATTATCTTTGCTTACCTAAATTTACTGTTGAAGAAGTACCCAGCTCTATTAGTCATACATACTTCAATCTCTTTCTCTGAGAGATTAAGAGTTAAAAGAAACTCTCTTGCTTGCAATACACAGCAACATGACCAAAAGTAAATCAACTGATACTAAACATTAAGCCTTTACTCCAGGTCAGCTACTTATGCACTTTCTTCCTCTCAGGAGAACAGGTGCTTGTTTAATAGCAGCAGGTACATTAACATTTTTGTGCCAATGTACTCAAAGTACTACCTAAAATGTTTCAGAAGTGATTTGATTATTGTGAAAAAGTGATTTGATAATGAATGGCATCAGATGAGAAAACAGTGCTTTAACAAGAGTATAAAGCAATGATCTGAGTTATCCCAATAATTGCATCTTAACACGAGCTTAGGACTTTGCAATCTAATCATTCAGTAATGAGTAGGACAGAGACGTGGGTCAGCATTTTTAAGTGGAAGGCCATCTGAACAAAATACTGATTAGCAGATGACTGATCAAAACTGACTAGCATTTGTTCAAGTCGGGGCTGGGGGGGAGGGAAGACTGAAAAAATAGCATTTGTGTTTATCTTGAATGAGAAGTACCTTAACCATCAAGCAAAGACTTGCCAGTCATAACATTTCCGAAGTCTAAAACATTAATGTTGAAAAGAGTTGACTTGTAATTTTTTGGTCAGTTTTGCTAGAACCAAATGGTTTAGTAAGGAGCCAAGAGAACTTGCAAGCACATCAGGATTTCATGCTGAACTGAAATGACTAAATACAGAAAGAATGTATCCATGTATCTTGCAAGAAAGAGGCCTGAAGAAATCCCATTCCATTCAATATTACTGTCTTCTACCTTAAAGACAATCCTATCAAATATTGATAGGAAGAGAATCATATAACATATTTAGAGAGAAGAACAAGTGTATACAAACCCTGAAAGGAAGCAAGTGATTTTGTGGAAGGAAAAAACACTCTTTTTCTCCACTGCTTTCTTCTTGTGAGTCATATTCTGGGAGTGGTACCAGAATGTCTTGTTGTCCTATTTCTATGGAAAAAATCCTTGAGCAAGTTCATTCTTGATTAAGTTAGCATGGTGCCAAGCAAATGTAAAACACTGGTCTTTGATTCACTGTTTTCTATTGTCCCAGTTGTTTAACAACGTTTCAGCATAGACACGGCACCTTGGATAACGATTCCTGTTGTTTGTCAGCTTTAGTGAAGGAGAGGCCCTTCAATACAATTTAAGGATTTAATTTCACCAGCAGCAGCTTCAGCTGTGCATTAAGTAACACTGATAGCCTTGCTCTGACAGCTCATTCCTGGCCTGTGCCACAATTCATTATCGCTTTAATTGTGCCAGTAAAACAGATCTCTGGAATTATCCAGATTTCTTAAAATGAGCTGGATTAAAATCAAGTCTCCTTTTCAAAATTACATTGGGTGAGTAAGAGTGAAGGAATTACCTTGACTTCTGAGGCAGGTGTCATGGTATCCAAAGACGTGGATTTAAACTGATGCAGCTAACTAGTATCACTTCCTGTGTTAATAATTCGTCTTGGAGTACAAATGTGACTCTTTAGTCTTACCCTATTTGCTATGAATTTTTTTAATGTGAACAGAGAAAGGCTGCCATGCCACAGAAGTATCTGAGTAACTGTTATGGTTGCATAACCCCATATTGCTGCTCCAGCAATGTTCATTTGCCATTTCAGAATTCGTTTTCAGAGACAAGGCAAACTGTGTAGCTGCAATCTGATATATAGGCATTTTCCATTCTCTAGATAATGAAATAAAAAAAATTAAAATGTAGCTGCTCTGATGGCCTACACAGGCTCATTAGCAGTCTACTTTTCATACAGAGATATTCTACAGAGTAAAACATCTTTCACGCACGTGTAACAGACAAGAATAATTCTTTATGCACTAAGGCATGGCAGCTTCTAGAACCAGAATATTAAGATGTGACTTGCAGTACGAAAGAGGACTAGAAACTAGAGGAACTGTATTATTAGAGATGGGAAAAGAAACATTTTGTAAAAGGCATGACAAAGTAAAAGACTTCCTTCAGTATACAAGACTGGATTTAATCATGAAACAAAGACTTTTGTGCTTCTGACACTTTCCTCTGAGGCAACTTAGCATGGAAAAAAATCCAAAACTTCTAACCTTTACTTGTTACACACTTCTAGAATGCTGAGTGCGTACAGTGAAAAGGACAAAGATGCTTTCAGCTACCTAGAAAAATGCAAGTTAAACTTTAAGGCTTCACTGCTTAGTACAGTCTGTTCTTCTCCTGCTGTACCAGATACTGTATGATATTACGCATATGATACTGGTCGTAGTGTTAGACTAGAATGCAATTAATTATATGGTTTAAGCAGGAGAGCATTAGATAAACACTGTCCTTTCCAATCTATCCCTCCTCTCCCCTCTGTTCCCATTGCCCAAGTTACTCTACAAAAACTGCTAAAATAAAATTAAAAATGAAGTCCACCAAAACTGCAACAAAGCTGGAAAGCATAGTGTGTTCAGACACATGTGTTCGGGAGTCCAAAAGTCTCATTTCTACCATCTACTTTTTTATCAGCTGCCTGCGTGATGCTGTGCAACTGATTGGTTTCAGCTGCCTTACCTGCACAGTCGTCTAAGTCGCCTCATCTGCACAGTCAAAGTTTCACAGCTGCATTAAACAGTATGAGATCTATTCATGAAGATCTCAAAACAAATCATAATCTGTTGATTTTACTATTAAAAATAAATTTAAATGACAAACTGGGATACAACCAAGTGCCTGTGAGCAGGAGGGCTGATCCTTAGCTTGTCTGACTGCAAAGGCATAGTTCAGCAGTGAGTGGCAAAAATCCAAAATTACGGCAGTAAATAGCAAATTCATTGCAATCTGTTTCTCTGTTATTACTTGTAGCTGCAAGTAATAGACAAGGAGAGGTAAACACGTTTCAAAAAAGCAGCTTCAACAATTCATTCTTGTCCTTTCAGGTGGGTTGCCCATCGACCAATGTCAGAAAAGAATCATATCCAGTAAAAACTAACATTAAAAAAACTGTAAGATATATGAAAGAGTTCAGTGCTCTTAAAAAAAAGCCAAATTCCACTGCTCCCATAATAAACTGTCATAGTTTTGTCATAATAAATTTATTTTGATGTCAGATTTGTTGTGTTTTAATTGAACTGACTCAAAAAAAGGGTGTGAGACCAGAACAAGGCAAATTTTATTATATTGGGGACCTGATGGAGAATTAGATACTGAAGTTCTATAGTCCATGATCTATGAGCACACTATCAATATGAAAATTATGCCTGCCTTAAAACCTACTACATACATATTTTTTGCTCATTTGAGGCCCCTAAAGATGCTTCATTTTCTCCATTTCAGCAAAAGCCATAGCCCAAAACCACACCTTACCTTTAGGAATGAATCACTGGATCTTGACAGTTTCTTAATCTCTGAACTCTCATAAAGCTATGAAATATTCTGTTCTTAGAGGCTGTATCACTAAGCCGCAGAACAACCAGAAATCGGAATGCCTTTAAATATTGCAATCAAATGAACTGGACAAAAACAAATGACTGAATTAGTAAGAAATCATAAAGCACTTTTTGCTGAAAGACATAGCATTACATTAAGCAGCAGCTCTCTTGTGAGAACTGATTTTCATATGGAGATTTCTGCACTCATGCCCATGTATTGAGCTGGAATTGGTTCCATGTATGTGATAGTCAGTCAATTTCAGCAAAGCATAGATGCCAGATAAAGACAGATTTAATATAGCTTGCACAATGTAGAAAAATAACACATCTATGCCAAGAAGATCATCATAATGTTAATCATTGTCAAATGATAAGAGCACACTTATATGAGATACTGCATCTGTTGTCACTTGTGGGATATTACGCTGTCTGTACAGAGCTTTACGTAGCACCATTTTTGAGTCTATTTCAATGCAGACTCACAGTATGTAAAGATTCAATACTGCATTTCATTACTGTGATGTAAATACCCTAGTAAACCTCTGAACTTACTACGAAACCCACCTTTTCGTTGAGATTCTTCCCCTTGAAGTCTTCCTCCATAGAAGCTGTCTAAAAATATAAAGTTTCATTCCATTTCTTTGTTCATTCAAACTAGGCATGTATTTCAGATTACATTTAACATAAAGCTCAAAACATATTAAAATTTGAATTCTATTAATAACCATATGTACCTAAATAGTAACACCATTAAGGACTCTGCAGCTTCTGAGTCGTCCTCTCCCAAAGCAAAGAGAAGATTTCAATATTGAACTATGGATGAAAATGTTCTAAACTTTCAAACTAAAAGATCTTAAGACTTGCAGAAGGTTATATACTTTAACTCATTTTCCATTGTTTACATGCTGCTTTCATCTTACATGGGAACATAAGGAGGCATTACATTATTCTGAATAAAATCTTGTGATATAAAAAAAAAGGGAAAAAAAAGAAAAAAATCTTCTAATGGCTTAATGCTAAGATAAGATCTACTGTCTCACATGTGTCCAGAATTAATTTGATCAAAGTTGAGTGTGACTTAATGGAGACTTAATGAAGAAACGGGTGACAGAAATGACTTGATATGGCATATACCCATGTCAGCTACCTAATTCTTCCAGATAGTTAATCAAACACTGTATTTATTTTCAGCAACATCAGGATGTGCTTTGTCATAGTTTCTTTAGATCTATACACAACTTAGATCTCCAAAAAAGTCTAAGTGTTTGAACCCAACACTTTATTTTAGGCTATTACAACGGTAGGAGCCACTCAGAAAGTTTGGATTTAGCTATAAACTATCAAAATCTTCTGAGATACTCATATCCTGTGTTTATCCTGTATCCAGCTCTAAAGCAGGCATGCAGCTGTTACACATTCATTTTTAAACCCTGCGCCTGTTATGTGGACAAATCTTTTTTTTCTTTGCTAATATTCAGTATCACACAGCATATAAGCCACCTCTTGTATATGGCTATATATGTACTAATATACATTCTTTTTCTTGGAGCATCACGGATAAAATAACACAATATTGGAGAAGAAAAGCAGAAATTTTTGGTATATTAAACCAGAATTACAAATCATAAGGCTTGAGCCATAACAGCTCATGAATCTTCTGTTTGGCATTCTTGGAAATGCAATTTCTGTTTCATAGGATAGAAATCCATAAATGATCTTTCATTTCCTACCAAACGGAAGATCATCTGACATAACCCACTTAATAGAGGAAAACTAATAAGTACACTTCATATTTTTATTTATTACAAGTTAAGAAGCCATTCATGTTTCAGGTTTGAAAGTGTGTTGAACTGAAATGTTTTAACACTATCGTGCATAGGTAATCTACATTTTATATGTTTACACATCTACGAATCAAACGAAGAAGAAATCACTTCTTGATATAGGTCATACAAGGTAAAAAATGGCCAACTGAACTATGAATCAAGAGAACAAAGTAAAACAGATTTAAGTACTTCTCAGTCTGAAGCAAAGCTCCATGACAGTTATCACTCTTCTGTTTAAATGAATGTTATTAACATGCTTAGTTTTGACATGTATTTGACAAATATTTTTAAATATTTCCAGAGCCACAACCAATGTTAAATCAATCCGTTTAGAAAAGAACTTCAAAGTGAAAGACCCCCATAAACCAATGCTTTTACTTCCAGAGAAATAACCACATCAAATCAATTTGCAAAGAAAGGCACTTTGAAGTCAAAGGCCCAAGATAAACCAAATGCTTTTATTCATGGCATTTCAAGCTAAGCACACAATACTATAAAGTCTACACAAATCAGAAAGCATCTAGTAGAGCTAAATAAACTTATTGTGAAGAAAGATTATAAATCTTTCCACTCCTTTTATATATATATATTCTCAGCACTTAATGTAATATTTCCTGTCATCTACTTACCTTTGGAAGTAAAACTGTAGTAAGTATATTATTTTAGTCAATTAAAAGAAGAAAAAAAAATGCACTTTTGAGGAGTCTTCATGGAGACAATAGGAAGGGAGTGCTCAATACTTTCCAGGGAAATACAAATAATGCAGCGCTGCAAAAAGCCTCAAATATATACATTGTATTTAGCAGTTAAGACATAAGTTTATGCTCATTATTAAAGTGTACTTGTAAACAAGCTGAATACAAACCCGTATTTATCTGTAAAACTCTCTTAAATGTCTCTATATATACACACAAACATACATGCATAAACACACTCGTCACAGGTAAATTAATTCATAGCCTCATTTTTGTTCTGATTATTTAAAATAAAGACCACTGATGTCTGTTCAAGAGCTGTAAAAAAATAGGAATAATTTCCTTGTCACATCAGTGCATGTCAGAGAAAAGGCCATTACATCTTCACCTCATTGCCACTAGCAGTTTAAGAAATACCCCTTAAATCTGGCTTCTCTCTAAGCTTTAACTGATGCCACTATTGCGGTAGAGGTCTTGGCAGCTATTGAGACTTACGTATTTCAAACTACTGAATAATAATCGTGATCTCAAAAGACCTTCTGTGATACCTTAGAGTTTCCTACTAGATGGAGGTATCTAATTCCCAATTACTCATAATAGTTAAGACCTGCTACAACTTTTTAGTTAAGCTGAAAAGAATAAACTCAGAACCGGTCAGTATTTTTCTAATTAGACATTTCCTCTGACGGAAAATTTTGAATTTTATGCACAGCTTTCAAAAATTTTGTTCATAAAATTATTTCTATCCCAGAGCTTTCCTGATTATAGGCAGCTAGTCCATTGGGTCACTCAGAGGTGTATTCTCATGTTTGTCATGTTTGGCCATACAGGGATGTTTGAACCATTAGCTTTCAAAGTAGTACTTTACTGACACCTCAGTTTATGTTCTAGGAAGTCAGAAAGAATACTGATTCAAATTACTTAAAAGAAAATTCAGAATATTTATTCTTCTGAGAATTTAATTTGGCTAGTTTCACTATGTTTTAATATATCTAATTTGGTCACAAACTGGAATTCTGTATTTCAGCACACTATAATGGAAATCAATACAAATGAGGCAAGAGGCTTTTTTTTTTTGTAGTGCAGTTGACTGTGCATCAGAAAATAATATGTCCATGATAAAAGGGGCTCTCAAAAGCAGCTCCAACTGAAATCCAGGGGAGCCAAGGGTATTTGGCATCCCTCTCAAGCAGGCTTCTCAGTTATCTAAACTGAAAGTATTCTGGTATGGAAAATGAATGATATTAATAACAATTCTCAGTCAAAAACAATAATAATAAAATCAAACCTTCATTGTGCCTTAAGTAAAAATGAAAAGGCAAGCTATTGAAATATCCAAGAGGAATGACAAACTACAAACACGAAAGGAACTATTCAAAACAAACAGTAAAAAACATTTCACTGCACATAACTCCAGGTAAAGCTGATGTGTAGCTGATGCTACACATCGATTTTTCACTAAGTTTTGCAGACAAAAGAGCAGAAAAAAGTAACACTAGTATTTCATCTCAGTTTACACAGGGAGAACAATAGTCCAGTACCGTATATGAACAAAAGAAAGTAAATATTCGCAGCTATTCTGTTCCTTAGTGTCTTTCTGGCAGAATTTACACTAACAGTGAACCACTCAAATGGAACTGCCTCCAAACACACTATTTAACATTTAAATGTCGACATAATATTTTTCGAGGCTACTTTTTATCCCGAGGGCAACAAAAGGCTGCAAAAGGGTTGGGTCAAATAAATTTCAGCCAGTGTGAAACAACAGATAATGGAGCATAGGTATTTGTATAGACAAACATCTTTCTTTAGCTCTCTCCCTGCTAAATACTCTGCAGCAAATAATATGTGCCCTGTGCTTGGAAAGTTGCTACCGTCGTAATTCAACAGGTCTGACTAGACAAAATAAATCCTCCAAGGCTGAAAAACTCCTTAAGCAAATAGTAACAAAACCAGGCAAAAAATACTGAATTATCATGATTACAAACATTTACTTATGCCATCATGCAGATGGCATAAGATCAAGAAGGAAAGCTTCAAAAAAGCACATTTTCTTCTCTTTTTTTTTGGCAAGTTTGTTGACTTTCTTAGTTTTCAGGATAGGTATATTAGTAGAGCTAATAGTTTTGGGGAAAAAAAAAATCACCTTTAATCTATTTCTCTCTCATTTTTTATTTACCAGCTGATACTTAAAAGCATATTAGCTTCTCTGGAAGGCCTAAAATCAGATGTATTTGCCTAAATTGTCAAATAGAGAAGCTCACTGGCCCATTCCTGTCTGGTCTGTCATTTCCATTTTTGTAGGTAGGCATAAAATTAGATTTTATAGAATTTATAATTCCATACATAATCTTCAGAAAAATTAAATGTTTTTCTTTGACAAGGAGAAAGTAATTATTAGTCAAGATTTAGACCAAAACAACAGAAATCCTAAAAATTCATTATTCTCTTTCTCTGTCTTTAGGTTGAACTATCATTGGCACTATTTGCAGTCCTGCCAGTAAGTCAGAATTGCCTTTTCTTATTTATTTCCTGATGCTTCTTGATTCCTAAAAATGTTGAAGCTTCTTCAGGAATGGTATTATTGTTTATGAATTTACACTGCAAAATACTTTTTCCCCTCCTCATTTTATGGGCACTGACTGAAATCTGTGCAATACTTCAGGTAATTCCTTGCAATATCACTCATAACTTCTGTTATATAGAACCTCATGACTCTCCAGCTTCATTGTGCAGACCATAAGCAATGCCATTTTGGCTAGTGAGTATTAATTCTGAAAGCATTCTTGGTCAAAAAGAATCAAATTCCAGTGAAGCAATTTTCTTCTTTGCTTTCAGTTTGCAGACATCTAAAATACTCCCAGTGGTGACAGAGAACTTTAGGCAGCAAAGGCAAACAATAAGCTTAGGGAATTTTAGGTCACAGTTCTTGACTTAGTTATAGATTACCCTGCAGTACTTAACTGATCCAGTTGAGGTACAAATATGTGATTACTATTGTACTGAATGAGCCAAAGTACACAATGCAGATGTTTATACTGGACTTCTTTTAGGTCAGCTTTATTTGACTGCAGGAGAACTGATGTTATCTGAAGCATCGCAAAACTAGAGTGAGCTAAATAGACAATACTTGATCTTCATAAAATCTGCAAGTGCAAAGTTAACCTTTCAAAAATGACAGAACAAATTGTGACCAGCACAAGTTCCTTTTGCAACAATACTTGCTGTCATATTTTTCACCTAGTAATAGGTACCCTAAAGTAGGATTTACCCTATCACAAAACCCTAGACTTAAATTGTGATTGTTTTGCTGAAGAACTGCACCAGCTCAGGCAGGACTGCCTGCTTTCACTTTAAAATCGGATGTTCCCACGCCTGGACTGCGTATTCCATTGTAAGGAGGTAACTGTGCGCTGAAATGCAGAAGGAATGAAATCAAGGAAGCTAAATAGAAGTGATTCAAGTTAAAAGTCATCAGTAGGGGTAAAAAAAAAAAAAAAAAAGGAAAGATATTACTGGGTTATTTTTAATCCAGAAGAATTCCCTGCATGGCCTCACAGGGAGTCAAGTTGGAATAGCTAAGAAACATAGCACAGAGGCAACAACAAGGCTTGGAAGGCAAGAATGAATCATGGGGAACAACATAATCCAACACAGCTGCTGAAAAAGGTCATCCTTTGTGGATCCTGTGGCCAACAAACTCCTACAGTTCACAGAGGACCAGGATGGAAATCACTTTTCTATCAGAATCCACAGGAACAAACGCAAGACATTACGTAGCAGTCTGACTTGCGCAGATGAAATTTCACATGCGAGCCCAGCAGTATCAAGCAAACCTTTAGGCATAAGTCCCATACTCCTTTACATCCACTATTCATTAAATATACATACTCAGGGAACACGCGCCTTTGATTTGAGCCACATGGTACTCTGCAGTCGGCAGCAGGGTTTGAGGGATACCGAATGCCTTTAAGGAGCTCTTTACAAATAGAAGAGTGACCCTGGGAGGAGGACCGCTTGTTTACCTTGTAAGACTGCTCGACTAGCTGTTAAGCTTCACCCAGTGTGAAACTTGATTCATGCTGCTGTCAGTTTATATTGATTACTTTGCAATCAAGTTCTGTCCAGCCTCTGTTAGCCACAGCAGCGTGCAATTTTTTCTCCTATTTTAGCCACAACGATTCATTTTTATCTCTTTAGTAAAATCGAAGGATTGAGTTTACACACAGTTCTGACTCCCACTGCAGCTCTTTTCTCTAAGACCTTGTTTTAACAAGTTCCTTGAACTGCGCTGGTGACTTGAAATACTAAATGAGATGGTATAGAAAAGCAAAAAACCAAAGCTCCCAAAAGCCTGCTGCCACCAGACAGCAAGCAAAGTAGTCTGCCATGGTGCACGAGGGAGATGCAAGACTTACACTGCACTTTTTTACTTCATTTTGCAGGTCCCTGCTGTAGAGGCACAGCCAAAGGTGGCAGTAGTGTGCTGGAGAGACAGGGAAACTCCAGAGTTTTGGTGAAAGGGCTTTGGGAAATGGGCAACCACTTTATGGGAGGCTTCATGGCTATCCACTAAGCTGGAGAATGAGGGCTTTGAACGAACACTTGTAATAACTGGTTGATCAGAATGCAGGGTGCACGAGGGAAGCAGCTGGCAGCGGTTCAAAGTAGGAGGGAAGTCACTATTTGTGCAGTGGATTATGTGAAATCTCTTCCTAGCCAGAGATCTGAGTATAAAAGATGAATTAAACAGTCAAAGAAATCACCTTTTAGGAAACTTTGAAGTGTTTGATGTAACATAAGTGCATGCAAACATCTAAACTAAACAGAAATACAGATGACATAAGTTTGAGAGTCCACTTAATTTTAGTTTAGTAGCCTGTCTTACACAATAATGTCTTTAATTTTCCTTGCAGTGTTCTAAGTTAAAGTATTTAACTTTACTTGGAAGCATGTGTGAGGGGTATATGCACGTGTACACTTGATGGCCTAGAGTTGGTACACTTATAGAGACTTACAGAGACTGTGAAAGCTGTAAAGAAACACTCCTGCTGTTCTTATGGGAATCACAGGCAAATCATGGCTTGCGCATATAGAAGGCTCTACCGGAAGGGACTGCAAATTGAAGGAATGGGTGCACAGCAATGCACCTGCCCACTTTAGATTGCAGGATTATCGTTTGTCCTAATTCATCAAAATAATTAGCAATGCATCCAAACCATCAGCCGTACCAGAAATTGTAGCAAAAGTAAGTACCAATTATTCTAATATCACTGGATCACAGAGTTCTCTAAATTGCTAATGCCAGCTTAAGTATCTAAAATGGTATGTCTAAAACATCTAAAGTTACTGAAAATTATAACATTTATCATACTACACATTTCATTTAAATACATATATTTAGATTACAAAACCATAGGTAGAATTTGCTTACCTTGACTACTTGGCCAAAGAAACAGATTTTAGTTTTCAGAAATACAAAAATTAGTTCACAATTTATAATAGAACATTTCTTAGTGTAATAGGCCATATAAACATCAATAGGTAAATCGTTATATTATTCTTTAATTTTCTTTTCAGAGAATTTCTGGAATTATACTTGACAAATAACAGCTTTAACTTTACTTAAGTGCAATTTAGACTTGGCTCGCACATTATCTGCTGTAAGAGCTTATGATTTTCCTTTAAGAAAACTTTTTATATTAAGCAACCTTAAAAATAGGCATCATATCAAGAGAAAAAAACAACTTGAACTGTTCCTGATGTAGTTGCCAGGAAGTGACAATTTCTATCTAACTATTTTTTTATCACAGTTATATAGCTGTGATAGAGAAGATAAGCTTAAAGATCAAAGCTTATCTTTTCTCCTCTCTAACTGTTCAGTACTTACAAATTTATAAGCCTTCATATCGCAAAAGGTCATGCTTTGATAATGATAGTCAACTCTTCAGGTTTTTTTTTCCTGAACTTTCATGAATTAGGCAAGTTGAATGTAGAGAGAAGGGCAAGAAACAAATGTAAACACCAATAACAGTATAAAATATAATGTGAGCAAGGAACTTGGAGAAAGTAGGGAAAGACCTCTTTGTTGGATATGTTTCTGGAAATTGTTCTGCAGTTTTTCCACCAGTATTTGCGCATCTGGTAAGGGAATCACTGAGTAAGATTTCTTAACTAGTTTTAGCCATCTTGGTGCTTTTTGCAACTGATTTGCTGAATGTGACTGCATTGAATGCCTTTTAAAGCGTTCTCCCTGCTGATAATTCAGCAAGAATAGGGGAATAGTATCTCCATTTGACAGTTTCTGTCAAGTTTAAATAGAAAAGTTATCTCTGCAGTTGATACTAACACACTGGGAAGGCTGCTTGTGTTTTCACAAATCAGTGACTAGGAATCATTTTGCCTCTATGAAGTTTTTACACAAGCAATAATTGACGTTTTTTCACTGCAACATTGCAAAATCAACAAACAGTCTAAGCTAGTCAGTCTCTTTTAGCATCTAAAATAGTTTATATCCTCCCTCCTGCAGAAATTAATCATTATTAATTCCAAATTATTCTCTTCTTACTTGCTAGAGAGTCTCCTTGCTGATAGTATTAATGCAGTTTCATTGCATCTAGGACAACAAGGGCCATGCAATTTTATACAGAGGAGAGCGTAGAAAGGCTCTTTCATCCAAGCACATTCACAACACACAGCTTTTACAGAGCGTTCGTTCAGATGACAATTCCTCATTATCCTTAAAAGCATTCAATTTAATTATCATACATAACATCATCCATTTACAAAAATGGAATAAAACAAAGCAAAACAAAAAAAAAACCAAAAAACAAAAAAAAGAGTCATTAATGTTTCATATATATGGAATTCTGCAGACAAACACGTAATTAAACATCTACTATGCTAAAAGCTGAAATTCTAACAAGCTTATTTTAATAAAGAAGCTACTGTGTATTTTTGAATACTATGCAGAGAGTTATTTAAAAGGAATCCAGCATTCCTTCAGAAGTAACAACCAGTGGAGGACCAGCATTCTCCTCCGGCAACATTCAGTTTCCTTAACAGTTCCCTTTCCCAAGACAAACCTGTTTTCTTGACTAATAATTTATAAAAGAATTCTTCCTCATACACAACTATCTGTGACAGTCTGCCTTATCTGTCCTTCTCCCTTAGCACATATTACCATATTGGTAATTACCATCTACTTTCATACCACCACAGAGAATGCATTCATTTCCTTAGTGACTTGATGCTTACACTGTAAGTTGAGTATAGTACCTGTACCCCAAAAATTAAACTTCCCCCATTAAATACTGAGAATATTGAATATTCAGACTAATCAGTGACTTTATTTGATATCATATTAAGTACTAAATGAATCATTGGAAAGACTGCTGAATAGACAGCTCAGCACTATGGCCTGTTTCTATTAAGTACGCTGTCCTGCAGTCAAAACTGTCACGGTACCACCAAAAGTGCCACAGTCTTCAGTTTTCAAACTTTAGCTACATTTAACCTTAATAAACCACAAACTCCAACATTGCTTTAACTATACCTAAAGGTTTAAGCTTTTTTTCTTGAAGGTTTCACTCAGTTGCATTATTGTTTAGTTATTTACATTAGTTTGTATAATGAAGCAATTCCACTCAATATGCAGAGGAAGCTTTTAAAAAAAAAAAAAAACATGTCTACTGTAGAGACTGGTAGTAATTCAGAACTTTTAAAATAAACAAAAGCACCGGCATAATCCTATACTAATGCAAGTCAGCACAAACTTGGGAAGTTCTCTGGTTGGCGCAACTCAAGTAGCAAGATTGTGGCATCAGAAAATGATGAAAATATTTGCTCCGTTGGGTGTTTTTAGAGATCCCCAGGCCCAAAATTGTTCCCAAAATGCCTAACGTTGAACAGAGCAGTGATAGGATTCAGAGCAACTATTCAAAGGTATATCACAGAGAAGTTCTTATAAACCCTAACCACAACTTAAAATGACTTCTCCATTGGCAAACCAACTTTTGCCTAAAAGAAAGCAGACAGCAGAGACTTCCTTTCCCACAGCCTGCAAGAATTTCTATCCAGTGCACAGAGGATGCAGATGTTGCCATGACCAGTGCATCTAATCCTCTAAGTGCTGTGGGGTACGTGTAGATTTCAATCAAATATTCTCCTCTGACAGTTGATGCACTATGTAGAATTTATTTCATATCTTTTGAAACTCAGTATTTCTCCAGCTAAAATAATTATGCCATTTCCTTGCTTCCAAAGTAACAAGCATAATACGTGTTTATTCATTTATAACATCCTGACAGCAGCTTTTAGAACAAAAACAAGCCAAATATTTGAAAGGAGACAGTGATGTTTGAGGACTTAAGAACACCCTGGTTTTCTCTGATAAGTCACAGTTATTTAGTTACATTTACACCAAAAGTCTATACTGAAAATTTAATTTGACTGAATTATACACTGCAGGTGCATAATGATGGTCCCTTCAAATGGTCCTTTAATCAATTTTTAGTGTTGTTAAGTATCAAAATAGTTTACAAAAAAAAAAAAAGAGAGACATAACACCCTTTTTCTAGCTAAGCATCTTTTAATATAAACTTCTTTACCTGTATTCTCAAGAGGGAAAATATCAGTATCTTCCCTGGAACTGTGATAATGAACTTATCTAAATTATGACTCAGTAATGAAGAAACAGCCCCAGAAAGGCTGTTTTTGAACATAACATTAACCAAATCATATCAGAGCTAAGAGAATACTAACCTGAAAGAACTTACCTGCATTTGAATTTGGGTAACAGCTCTCACTACTCTTTTTTCACATGAGATGAATGAACCTTACACAGTAACAGATATTAAGTACCATTGTATATCATAAAGATCTATTTGTATTGCAATAGCTAATAATCACTGCTTAGAAATCACACTCTCATTTTAGTAATCAGTCATTTTAACAAAGAGATGAAAATAATCTTTCCCAAGGAAAGGAGCAAAAGCCAAGGAGAGAAACTACTCACATTCCTTTGAGCCGTTGCCACATTTTCTCCGCATGTCCTCCAATTTGGTACTTGACAGAGGTGCTTTCCAGATCCCGAGTTGAGTCCGTAGCTCGAGCCCCCATGATTACTGCCCTACAGTGAGACAGCCACAGTCAGGCTCAGCATCAAGGAAAAGCATTCCTCATTCCCTACCAGTGTGAGGAGATCCGCAAACATTACACAGTAGCAGCTCGCCCATCAGAGCTACAACAGCCGAGGTAAGATTCTGCCTGAATTGCTGCTTGCTTTGATAGACAGATCCACTCTTCGCTCACACACACAGAGCTGCACAAGCAGCTCCTCTCATCTCACAAGTCTAATCCATCCATGTGAGCCTGCTACTACCCTACAGACTGACTGACCACCGAAGCTCCTCTCCCGTGCGCTTGGTCTGTTGTTGTAATATACTGAGAAGCACAAAAGATTCCTTAAAATGGACTATGATTCATTGCTATGCAGGAAAAATGCGAGTGGCTTTAGCAATCCAGACAGAAAGAAAGGCAGGTTGGAGACACAGGCTGCAATAGGAAAGCAGATGGTAGAAGCTACCATCACCCTACGGAAAGGGCGCATGTTTTAAATGCCACAGCTTTCATCTCTCTCGCTGATCCTGAATTGATTCTTAATGAATAAATATCATCCAGCCTATCAGCGAGACTATGACTGAACAATGCAAAGTCAGTACTAAAGGCATGTATAAATCCCTGCCTAAGAGGAATCGGAGAGCTCTACAGGTTGTTAGGGGAGGCATTCACTGTAATGATGACTATTCACCTTCTCCTAGCAACTCTACACAGTAGGTAACTGTCAATTTAACGAGTGGAAAATGCAGCAGCTGCAAGCCAGCCTGCTCGTGAATCCTTTGGGACAGCAGTGCCGGTGCCAATCCGAGGCGGCACTGCTCGCGCTGCCAGCAGAGCGATGACGCGCGCAGAGGACGCGAGGTGCGGACTCAGCGACACGCCGGCTGGGTGCACACGCCAGCCCGCCAGCCACGGACCTGCCCCAGGTTAGGGCTGCTTTCTGGAGGGGATTGCACCATTTGCTTGGGTCTCAACTGGGCTTTGCAGAGCAAATCCTCTTCTTTGCATAGCACCTGTCCCCATCTGAGTCAGTGCCAACCTGCATTTCCAGAGCAGCAGCCAGATAATCAAGCATATCGCACTTATCCTAGTGATCACGCTTCTTTCAATCACACTAAGAGCTGTGCGAGCAGCCAGGCAAGAGAGGAGTGCCAAATGGGAGTAAATATTTCTAAGCCCTGCCAGCTACTGTGCTCACTGCCAACCAAGAGAAGGGGCCTTAGGTCCGTGATGAAATGGTGGGAAAGAGCCTCCTCGGATGCTGCCTGGAAGGAGCTCGAGGGTGTGTAATGCATATCCCAGGATGACTTCAGCGAGGCAGCTTGAGCTCTGTTAAATCTTGCAAAGAGATGAGGAGGGGTCCCTCTCTGACACAATCGGCAGATTCAGGTAATACTGTTCAGTGATCACACTCATAACAAACAACTGCTTTGAAACAATCCTAACACTCCTCAGAATTTTCTAAGCAGTTTTCTTTTGCTAAGATACTTTAAATGCATAACAAGAAAAGTATCTCCTATGGGAGTTACAAACCTGCAATAGATGTGTCTTTTACCCAGTGATTTCAGCTAGACAATTAAACAATACGTTTCATTTACTTCTATGGTTTTAACACACGCACAGTTCTAAACTGTTCTAATTTCTGACAGAATTGCACAGAACTTTTCCTGCCTCCGATCTGTAAGAATCAGTCCTGTGCATTTCACTAGCAACATTTCAGAAACAGTGACTAGACGAGCCACATCTTTTATAAAAAGGCATCATAAGACAATAATGAAGAGATACAAACAGTCATTTTCTGAAAAACTGCGAAGCATTTCTTTGGTTAAAGAAGTAAACTTTAAGACTTCCCTGAGGAACCACTTAGGACCTTCCAAAGTTCCACTACTGTTACACATGGAATCCTACTAAAGTTCGTAAGAAACAGTATAAATATCCTTCCAAGGAATAACTAATGAAAACAGCACATACTACTCTGTTTTATTCCTTTTTAACTACCAGACACCTGAAGCAATGCAAGAAAAAAATATATATACATATATATATGTGTGCGTGTGTAAAAACAGTATAAACCCGCTAGGGGCAGAGGGTATTTTTAAGAGCCTATTTTTTCTCCTATTTCCTTGCTCTTGTCCAAAAAATAGTAGTGTGTTTAAGCTGCTCTCTCTCCCCCACAAGCAAATCAGTAGTAAAAATGGATTACTTTGGTTTACTGGAGAGAAGTATTATCAGCTGTTCATATCCTTAATATCTTAACAGGAATTGGGGCTGACCTGACTGGCTCAGGAACACATCTGTGTCCCTGTGGTCCACAGTAGCTGGACGATGATCCAGGGCACTAAACAACAAGCAGTCACTTCAGGGACTGACATTAACCAGCAAGGTAATGGCTGAAAGGATCAATTAGCTTAATTAGGTTTTCTTCAGCCACTTCCTCTTCACGTTCTGCTTTCCTATTTTGCCCTGGCCAATCCAGTATTCCTGCTAGTGTCTCAGCAAACTATAGTAGAGTTTATTTTCCCCCTATAAAAATAAAATGATTTTTGTCCTTTACCCACAGTTTTGTTCTGTTTTTTAATTTGGATTAAAATTTCGGGATTAAAATGAACATAAAGGAAAGACTCTGTGAGTCAATATGGAGATATAATAATTATTTTGTTCACCCTTAACTGAGGCAAAAATAAACTGCTCCAATGCCACTTAATCCTGTGGTTAGGAACCTGCACTAAATGCCAATGTTCTCCTCTTAACCAAAACTGCTTCCCTTCAGTAAGAACAATTATCAGTGTTGTATGCAAAGAAGTAATTTCATTTTAAAGACTACCCAAGAGTAAAGGAAGACTAGCTTTTTAGTACTGAATAAGAGGAGACATTTATAGTTGTACCAAAATCCCACAGTTGCAATGAAAATATCTTTCCTAAATACCTTAAAACTGGGAAAATCCTTCAGCCAGACCAATAAAGATTGGCTGGGAAACAGGAATAGGGGTCAGGGCAGCTTGTGATGAGGAAAAGGAGAGCTTTATTTTAAATAAATCCCTTGCTTCTGAAGTGAAATTAAATATGCTGCTTTGTTTGAATTGTCTTCAAAACATACAACTCACAAGTAACACAGGAAAAGGAAGTAACAAGAGGCCTGCAGAGTAATTTCTCATATCAACACTCATCCCTCCAAACCTGACAACATAAACTTCCAGGTTCGTTTTTTTTGGGTCTTTTTTTTTTTCGGAAGTACAGAAATGCTTTCTGTTACAAGCATAACTCTTAGATACTGGTGATCACACATGTATTATTGACCTATAACTATTATTAGACTTTTTCTTATTTGCAAAACTTCAACATGCACATACTTAGTACTCCGATTTCTATTTAAAATTTTGTAAAAACCAAGGTTGTCTGTAACTTCAAGTCACCAGTTAGCTTTGTATATATTGAGTATAATAACTCGCAGAGTACAGTTGCTTTTAATACAACTGCCCTTCAGCAGGCCCAGAAGGGCTCTTGATATAAAACATATGAGAATCTACATTTTTCTAAAGGCTTCGTCTCACACACAAAGTCTAAACACTTTGTGTTGATCTTTGTCTGTATTTTTCCACTTTTCATTTCCAGTTTTTGGCCTTGGATACAGCTGTGACTGCGGATAAGTGCTGTCTCATTTGAAAGACTAACTGATGTCATCAGACTTTACAGTCTCTCCATTTTTTAAATTCAGGAAAAAAAAATACAATTCCACATCGAAAGCAAGAGGGAACTGGAAGGGAGAAACCGGTATGCAGAAACATATGTATTAGCACAGTATGTTCTCAGATTTCCTTTCTAGTCCTTAGGGTCACTCTGCTGGAGCAAAATGAAGCAGCTGAAAATTAATTTATTTGTACATTATGCTCTGAGGTAGAGCTCCCTTGATGAAACCATGATTTGTCTTGCCTCCTTCCCATCATTTTATACTTATATAGACACAGAATGAAACTCCAGAGATTGATGTAAACACAAAACACTTATTAAGGGGGGGGAGGGGGAAGGAAGTATTGAAATTCTTTACAATGGCTGTTTTGGTTTCCAGCTGAGCACAGATAATTCTAGGTATTTTCCCCAAAGAAGGACAACCTCTCTTTTACTAGAATACAGGACTATGAGACCATGTTTTGTCTGATGCTGTTTACATATCCTAACGTATAAGTAATGTCACTGATATGTTAAAACTCTATTTTCCTGTAACTGCATTCTTTTACTTTGTGTATGGTCTGCATATTTTCCAAATTTGAATTCTCTTCCTGCAAACACTCACAAGATATGGGTGAGTCTGACAATGTCACTAAATTGTTTCATCCCTTTAGCATGCTTTTTGTGCCCTAATATTAGTGAGTGATAATCTGCCTATTTATGTGTCAGGAGAGAAAACTGATAAATGCATTAAAAGACTATAAGCAGGTCACCTGTTTTCCACCCATCCATGCAGCAATTCATGTCACAATATGCTAACAATAGAATTACATCAAGTATTAGTCTAATTAAAGTTTTCTGCGACTGTTCTGAGATAGATGTATTTTCCAAGCACAATAAAGAATTAATTAAATTTACTCTAAAGCCTGTACATCCAGCTCCAAACAGTACTTTCATTTTAAGTACTATGCTGCCAAAATGATCTTAACAAAAAATCAGAACCAAGGCTTTTCTAACAACATTCAGTGTATTTACACCAATTCATTCCCATATCATATGAAATCCCATTCCTCTTCAGAAAGTTCTGTTGTGAACTCTTAGACTCTTAGATTTAGCTGTAACGAAAGCACTGCATTTTAGAATAGAAGAAATCAATAAGCCAGAATAGCAAGGGTATTCACCAGTATTTCATACCTTAAAGAGACTCGAACACAAGTGAGTTTTGCTTAAATTAAAAGGATATATAGGGAAATCAGAAGACACATACAATATATAAAAGAATGCTGCAGAGACCACTAAATTTCTCACACAGATAAAGTAGTTAAGACATAATAACATAGGGAAAGTGGCAAGAGATCGGAGCAAAGAGATGAACAGGGCAAGCTAGGGGCAAGAGTGCCCAATATATTTGTTGTCAGCTTACCTTGATACCAAATTCAAAGACATTTTTGTGGATTGTTTTTATTTATTTACTTAGATAGAGGGACTTTTTCATAAAACGATTTTTCTTAATTCCTTTAAAAAACACAAAATGCTGTAGTAACTACTCTCCTTTTAGAGGAAAGAGTTTTGCTGTTCACTTCAAAGCATCAAGGAATGTTTTAACACAAGAGACTAAAATACACTTCCTACTCTTATGGGGATATTTTCATCTATATTGCATTACAAATAACGGAATTAAATAACTAAAGAACTTTTAAAAAGTGGAGCACATATGAATCCAGTCTAACATTTGATCTTTTTACTAGAGAGAGAGCTACTGGTACTGGCAAACACGTGCTAGAAAACTGAGTATATAGGGAATCCCTAACAAAGAGCCAAGAAATGTTCCTCATGTCCTTCAAAGCTGCCTGAATAACACACTATCCAGTGTAAAACCAATCAGAGAGACATGCAAGGGAACCATAGAAAATTGGTGAATGCAACCTTAATTTTCAAAATATTCAAACTGTACAAAATTAATGTTCACTATAAGTCAGTGTGACTGTAATTGTATACATATTGATTGAGTGCATGGTGCGACTGTACTGGAGTATGCACAATATCATCTGACTTCAAATGAGTCTATTCCTAACCACTGCAGTTCATGGAATTGCTACATCACTTGAAATTAAAGTGCTGCTGAAATCAGAAGGGCCAGTTCTTAAAATATGCTGCATTTTCACCTTGCATCTCCAGTAAAATGGATTCCAGCCTTTAGTTTTTAAACGTCTTAAAAGATGAGTGGAGTATTAAAGTGATGGTGAAAACTGGCAGCACATTTAAAAAATAGTCTAACATGCAAAAAGATTAACGACAAGAGCAAAACTCAGCTGACAGTCAGATGCTTAGTATCACTTGAACATGTTTAATATTACTGGAATATGCAAGTTCAACCAAAGTGTAAAGGTAAAGTTTAGGTAAGCTGAATGACAAAATATCTCTGTCAAGTTTTTCATATCATCCCATGATTTGGTATAAACATCTTCACGTGTATTTTCCAGTAGAAATTTTGAAGAGAAAAATACATGAACTCAAGTGAAAAGACAGAACTAAAATAATTGGTTTTAAAATAAAATGTCTGTGTCTTAAGTATTAGATTGCTTAAAATTAGAGATGATAAAATCATGATTTAATTATCCTGCATTCTTAATTTATGCATTAATAGCCCTTGAGCAATTAAAGGTTAAATATGCATTGAAAGAAAGAGTTTAATAAATGTCAGCAAAATTTCCAAGTTAAAAACTGAGGCCAGAGAAGAATCTGAACTTTACTTAATTCCAGCACACAACAGATAGAGCAATACATTAGCAAAAAGTTGACATCCATAGGTCATACAACCAGCTTTTTACACCTTAAGAATAGCTAGAACTCCTCTACCACAGACCATTTTCATTAAAATGCTTTTGCAGCTGATATTATTCCACTGCCACTGACATATCTCCAGTGCTAACAGGAAAACACCATTACTCTATCCCTTATCTTATCCACTTACTTTGAACCATTACAATATCAAAGCCTAACCTTTGATACGGCTGGTGAAGTAGCATTAGGGATTGATGGGATAAGGACTTGTACAAAAAAAAAAAAGCGAAAAGGAAGAGCAAAACACATTCATCTTAGCTCACTGGGATCATTTGGGAGGCTTATTTTTCTGTGGTTTGTATGTTTATTTATAATTGTAATTTAGGTTACCATTTTCTTGAATGTGCTTCCTGACAGTATTAATAATGTGAACAAACTGGAGAAAGTCAAAAAGTGAACAAGAAGGATTTGAGGATTTGTCAGATGTCATGGCATAAAAAAACAATGAAAGAACTGTATTGTTCAGTTGAGAAGTTACAAAATTTCTGTTAGATATAATTTTTTTTCTTTTATATATTGGATGATAATATTAAAATTCAAGGTTCTCAAGGTGTAGACAGGACAGCAAAAGTAGTAATCAGTTTAATTTGTACCAAACACAATTCAGGCTAGAAATTAAGAAGCAGTCTCTAATTATGATAGTTAAACCCTAGAGCTGGATACCCAGGGTGATAATGGAATATTTCACCACAGCTTACAAAAAGAATCAGAAATGTAGATGGTCCCTCGAGGTTTTTTTTTCCTATTTCCATGTTTTTCATCTTAACCCCAAAGTAATTAAAACACCTATTTTCTTAAATCAAGATATTCAAATATATCCTCTGAATAAAAAGATGGCAGGTGGATCCCACAGAGAAGCAATGTGAGAGCACATTATAAGTTCAAGAACACTCAGCTACTCACAGGGGGATTAAACTCAAATTTTCATTTCCATTAATAAAATCCAGTCATTTCCTCATAAAGACAGAAAATGTTCACATCACTTTCAGGAACTACAGTATGACTGAACTATGATTTCTTTACCAAACGCTGAATTTTAATTCTAAAGATTTTAGTAACAGATTAGAGTAATACAGAATCCAATTTGTCTCTGTTTTTTTCTAGTGTTTAATTATTCTTTTTGCTAAAATTGCACCTCATTTCTGAGAGTTATAGTTCTTTCAACAATGTGATTTTCATCTTTTTGCATTTTCATCTCTTACTTTATACCCTCTTTCATTGTTATGCATTACATTCCCATGCTTGTACCTACAGATTATATTCTAATCATTACTTGAACTTGTTGATAAACTAAGGAACAAAAAAAAAAAAAAAAGAGTTCTTCAAATATCCTACAAAAGGTATATTTGCCTTTTTTTAAAAAAAAAAAACAAGATTGAAACAGTTTTCATGGTTTTTTAAAATAACTTCACTGGTAAATAAGCTTGTGTGTCTCTGTTGAGCTCTGAACAGTCCTTTGCTGTTTTCAGTTCCATTTTTCTATCAATCAGAGCTGCTTTCTCTGAAGTAATTTTAGTTCATTAGAAAGATTCACGCAAAAGGGATTTTATTTTTTTCTTTTTTTTTAATAAGCACTAGTTAGCAAAAACATCATGCTTGATGGGTTCAAACATTGGTGAGCTCATCAATCAGATTATTTCTGAGCATTTTAATAAAGGCAATAAAATGGAGACAATAGGCCTTTTCTTAAAATTAATTGTCTCAGTATGTAAAAAACTAGCAAAACAGGACTGTTACTTTAGAACTATTTTAACCATTTTTACAACGTTAACCATTTTCCAATACAACCTTTGATGCTTGGGTGATATCTGAGTAGTACAGCAGTAAGGAGTTACCTGAAATGGAATTTAAACATTTTGTTCTTCCTCTCCCCAATAAAAGAATCATAGTAATATTCTCTAAAAATCCCAGTATGCTAAACTGGAGTAATATTTTAAGTTAAACAGAGGATTCCCAATATCGGCCGAAGATGCCATACACATTTCTAATCTAATACAACAGACAGTTTTATCAGAACCTCACATGGCAATGTGGCCTTTTCTGTTGCTTGCTGTTTTGTTTTATAGAATGCTGTACATTAGGTAATGAAAAATATTTACTACATTTTTATGGAAAGATACCTGAATGGAAATATGACATTAGTAAGTTATATTTCAACAGCAGCAACATTCAACATGGGTTCCAAAGACAAGAAAAAAAATGTTACCAAACTCAGCCTGAGGTAAGATTTTAAGTAATGTAAGTTTTTATTCCAAGCTACAATTTTTTCCACTAAATGCAGTCCCTTTAAGGATTAGCCATATGTCTCCTCAAAATGATATGCTTTCCTCAAATAAAAAAAAAAAGTATAATAGAGAAAGTAATTAAAGCAAGCTGCTCAGTGCAGTTCTTGAGGAAAAAAAATACTGACAGGTAATTTTTACAGGAGAAACCTAACATTTTTCAATTACAAACTTTCCTCTTTTGGCTTACAGGATTGTAATTTTGGAATGACACAGTTCAGCAGCATCCGTAAGCAGCTCACCTGCTCTGAGGCAGAAGCCAGGTAGGTATCGGAGCTGCTCTGTCTGATAGCAAGAGTATCCTGGCAGCAACACTGTCCATCCCATTCAGTGGGCATTGAAAAGCAGTTTTCCACTGACCCATTATCTTTCACTGACTATTTAATAAGAATTTGCACTGACACATATGAAGGCACACACTGCCACCCCACTCTTTGGAAAACCAGAGCACTCTGGGATCAAATTTTGAGCTGCAGTAGAGAAGAAAAGAAAAAACAGAGAGAAGCATCCCTTTTGCAGAGGTCCAGCAGCAGAGAGGTCCTACTTTATGGAACTAAGTGAAGTTTTGCAGAACGATTGTGGAAAATGGCATGTTCAGAGTAAACTATGCTTACTGCAAACTGCAGTGTGCTGTGGCATCTTTGCAAATTCAGTTAAAACTTAATTGAATTACTTTAATGATTCCTCTGAAAAGACCTTTGGAGGCTAGAGAGCTTGGTTGCTCAAGACTGTTGCTGAAAGTAGCAAAGATTCACAAAATTCTTATGAAATTCTATATTTTCTAATTTGTGCCTTCTTTCGAAAGACTGATCAGAGAGAGCTAAAGATATTATGATAGGTGATTGATACACACAGCACACTTACTTCATTCACTTGGCATTAAAATCAGGTCCTTTGTATTAAAGAAAAGAGCTAGAAATTTTACAAGGGATTTCCACTTGTCTTTCTGAATTTCATAAATGCTTGTGTCAGTGTGAGAAATTATATTAACTTACTAACTGGGGCGGGGAGGAGAAGGAAAACAGACAAACTAGCAGAAATATATCCAAGTACTATGATGACTATGCAAGCTATAAAAGAGGAGCAAAAGTATAAAGACAGAACACGATAGATTTTTTAATATATTTGGCGTCAGAAGCCAGATCAGCATTACTTCTGCTTTCCTAAAAGAGTGTTCATAAATCACTCCAGAGATCAAAGAGACTAATTACATTAAGATACATAACACAAACATTTTATAGCATCAGCAACTTAGTGCTTGATATTTCTGGCAACAGAAGGAAGCATTATGTCTTGATATTTAAAAGGTAAAGCTATTTCAAAGGTCAGATCACATAGAGACCTTTGCATCCACCAAATCCCAGAAAGAAAACTGCAACAGTAAGATAAAGGTGACCTTTGTACTTCTTTATTTATAGCATTATTCATTATCATCCTCATGGGTTAGAGTCTCTCAGAAATGATAGAGATGAAGTTTACCTAAGTGCAATCCAGTCAACCTTCTTTCTGCAGGAATGACAAAACCTATCCCATCAGGCTTCTCTGATTGATCTCAGACAAGGAATTCTCCTGGTACTGAAATAGTTACAGGCATTGGTGACAGAGCTGTGCACAGAGGTGAAGAAGTGGATGCACTGAAAAGGAGAGAGAATAACACTGCAGTTTTCACTGGTAAGGCTGATCCTCAGGCTTCCCAGGTCTTTACCCTTCCACCAGAGGAAGGGCCACTCACTGCAGAAAGAGGTCAAGCCAGCAGGTCTAGGGAAGTCACCCTTCCTCTTTGCCCCTGACTTTAAGGCTGCATCTGGAATACTGGGCCCAGTTTCAGATACAAAAAGCCAAACACCTGCAGTTTTTCAAGTTGTTCAATATTTGACTGGAGTCCTCGAGTACCTTGAACTAACTGAGCAGGGGGCTGCATGCGAGGTGCTCCAGAAATCTTTCCCAGCCCTAACTGGCATTCTGTGATTCTAATTCATGGCAAAGTCCTGCCAACATGGATAAAATTGTACTAGCAAAGTTATGCTTTGCACTGCTCTGCGTTAGGACTTGGCATTTCCAATAAACTAAAAGTTCTTTTAAAGAATTATGTGAAATCTACACACTTCATATTCTCTCCGGTAGCAGGATATAGACTAAATAGTTTACCTGCAGAATTCTTTACTGCAGGATGTAATTCATTTAATTATGTTATTAAGACTTTTAACAGATTGGATAAATAATGGCAACTGCTATTAATGTAACATGGGATAAAAATGAAAAGGCAAGTAATTTTCAGGCTTCAGACCATAAATGCATCACCAGAGAGAACAAAAACCAAATTATCTTGTTACAATAATACAAAATCCTGGTCAGGTGTATCTAATACTATCAGAGGCAGAAAACTGAATTATTTAACTATTTTCCTATGCGTTGCATCCTGCTTTCACAGTAAAGTATTTGAAGAATCCATCCATATATTTGATTTCGGAGGATACACAATGGACAATACTGTACATTCGTAATTATTCTCTGCCTTTCCTTTTACTCATATTCCTCCAAAGTATAAAAGAAAAATTATGATAGCATGCAAGAGACAAAGGGTTTTTTTACTACTTATAAATTATTATTGAAACATATGCATCTATTAAATGCTCATATTTATAAACAAATATACTACAGAATGGATTTTAAAATTATTGTTCAGTAACTCAAAGTATAATGGTTCATTCGGCCCAAACAAAGGCTAAAAGCATTAAAAGGCCAAAGTCTGGAAGAATTATCTATCTGCTTTGTTTTAAAAACACATGGAAAATGAAGAGACCTTAACAAATTTAATCTGTTATATCTGAGATCATTCCTGGGCATTGATTCAAATTCCAAATTTAATTTCAGTGAAGTCTTAGTCAAAGTAATGCCTTCTCCAGACTCAGAGCCATCTGACTGACATTATCTACTGATGACAATAAAAAGTAAGTTAACCAAATACAGTTTCTGGAAACATTTCTTAAAATTCAGGGTAGATGAAATACATATTAAGCTGAATGGTACCTTCTAAGCCATTAGAAGGCTTATTATCAAGTTCTTAAAGCAAGTATCAGCACGGATTTTAGAGTTCTTATATGCAAAACTTTTCTTTCAGATAGACATCTGCCTTATGTCACTATCTGAAGACTTTTGATATATGATATAGTGAAAAAGCACTTCCTGCCTCAGAGATGTATGGCACCGTGATTAAAACAACACAAGGAAAATTAAAGCTGAGAAAAAACCTCTGTCATTGCCTCCCTCTGTGATTTAGGAGGGATTGAAATTTATGACATCAGTAAAAGGAAAATTAAAAATCATTTTATTCATCTGACTTTTTATCAAAAGTGTATTTATCTCATCCCTGCTCTTGCCTTTGCAAAATTGGCAGGAAACTACATGAGTTTAAGCTTTCTTGGGAAATTTTTAGATTTCAACTTTGCTTAGAAAAATTATCTTGAAAGTACATTTGGCAGAGTTTTCTATAATCTCACAAAAGATCACACCGGAATTTGCTGGTGGTTGTCAAAGCTCCAACTCCATATATTTGCATATGCAGAAAACATTACCTGCATTAAAGAACTTTGCATTTGTTCATACAGACTGACATGTATGCAGATCAATTAAGTAATAGCTGACATAATGGCTCACTAGACATCACTAAGGTAGATTTGCATAATTCCTAAGATTTCTGTTTATAAAAATACCTGAGATGGTAAATATTTTTCTGTTTCCATAAAAGACACACACTTTACTATCTACAATATCATTTGAAAAGCATTTTAAAAAAAAGAGCCTATGAAGGTGCCAAGTGCACAGAATTGAAACCCTTCTCCATTTCCCTGTCAGCTCCTCCTCTCCTTCCCTCACAAGGACAACTGTTAAAAATAAAAAGAAAATAAGAATAAGAATTAAATGTAAGAAAATAATATCTCAAAGTAAAACTTACACAAAAAGAACATCCACATCCAGGTGGATTTCTGAAAATGCTTTCCCATCCCTTCGACCAGAAGGCTGGAGATCACACAAAAAATTCTGCTGCATCACTCAGAAGGGCAGGTGAGCCAACATGTCCACGGCCTTCAGGAAGATCACTGAAAGAAAAACAGTGTTCATCAGAGAAGAAACCACTTCCATAAAAATGCTATATGTCTCTAATTTCACATTTCTAGTTAATAAATATTTTAAATTTGAATTTCTGTTTTTAAGAGCATCACAGTTGACTACACAGCACCAACCTGTATTTTAGAAAAAAAACAAAAATCTGCGAAAGATAATAATGGATATACTTTTTGTGGATTATTAATATGTCTGAAAACTTTCTTGATGACAAAGTTGTTCTTGTTAAAATAAATCCTGAAAAGACCAGCACAGTCATTACTTGTTTTAACAAAATAAATGTTGCCTCTACATTTTGTGTCACAACTACCAGCAGATAAAAATTCTTCCCACATTGCAGCTACTTCCCAAACAAGCTAGAACTTCTATTGGTATATAATTTTTATTCCTCAGTACCTTTATTCAGTCTCCATCTGTCACTTCATAATAAACAAAAGGAGGAAAATTTTCTTCAGTTATGGCCTTTGCCAACAATGACTTTTTTTTGTGTGTGTTTTTGTTTTAAGAAGAAAGAAGAAAATAAAACATACGTGTTTTAGATTTCCTCAGGAGATTGTGAAAGCTAGAAATTATTGATGATAGCTCAAATTGAACTTCAAAAGCAAGCCTCATTTGCTTGCTCCCAATTATTTAAATTGAGTCATAATCTTTGCTGAAGGCAAATAAACATCACAAAGTCTTCTTCCAAATTATTTTTTTCAGATGGCAAAGCCCCACTATGTCAAACATGAAAAAACTGACTTGCTTTAAAAGTTACACTTTCATGGATTTTAAAGGACAATAACACCCACCTTTTAAAAGTTTGCCAAATATGGTTGTGCTGGCAGATCGAAGCTTGTTAAGCAGCGTTTTGTTACATAATGAAATCCAGGGGTAGAGCCAAGGGGACTTAATAGTAGGCCATAAATGGGCAAGTTAAACAAGGCCATTATAGTTAATTTTACCCCCATCTGTAATTTACACCTTGTTTGTGCCTCTGAAAGACACAGTTCAGGACATGAAGTTAGTAAAGTATATCCTTTTTAATCCGTTTCTAAGGCTTCTTCATATCGCTCATTATAAGAGAAAGCTTATTATTTTAATCTGTATCTTTATGAATGTGAACTGGGGATCCAATAGTTTATGTAGAAAACTTTAGCAAATTTATCAGATTATAGTGTACAATAAAATGGCAGTATACCTGGCACAAAATGATGCTAAAGTTACGGTGCCCAGCTTTTACCATAGAGCCATATACAGTAAGCTACCATAAGGCCAAGGCACTGAGGCAGCACAAAGCAAATTATGCCTGGCACTGGTCTAAGTTTTAAATAAATATGGACTTTTTAATTAAGAAATGTGGGGTTTTTCTCTGTTGAGCCACTTCAGTCCAGAAAATCTGATTACTCCTATTCTCTATGTGTTTTTAATAGCAAGTAACTTGTGGATTAAACAGAGTGGTTTTGCTGGAAATCTCCAAAGGGGAAGAAAAAAAATCAAGTTTCATATAACTTATCAGATTTTTCAGATGGTTCTTTTTCATTTTGCATGAAAGATTTCGGATAAAGAGATGAAAAGAGAAATTTTAAAAAGACTTTATGGAAAGCACCAAAATTACAAAAAAAAAAAAAAAAAAGTAAGGTTTATCTTCAAGATTCTTGCTACAAATGCAGTGCAAGTAAAATTAGACCTTAGACCTTATCCAAAGTCAGTCCATGACATCATGAAGGATGCCACAAGCTATTTATAGACATGGTGGAGAGCTCAAACTCACAAAGAAACAAAACCAAAATACTTATCCCTGCCATCACAATAATGCAGTTTCTAGCCCATAATCCTGTCACTGTCAGCCACTCCACAAATGTGTTCAACATCCAAGAAATGACATGGAGTTTCAATCTAGAAAATATTCCCAGTGAATAATTTACACTCTTTAAATAGATTCTGATCAGGCTTTGCATTTTTTGCAAAAGTTAAGATCAACATTGGAAACAAGCACAAGTGATAAATTTAGAAGATTGCCAATCATTTTAAGGAAATTAAATCTTTGCATTTTATCCTTCTGTTCCTTTCATTTTGGATCTTATGAGTACATTTAAGATTTCATATTGGAAATGGAGTCCCTTGGTCCCAAACCAAGAATCCAAGTGTAAATAGGAGAATAAATCTGAAAAGTAATATTCTGGATTCTTAAATAACTGATAAACTAAACATCTTGGAAATCTGCAGAAATTACACACTCAATTTCAGAAAAGCACATGATAAAAACTGTAACTACGGTCTTCTTGCATGTGTTTAACTTTGAATGGCAGAGCAGGCCATGTGTGCTTACCATTGACAAGAGCATCAGGGGAGCTGGTACCCAGTTGGGTATCAAAGCCAAGAGCTCCTACAAAGACCTGACGACCTCCATGGTGACAAGATAAATTGCCCAGATGCTGCATGTGAGAGGCAGCCAGCATTTCTGCCAGCTTTTCTAAAGCTATGAAGCATCCTTGTGCTCTGCCTTTATGTACATTTCAATCAGATCCGTTTTGAGGGGAGGAGAGGTGCTGGCCTCTGCAGAAAGATAAGAAAAAAAAAAAAAAGGGAAGAGAAAAAGAGCTGATCATCCCAGCAGCATTTCAGTAATTACGGAGCAGTGCAGCAGTTACAACTCTCAAGCATTGTAACGATGCTATAGCTGTATTACTGAAATTATTACTAATCATCTAACCATACTCTGCAAAATTGGAAAATAGAAATTCTTGGAAGTTAGCTGGTTTAGTTTTTCATTTGTCCTTTAAATCTCGAGAAGCTGTGTTTTCAGTGAAATAAGGCAGTCTCCGTGTTTGCCCCTTTATGAACATATTTTTCCTTGATCATTAATCATCCAAAGACAGTTGCAAAGATTTCACAGAAATACTGGCATGGGTGCATAGTTTTATAGTATACTGCCTTCATGGATGAATTAGGAATCTCCTCAGGTACTACAGAACTAACCAAAAACAATCTCCAGGATCTCCTTTGTTCTCACTGATTTTATGTATCACTGAAAATATATTTCTCAAAACATTAAAATCAGGCCATGGACATCTTTTTTGTTTGTTTTTTTTTCTATATAAAAAAAAATACACCAACCAATTGTTGATACACAGGGTTTAAAATCAGGAAGTAACAAAGCCATGCTAAAGCTTGGAATATTTATCCTATCTTTGACCTTTAGGATCAAAGATATGAAGAAAATCTTTACAATATCTATATCTATTTCAACTGCAGAGTTGCCAGGCTTTCTTTTCTCCTTATCTGCGCTCTCCTTTCCACAAATGATTTCAACTACGTGTTTTCCAGATAGTAACACTGCATAAAAGTTCTATAAACTTGGCTTTTATAACAGCAAATGCATTATATTCTAAATGTTCTTAGATGCTAATCCTTCTTATTTAGTCTTCAAAGAAGCCCACAGATGGAGATAACATTTGCTCATACAAAGAGCAGACTATTTAATAATCAGTGTCTTGGAGCACTGTTCATTTTGCCTTATTATAAGTAGATTTTAAAAGAAATAAATTCCATTGTTAAAACTAAAAGAGGTTCTTTTTTCTTTTAACTGCATCACAGAAGTTCAATGAAATAACAGATCAGAACCTTAGGGGACTTCACAACATTTCCAACATTTATTAGTGTAATCACCTATGCGAGTATCTTAAAGTCATGTTATTTGGTCACAATCACATTACAAATACACTGTTCAGGTTTACTGAAATCAGAAACTGAATTTTCGTTTGATAAGTGAAAAGGGAACAAACTGTTGAACCTACCAAGTGATGGCAGAGCTCCTTAAGATGTGAAGGACAATCATCCCCATGCTATTTTCTTTGTGACACTACATAAAAATGTGACTTGCCCTGGGAATTATCCCCTCCCCATTGAAAAATAAATTTGCAAAAAAGAGCTAAAATGAACCTCTTTCAAAAAGCATTAGATTTTATTCTATTAGTAAGAGTACTTAGGCAACATTTAAATACTATGCAAGGAAGGCAATCTGACACAGGAAATAAACTCTTAAGTCATGAACTAATGTCAAGAGCAAGCAAGCAAAAACAGTAAAATATCATGTCCTAGATCGAAGCCCTTTGTATATTCCCATTCTCTCAACTACTTGTAGAAAACCAAAAAACTCATTGTATTTACAACAGAAATATAAATGCATAAGGTTGCATTTTAAAGGATTGTTATATATAAGGGTATTCATATTTTGAGGTTCGATTATCTTTTTTTTTTAAGGCAAGACAAATTCAAAGTTCTCCAGCAGGAACACCTGCAGACTTTTGACATTCCAAACCATATAGGACGCATAACCCACAAAGATAACCTAGAAACATTCCTGTAATGGCAAAAGTCATAATGGAAACAAAAGCTTTTCTCATTGAAAACTGGGCTGTACCATCCACTAAAGAGTATTTCACTACTTACTGCTACATCAAACCTATATTCTGCACAAACAGATAGTTCAGTTAATTAATTAATCACAAGAATATATGGCAATAGGAGTGGATGTGCAGAGCTGGGGACATGATGTCTACGTTACATATATATCAGGAAGGTTTACTCTGGACATGTTTTAATCTAGTACCTTGAACACATTTCCTGGAGGAAAGATCTGTTCCTGGATCAGATCCTTCCTACCTTCATCCAGAAGGGATCAAGTTCGTGTTGTCCAATGCAAATTTGTGATATGAAGCAATGTGCAATAGCCGAGGATGATCATGACCCTCCAAATCCTTCAATAATTCAAAAAAAGTGAGTGAACTCAGTCACATATTTTTCTTAAAAAGAACGCAGCCATTTCCTATATTTTCTGTGACAACAACACACCCATCATGGCTCTGTAGAAGCTTTGAGCAGATCGAACAATAACTACTGGGGGCTGAAAAGCTAGGCAAATCTTTTGGAGAAGTAAACATCTTTAAGACTAGAAATGCTAATGCCAATAGACTTTGAAAACTACAGTTTGTTGCCAAACATGTTTAGTCAGAAAATAAAATGTAAAAGAGAGATGAAGAATACAGATATGTTTCCTTTAGTCTACAGCAAGAAGCCAGGCAGAAGCCAAGGTTTCTGGCAGAGGCTCTTAAAGATCATAACAAACAGTGGCAAATGTGGCATAATATTGTTGATTAACCTCATGTAGCAATTAGGGACAATTCATTAGCAGTAAATATGATCTAAATGTTAAATTGGGAGGTCTCCTTAATTTAGGATATGGCAATTCACAAAAGCAGAAAAAAAAGCAATAATTTCCACAAATATAATTTGCAAAACAATTTGAATGAAGTTAAAATCTTTCCATTTATTCTTAGCCATTTAAAGAATTAAAATCTCCTTAAGTATGAAGTATTCCAAACAAATAGTTCAGAATAAATGGGGGTTGCTCTTTTAACTTTCAAATGTTACGATTCAACGCAGTACATTGCTACATTCCTTTTCACATCAGCAGTGCCCCAAGATTTGCTGCCAAGACAACTGCTGTAATTCTTAAAACCACTAACTATTTTCCTTGAACATTTCCGGGATGTAAAATCCATTTGCCATGCTCTGTCTCCACAGATACAGCTTTTTTTTTTTTTTTTTTATCAGAATGATAGCCTGCAAATTATAAAGCAAAAAATCCGAAAAATAGTATTTAAAAAGGATCCCATTTTGATCGTACTGAATTTTGGACAGCTAAGGCAGCCTGGGATGGGATAATAGATTCTTTCTAAATTGAGATTTTAACACTGTGGTTCAAGACAGAATCCTAGACGTTGGCTACCAGTTAGTATCACTGCTGCCAGCATACTGAGAACAACAAGCAGTAACTGCTTAGAGGAGGAAGAAACCCTCCTGGAGACCAAACTAAAGCATCATTTTATCCAAGTATTTGAGTAAACTTAATTTTAATCCAGGAAAGCTAAGTAGACAGAGCATATGGCAGGGGCAAAGTGTTCTCTCATTCTGCAAAGTTAAAAGAACAAACTCTGGATACAGGCATCCACATTAAAGACTCCAGCATCTTCTGCACAGTTCATGATTCATTCTTTCCCTGAATAGGCTGGTTAAGCAGAATAAATGATCTAATAGTTATTACCAGGCTAAAGTCACTAGTTAGCTTTCCAGGGTGGGAAAGCACCCTGCAGCTATACCAGTTATCTTAAAAGTATTTAAAAATCTCTGAAGAATAGAGAAAACTCAGAAGTAATCTGAATTCAGAGGTATTTTTAAATGAAAATTTAATTGAAAATTTATTTTAATTGATACCTACAAATATTCTCTCTCTCTGCCTTTCGTTTTTCTTCTCCAAATAACTGAACTGTTTAAAAAGGAGAATGAAGTTATCTCATTAATATTTGTAGCAAGTTGAAAAATACATAATAAACCATGGTTCCATTCCAAGAAAAAAGTATATTGCCATTGCCATTAATCTACCAGCTAGAAGAAAAGTTGCAGAATTTGTTTCAGTGGGATAACCAAGGACTATTAGCCATAATGGGCTGTAAGATTTTAGCAATTTAGTTTTGATTTCTACTCTGGAGTTAATTTATCTTCATAACACTTTTTAAAGACCACATAGGAAGAATGTTCTTATGATTGACATTTTGAGAAAAGTATAGTCCAAAATCCCTTATTTTAAGTAGTCATTTGTATTCACAAGCATTTTGGTGCCAGATAAAGAAACATTCTCTGATCCTCTTGAAGAGTCAAACAGGAGGGCCTAGTGGTTGTTGTCTGATTTCCAAGTATTTGTAAGTAGAGAGATCATTGAAACCTGTTATTTCTAGTTGAATTTTCCAGCCCTCGTTCCAGATGAGGTTTCTGTTATCGAGACAGCATTACTAAATACCTAGATTTTTTTACACACACCATCAAACCCCCAACAATTCATAAAACTGAGCCCAACCCAATAAGTGACAATATTACAGACAAAACCCAAAGTCATGTTCAAACCAGAAATGGCTCACTGAAGCAGCAATTTCACGAATTCTATATTTAGAGTAAAAGAATTTTGCTCTGAAAGTTAGACCATAGACCACAGTATGGGAGAGATGAGAAGATGAGAGCAGTACGGGTAAAGTGCTCTACAACAGCAGGAGTTCCTGAAAACATTAGATCTGACTCATTATGAATTATTCTTAAGATGAGGGGAAAAAATGAGTCATAAATGAATCATCACTTACCAGATAGGAGGAAAGCACATATGAAATTTGGGACTGCCAATGGTGAACAAGCATATCATGACCCTCTGCTGCTTGAACCATGAGCCAACTTCACCAGCTACCACAAAACCGGCAGAGTAGGGAGTGATGCATGCAGAAGCAATACACGCTTTACCCTTCTGGCTAGTCCCCTTACTGATGTGCACCACAAAAAAAAGGTGTTTAAAACAAGGTTTCCATATTCATTTTGCTACCAACCAAGCAGAGATATTAGTTGGCCTGATTAAATCATGCCTCTTGCCTTAAGTTTTAGAGAGTGGTAACAAGTAGTCAGTAAAACTTCAGATGACAGCAGTTCAAGTCAAGTCTCTTCTGTTGCACACAGCTTCTTAACCATTATCGTGTGGGTATTTTGCTACCAAAGCAAGTGTTCATTAAACCCTGGTGACCAACGGGAGAAATCTGTCACCTTTCACACAGCAACTGTTCTAAACAAACGTAGAAGATCGAGAGACAGGAAAGGCAACAGCCACTCATATTCAGTGGCCCTAGCCAAACTTTAAGATTATGCCCTTCATCTTTCAGAGTCAGAAATCTCAGATATCAGAAGGACTAACTTCTGAATGTAGATTTATTTCAATCTCTTAAATCAACCTACCATTTTCTGCACTGAAAGCCTCTCTAAGCTGCCTTGGTATATTTATAAAGACTGCAACAACCAATCCAATCCTTGAAGCACTTTGCTCTGCAACTAAATCAGCTTCAAGTTGACACCTAGAAATACAAAGCATGTAATCACGCATCATTTTACCGGCCTGCCATCTAACAGCTCAAGGTTACTCAAAGGCCTTTCAGCCCTGCCCTACTTATTTGCTTATTAATTTCACAAATATCCCACATATGTCTTGTTAAAAAGTTTCATTTTTTCAGTCTTACGGTTACCAACCATATCCCAGAATGTCATCAGAGTGACTACACCAGCCTCTCCAGGGATGGATTATTCTGTAGCGTTTTTCTGTAGTTATTTTAACCAACTTTGGTCCAGAACCTCAGGATATAGGTTCTACAGGTATGAAAAATCTCCATATTACAGCATTCATTTCTTCAGCTGTGACTAGTGGTTAGTGTTTCAGTTTGACCTAACACATCAGAAAGTTTGAGACCTGTGTATTCCCTGGAATACTTTATGCAGCTCCTGGTAAAAGTATCATTATCTAAAAGAGCATTACACTAGAAAAAGTTCAACTATAGAATTTTTGGAAAATTCAGATTAGGTTTTGGCTGATCCATAACACAAATGCTGTATATATGTATATAATATATGTATATAATGACCAAACAGGTCAAAGGGATCACAAGAAATGCCATTATATGCCATTTTTCTTGCATTATTTTTTTCCTTTGGAACATTTGCAGAAGACTCCCATTTGTATGTATTGGTTGCTTTGATAGTAGAGTATCACAGCTGCAAGCCAGTGGGCTTTCTTGTGTGAAAACAACTCCCTCGTGATACTAAACTGTCATCAAACACTCTAAAAATCAACATCTAACAGGCAATTTGTGTACAAAAAAAATTTGAAATAAAAGATTAAATATTGCCAACCATAAAATTCTACTAAAAAAAGGCAACAAACAAACAGCACTGGGTATCAACATTTGAAGAATAAATCTTGTTTATACCTTACATCTAACAAAAAATGTTTGATGCCTAAAAACACATTAGCATACTCATCAGAAGTCCAGCCACATTCCTCAGCCTTTTCTTGATTTATTTTCATGGGGAAAAAATCAGACTAGTGATTTACACTAGTGATTTTGTGTGCCTGTGTGCGAGCATCTTCATTAGGGCATGTCAAAAAACAGAGTTCCATCCTGAACACCCATTTAAGAAAAAACAAAACACACATTCCTGAGGAGACGACCTAGGTTAATATTTCTGTTTACATTATGCCACTTTCAGGTTTTTATTCTTTCTAATCCTTTCTGGCCTGGGACCCCATGTGACCCAATTAAAACCTTGTCCTGGGATTCAAGAGATCTGGAAGGCATTCCCTTTGCTTTTATACATTCCCACCAAGTCTTAATTAAAATGAATTATACAGTTAGTGCATTGTCTTTACCTGTTGTTTACCCATTTCTGTGAAAGTAATGTTCAAAGACTGCATTCACAGAGCACTTCAAAAGCGTATTCAGGATTTTCAAAATCCATATATAACTCTTGGGAATGGAATTATATCCAGAAGTTACCAAGTTCTGCTCATTTTTATTTTAAGGTACCAGAAACTGAGTGATTGCAAAATGAACGGGAGCTTATTTGAAGTGTGGAGATTTTACTAGAGGACAGAGACTACAAAACTTGTCAGTGGGAGCCAAGTTGTCTCCTATAGTTATCGGGAATGAACATGTGCTGCTCAGATTAAATGCAGCCCTTGATATGGCCATAGAAGAGACATGAAGCTACAGAGGATCTAAGGTCTCTTGCTGCTAGTAATGACTCATATCCTGTGTTTTCCACACAGGACAGCAAATTTCAGTAATTTATGGCAGAACGCATTAAAAACCTTGCTTTCATGAAATAAAAATGCTGCCAGTTGCCATTCAGGAGTTGATAAAGGAGACCAGCGAGCATGTTACAGAAATTACCAGAGAAAAATACTATAATCACAAAAGAGCCAAATGTATCCTCTTGAGCCCTTTCAGATAACAGATGCGTAGTCATAAGCTGGAGCTTTTGTCCCTGGAGATGTTTTTACGCACAGAAAAAAGAAGGGTGAAAAATATTGTTTGAGTGATCTCAGTCCACTTAATTCCAAGGTGTGTTTGTATATCATGTGTCTAAGATATATTACATATATATCATATATCAAGTATATAACTATATTAAATACATTTTATATCTATTTATAGATATGCATGTCTATCTATATACAATAATATATATATATAAAATAACGCATAGAAAATATTCATCCCATGTATATATTTCTCTACGGCAAATCAATGGGTTCAGAGGTCACAAATAGATCATTTTACCCCAAATAAATACTCAGTACTACTATCAACATGAAAATTATTATTATTATTTATGCATTACAAATAATTAACATTTATCATCATTGCGCTTAATATTAATTTATTGAATGTTGATACTATAAATAATATAAATTAATCAGGGTTTGAAAAAAAGACATTCCTGGTAACCATAATAGAGTTACACTCTTCACAGAAATAATATTTAGTTACACTAACTTACACTTCAGTACCGAGCTCTTCAAAACCCGCTTGGATGCCGTCCTGTGCCATGTGCTCTAGGAGACCCTGCATGTGCAGGGAGGTTGGACTAGATGACCTCTAGAGGTCCCTTCCAACCTTAAGCATTGTATGATTCAGTACTACATTCTACAGAACCCCATTTGAGATCTTTGCATCTCAAATATTTCAAAACGAGTTACGACAGTAGGTGTTCTGTCTCATGGAATAAAAAGTTCACAAAACTGAATTCAAAAGATGAATTGAAATTCAGATTGAACTGTGGTTGTATAAGTAATAGAATAATATTTGTGAGGTTGAGAAGAATCCATTTAAGTTTTGAAAAAAATAAATGGAGCTGTGCAATGCTGTATGTATCTTACATTTAACACAGGACACATATTACAGAACAGACTAGCTATGATAATAATTTTATCCAGGAGTTGCTATCTGATGGTCATTTCCTAGAAATATTTTATGCAATACTAGAAATTAACTACAAAACTACTTATCTACAGGAACATAAAATAAAACCAGCCTTTGCTGTGGAATTTCCATTGTAAACAGACTCAGAAGTCTATTAAGAAGATTAAAATAATTTTCAACACAAAAGCACCAATTTTCCCCATACAAGTGGAAGAACTTTAATTAACTGCATTTTTTTTAAACTTACAGTTTTTGATTGATTCATAGTAATCAAATACGAAATGCTGTTCGTATTTGACTAAACGTATAACAGAGCTCTTAGTTGCACAGCATAATTCATTTCAAAACTGTCCCTCATAGTGAAGGGATAGTTTACAAACATTTAAATGGCCCTTTAAAAAACAGGTAATAATTTTTACAAGTGCTGAGTTTCAGTCATGTAGGAAATTGGGTGTCAGGAGACTTGCCTATAACATTGACCAGTCTGTCCAGAGTAACAGGCTGCCATCATTCCACTGGCAGGCAACACGAATTTTCAGTGAAAATCAATAGCAGGATATTATGTTGTGATTAAATGCCTTGGGGATGATATAAATAGTGAAAAAATATTGAGATCACTCAGGTCAAGATTATTAACAATATAAATAAAATCCAATATAGGAACTGAAATTTTTCTATTGCTAGAACACTTTCAAGATAGAAGTGCTTACTAAATAGCCTATCCGTATTAAAAATTTTAACTTTGGGCCCATCTTACCTTTTCATGGTAATCAAACCAGTCCCCAGAGAGGAGTGTTTGAATCGTGCATTTCTTACTTACAAGTTTTGACTAACATATTTACTTGGAGAGGATGAAGATGGACAGTAGAAACAGCCTGCTTGGATCCACTTTTCTGACCATGATTCTAAACTAACATTACCCATTGGAAAAACTGCAACGGAGGACTAAAGGAGAAGGCAACTACACTGTTTTGTGGAAAAAATATTTATCATTGTCAGAGACGATGGAAGACTGTCAGCTCCCAGGCCACACATGCAACCAGCCTGGTTTCTGTTACTCTGCAAAATTCCTGATCACGGAATGCTACTGAAAAGAAGGATTTCCTAAACCAGAAATCCAGCCGTTATCTCATCCTGTTGCGGGAAGAATAGATGAACAAGAAAACTAGATAAAAATGATGCTGTGTGAGATACACTTTCCATTTAACAACACAGAATAATTCAGGTCAAAGGAGGCTTCAGAAGATCCCTAGTTCAACTTCCTGCTCAAGGCAAAATTAGCTCTGATGTCAGACCAGGCAGCTAAGGGCTTTATCCAGTTTTATTTTCTTGCAAAAGACTCCTCCAAGGTACATGTATATCAGCACATGAAGTGGCAAACTGCCAATGCGAGGCTGACTCGCAACCTACCCTGAACTACAAAAAAATATGTTGCAACTGCCAGCATTTGAGGTCAACAGGCAACTCAGGATTCAGTATGCTCCTGAATTACTATCAAGATTCTTGGATCATGGCCACAGATGATAAACATGAGACAACGTATCCTAATTTGTACACAACTCTGGAACACATATCACTGTGGAAAGTATTTGAAATACTGCCCTGTGCTTTTAAAAAATTTAATCCACTGTCCTAAAAAGAAACTTCAGTAGAGCAACAAAGCATTTTTTGTGGCTTAGACCTTATGGCAGTTTCTTGCTCAAACAGCTGTGCAGTTTGGTCCGCAGGGACTTTTAACCTGATTCTCTTCTGCTGAGCAGGTATTAATCGGAGCAATGCCATTCAAATAAACTTTTTCTTAACCATGCATTTGGCCAAACCACAGTTAGAGCAAGAGAAACACATTTCAGGAAGATCAAGGCCATGGAATTTCCACTTGCAGTTCCGAGGTTCGAAGTGACACTTTGCCCCAAGCACCCAGGGTTGTGGAAATGGAGACCAGTGGATAGTACTCATTTTTTTCCACATCTGGAAATTCAAATCACCAAAGTGCCAGTGCCGCCAGTCACACAAGGCCCTTCACTTGCCAGGCAATTCACACAGGGAAGTTCACCTCCTCGGCTCCACATCCTGTTAAAAGAAATGCACACCGTGTGGCATAAAAATGCCAAAGATGATTGAAAGGATAAGGTCTGTATTGTGCCTATCTTAGCAAAAAATGTGCTCTGTGTGAGCATTGAGCAAATGGCAAATTCTGAAATTTCAGATTTCATTTTTGTTCTGTGATGGAATGAAATTAAATTTTTTTTTCACCGTTACCTGAAATAACTGCTTGAACCTAGATGCTGTCCTAACATCTGGGAGAAGCAGGTTAAAATTACTTGTGTCACTTAGGAGTGACAGCATGGGGTAGAAAACATCTGAATCAGAGGGAACAGATATTTGCACTTTATCTGGGATACCTCAGAGTGGCTTAATGAAGCTTTATTTCAGCTTTTTATTTTATTTTCAGCAATTTTTCATATTTAATGGTTTGCTGTTCTTGTTACATAAATTTTGCAATTGTAGTGAGAATATTCAAAACTTAATCTTTCTTCCTTCTCCCTCCCCTCAAAAGATCCCAAGCTCACATTAATCTCAAGCCTGAAAAAGCTGATAATATCTAAAGCTTTGAGGGTGCATAAAGGAATGAACTAAGAGAAATGCATACTGACATGAAGCAGTCTAAGCTCTACTTGCCAGCAAGTTCTGAATGCTCAGACTTCATCACAGTTTTTTGTGTCTAACCTCTAGTGTATGAGAAAAATGAAAATAATAGAAATAGCATCTAGCAATACCTGTCTTACTAGATAACATGTATTTCACATAAAATGAAGATGAATTGCACAGTTAATAAAAATGTTGTTGCATATATGTAATTAAGGATTTCGTGCTTAAGGGATTATCAATATTTTCATGATGTACTGCATTAGAAATAACATCTGCAGAAATGCATATATGGAGCTTTGTACTGCTCCAATAGTTAAATTGAGGTCCTATTATTCTAGTTACAAAAACATAATCATGAGAGTCTTTCTTACCCTGTAAAAAAGGAAAAATTTTTATCCCTGAACAAGCTCATATTATAAGACTAGATACATAAATGAAATGAATTACAGAACTGGCAAGAAATCAAGAAATCTTAGAGGATTTCTAAACAGGTTAAAAAGAAAAGCAAGGCATATACTCTTGTTTTGATACAACATGATAGAACAACACAATAAATACATGTATTTTTGCAGTATTTCTGTTGCTTCTTTTCTGCTCGATTTTAACATGGAATTTGGTTCTCCTTATTTTCAGTCACTTAGAGAAAAGCCTTTATAGAACATCCTAACATTTGCACATTAAAAAAAAGATCAAGCTCTAAAAACAAAAGTTAACTTGGCAACTTTTTACTGAAATTCACAATAAGAACAGAAACAGCCACTGACTCTTTCATCTTTTTTGTTTTTTCCTTTTTTTTTTTTTTTGTAACTACTAATACAGAGTCTATGCTAGAACAGTGAAACTAAATTAGAATTGTCCCGTGCACTAAACTTACTTATTCAATTGCATTTGTTTCACAATAAAGTACTATTATAAATATTGAACACAGCAAAAATACAAGATAGTGTTTGTATAAGCAACCATGATAAAACTCCATTTTTTTTTTTTATCTTATGCAAGATCATAAGATGAGCATTAGATGTTCACGTTAATCCTAATGAACTGTCTGTGCTAAAGTTCTGCAGCTGGGATCCTGGTACTATCTTTGTCTTTATCCTAGGAACAACTGCATCAGGGTCCATTTCTTTTTATCCTTTTATACCAGAAGTTACACAACGAGGCCCACTTCTATCCTGGGGATGCCACAAATCATGCTCCCAAGAGCCACTACCAGCAAGAACGTCTCGTGCTCAACCCCAGCCCCGTGTCCCTGTGCACGTGCTCCCCGCGGGAGGGAAGCGGATGGGGTACAGAGTGCAGCAGCAGAGGAGCAATAGCTCCCATGGGATATAAAGTATATAATACGAAACCGCCATTGAAGAGTAGAAATGGCTCCATTTTTTCATTTACGCAGGGAAAATGTAACGGTTATAATAAACCATGGTTCAATCATGTATCAGAAAACAAACTGCTTCATTCACAGCCAAAGAAGCATCACTAGAGCACTCAGATTCCAAAGATATTATTTGTGTATGCATTAAAATGTTATGCATTACAGAAATAGGCTTTAGAATTGCATTTTTCAACACAAAAATAAATTGACAGTGTATTTATAACATACTGATTTTTCATAAGCCAGCAAACTATATTTTGCTCAGAAGAAAAATATCAGAAAAGAGTGTAACACATGCTGGCACATAAAACACAATTTAGAAGGAACTAATAATACTGTAGAAATTCTAGTAGAATAGTAAATATTGTATTCCTATCTTTTTAGCAGAGAGTAAGTGTGCTGGAGTTTAACACCATGGAAGGTAATTTGCATGCCTAAAACTGAGAAGTTGCCCCCATTAAGATTCAGAAGAGAAGCGTACCGAGGACAACAAAGAACAAGAATTAAACCGACAGTAAATAAATAAACCAAGGCCTTATAATGCAGGAAATCAGCCAGAGTCATAGGAAGCAATGGCTAACTACTGACATAAGCAAAAATGAGCATCTACGACAATACACAATTCTAAACACTAATAGGGTTACCTTTCTGGGAAAATATTTTCTCTCTTTCATTTATTCAAAGCTACATCAGCACCACATTAGTGGCAAATTGTTGTTGCAGGCATAGCACAAGAGGCCAGGGCATCCGAGACTCCTCTTTCCCTCGCACAGCAGCAACTGAAGGCTTTGGCTTTTAGGTGGGAGGGCAGCTCCCATTGCCACGGCCAAGCACGCACCAAGCGCCCAGGCTTGCAACGACAGAGACAGAGTACGTGGGCAAAGCAGAGTGAGACTTTAGAGGAGGCAAGAGGCACCTCCGACCCTTTAAGTATCCCCACATGAGTAATATGCACGTGAATACGACCCCTTTACCCAAGCTGCTCCCTAAAGGGGCCATCCCCTCCCCATTACACTTAGCACCACTTTCCTTGCATTAGCACAGGCATCCATGTGGCTGCATGCTGGCCTTATTAGAAAACAGATTTGACTGGAACTAGTCCAGAAAATAATATCAAATTAATTCATTCTCAACAAATGGTTCCTCCATCCAGCATACTGTGAGCTCCCTTGGCAATAGCCCAAAGGGCAGGGCCAAACACATGGCAGGGGATGACAGTAAAGGCTCTTTCCCATAGAAGCCTGGCTTAAAAATAACAAAGTCGGAGATATGGTATTAGTTAAGTAGCCTAAGTGAAAATTCCACCCATGGACTCTGTATCCCTCTTATCTTCAACTAAAATATTCTGAAAAATGTCAACTTTCCTTAGTAATTTAGAATTATATATACTTGGCTCTAGAATGCCTCTTCAACTGCAGAAGAGCATTTATGGTTTTCTCTAAGCACATAAATTTCAAGTGAAAAATAACACTTCTTTTCATATGTGGTCTATACATGGTATAGACAGCATACACTTAATAAAACTGAAAGACCTCTTGGAAGACCAAAATAGGTCTCCCATCAAAAAGAAGTCAGGATCACTTCCTGATTCATCAGCCTCCATCTTAAGGTATCTTAAACTTCTGCTGATGAGATCTCTTCTCATTCAAGTTAGTTCACAGCATTTTACATTTATACAGAAATGAGTTACAGCTTGCTATAACACAATAGCCTGCAAAAAGCATAAACTTAATCTGTGTTAAGGATTCAAAAGGAATCAAAAATACAAATACTTTACAAAGTCTTCAGGATGAAGATGATGTATAATTCACATCTAAATCCCAAAAAGACTATTTGCTTTCATCTCTCTCATAAAGGAGTAATCCTCAAAAGAGACACATTTTGTTGAAATTAAATGGCTTCTAAAGTACATTTACTTTATCACATATCTTCACAATTATATTAACATCAGTGACAACTGACTGTCTCAAAAATCATGCTTGGAAAAGGACATTACATAAATAGTGTCAGTGAATAATTAAAATAAGTACATTCTTCTGGCATTAATCCTTAATTACAAACATACAGTGAATATTTTAAGTCCATGTTTGAACAGCCATTGAAATACAGTCCTAGACATTTTACTGCACAAACATTTGTCCTATCAATTAGATTAAATTAAATCCTTCGGCAGATTTGTGTTTGGTTTGTGAATCAGCTAGAATAAGCTGATGCGGTCACGGACACTGCAACAAGGCTCACGATCTGTTTACCAGCTATTGCATGCACCTTGGCCAGCGTGGTACTCATTTAAACAGAGCCCATTCTTGTGAGCTTGCTGTTTATTCACAGCTGTACAAAGCCCTGCATCTGAGTCCAGCTGAATAAATTCAGGCCCACATAAGTTTTCTGCTTGGTCCAGAATATGGTATTTCCACAGAACAGTTTTTTTAACTATGCTCAAGGACATATTTCTGTTAGCTTACCATTTATGCTGGCTACACTGTTAGGACAAAATAACTAGTAATATTAGGTCTGACGAAGAGATCTCTTACTATAGCTCTTCTCCTTCAACTTATTTCATACAGCAATAGGAGGGAACTCAAACAAAATACCTCATTGCCCAGATAATTGTAAATATATGGGAAATGTTGTATTGTGAGTTTTCCTCTTCTCATGAGGATACACTGGAAAGTATGGGGGAAAATACACAAAGAATTACACAAGAACACTTCGCTTTTCTTCTGTGGCAAGAGAAAAGTCTTACTATGATTTACTTCTCCAGGTTAACAGTCACCTCTAACCTAAAACTGTAACAGTTAATTTTGTTTGAAAGACTTCAAATACTTTTTATCTTTAAAATACAACTGCATACACAAAGAGTATGCAGAGAGTAGAAAAAAAAAGAGATTAATTTTTAGGAATTTTCTTTCAAAATTGTTATTCATGTAAACAGCTATAGAAACACTAGAATTTCTTTTGCTCAGAACATCAGCTTCATGCAATGCTCGACTATACTCATCTTTGCTTCATTAAATGCAAAGAATATTTAGGCTGCGCAAAATGCTTATGATGGCATTATGAACCATTCAGACAAACAACTTCTTGGAAACTGCACTTTCAAAAGAGCTTTTACAGCTCAACAAGCTCAGTCCCTCACTGCTGAGGAACCTGGACTTCTTTTAAAGGATTTTTCTCTCACTCATGTCTGGAAATCTACCTGCTACTCCGGTACTGGGTGTCATTCTTTTCTGTTCTAAAACAGAACTAGAAATATCCCTTAGCTCCAGAGGAATACTGTGAAAAATCAGCTGGTTGATATATATATTTGCAGCATTTGTACATCCATGATATGTTCCACAAAGACCTATAAAATTAACAGCTCTCTGTTCACTCTCTGCAGTGAGCAGTCAACAGAAGCACTGCCTACACCTTCAAACAATGAAAACAATATAAGAAGAATAGCATGCACTGAACATAGATGATTTTTTAAACAAGGAATGTCTTGTAAACACATATGCAGTGGCAACTCTTAAGAGCTCCATTAAAAAAAAAAAAAGAAAGCACAAGCAGCTGTGATTTCCTATCATTTGGAATACATTGCTATCAGTCCTAGTAAGGCTCTTTCAGTTCCTGGTGCTCTGAAGGCCTTTGCAATAACCCCGGTTAAGTCACTAGCACAGCGTGTGGTGACAAGGGGATAGACACTGAGCAAAGACATTTGGGTTAGTATTTTGTAAATACTCTTTTAAGTTTAGGGAGTAGCTGGGGAACACAGTACAAGCAACATATGGATAGAGAATATGTCCTGATAAATTACATACATTTCTGTTCTCTGTTCACAGAGAATTGTGTTCTATTGTAAATACCACACTGATACCAGTTACTGTCATAGTAAACTGCAGTACACACTTACATAATCTTCGGCTAAAGTGAGGCATTGAAAAAATATTTGTTGTTGGCTGGAAGTATTACAGAGTTATTTGAATGCAAGTAAAACTAGTTAATACTGAATACTTATTTTGTAAACAGATTTTTCATGGATTTAGCTCTATCATTTGTAAACTTAGAGACCAAGCACAAAGTATAAGTCTTCCGTACTAAATCCTTTTGCAAATTGCTAAAGCATATCAAGATGAAGAGGAAAGGCACCATCAGCTCTATTTCCTTTGACTGTCTCCCACTCCTCCAGAAGTATCATGGGAAGGAAACCCAGTCATATAGGACAGACTATGGGAACTATAGCATATGGACTATGGGAACCATGGCACACTCTGATGAGGTCCCCAGACTGGACAACCAGAGGACACAGAGCTCCAGCAGTGCAGCCTTAACCGATCTGCCTTTTGAAAAACATAGTTAAATCTTAAACTCTATACAGTAACGAAAATGCAATCAACAGGTTAAGGGCTAAAATCAAATCAACATTAAAGCCATGATGTATAAGCTTCTATAGCATTACATAATGTTTCTGTTCTCTGTCAACACATAGTTAAACTACTCAGAAGTCACAGCTAAAAACATGACTGTTGCATCACCCAATATCCTGCTACATGTCAGTAGGCAGAATATATGTAGCAGAAACATACATGCATTCACAATCAAGTATAAAATACTATATTTGGACATTTTCATCAAAAAGATGGTTTTTCCACATGTACAAGTGCAAAGCCGCAGGATGCATATATTCAAACTTTACCTCTGTAGTGCTGCACTTAGTGTTTTGAGAATTCTCTTTTATCATGCAACCATAATATTGAAAATTCCTTTATACTACACCCTCCCTAATGCTCACAAAATACAGAAAAAGGTGAGATGGAATTGTCTTCATGAATACAGAATATAACTAGGATATTTGCAAATAAATTTCCTGTGGTACTTTGGAATACTGGCATAGAAAATATACTAGGGTGTATTTTCTTTTATATCTCAGAATCAGGAGAGAGCTTACATTAAATCAATCATTAACAGCACTAGTTTTATTATCTTTATAAAGCTATTTCTCTCAACGCAGAAAACTATCCGAGTTGGGCTCCCTCTAGAGTTTTATCTCTGCTACAAACCTTGAGTTATAAAAGATTGCTTAGGTCATTTATACACATCACTATCCTACATAGTTCCACTCAGAAACATTTTTATGAAATCCTACTAGTGAAGAAGCTTCACATTCCCAATTAAATAAGTTTATGAATTCACACAGTACAGTTAACTCAGTGCAGTAAATTTTGTTCCATATATCACAAGAGCCAATTAAATTTTGAGATATTTCACATTTGAAGCTAAGCTAGCAGTGGAATCTTCCATGTGTATTTAAAAAATACATCCTTAAATATACCATATGGATACATAAGAACATTACTTTCCCTTTGAACACCACTTAAATTGTTTCAGTAACTAAAGTAGAACTTACAGCAATCTGGAGTTTGAACTTTTGAATTCACGTTAGAGGAAACTTTTCTACTGAAATGAACATGAGAAATACCAAATCTCTTCTTATTAACAACCCATTGGATTATTAATTCTACAGACACTAAAGAAGGGCATAAGGAGTGTGGGTGGACAATGTTTGCCACTAGCTATGGAAAATGATGTATTACAATGCATAATAAACCATTCTACATATCCTTGACTTTTGTCCAAAAGGCAGCGGGCAGGGAAAGAGGATGGAGAGAAGGGCGAGACTGAGCTGCGGCCCTTTTTGCCACTGAGCTATGGAGGCAGTAGAGTCGAAGGGGCAGAGAGGGGGAATGAAATGGAGCAGGGAAGCGGCTGGCACTGCTCTGCTCGTTTCTTAAAGCAAAGCAGACTGCGGATTTCCATGCAAAGTCCCTGAGGTCCAAATATAGGGCATCTCTTTCACAGCCTCTAGATGGTTTATAAAACCAGCAGCGCTGAATCCTAGGGAACCACTGTGCTACAATAAGCTGTCTCCTTTCATTTAAGCAGCAATGGGTAACACAAGAAACAAATAATCAAAACTAACCAAAAAATTGTCTTCAAGAAAAATGCATTATATTGCAGAACGTGACAGTTTCTTCTAGAATGAAAAGACTACTGACAATAATAAATATGTAGTTAACTAGCAGAGCTACATGTTCATAAATTACAATTAGAAACAGACATGTGTATAAACAGCTGCCATTAAGAAGGAGAAAAGAAATCATAAATGCTTCCTTCATCGCCTAAGTTTAAGAATCACAAACTTGTTTTGCTCTACAAACAAGGTTTAAGACCTATGCTATATGAGACCGACGTTATTAGATAGGTTTTCTTCAGTTTTAAATTAGGGCTATTTAAAGAATCTTTTGTTCGGAACAGTTAAGAACAGTTTTCAATTATTTCTGCCCCGTAGATTACAGTTAATTCATACTTTTCATTTTTCCACTGCAATATAACCAGCCCATCACTTTAATATCCTAGCCATCCTCAGGATAGAAGTAACAAGAAAAAAGAATTTGCCTTCTTGACTATCTCAGTCTTCCTTAAATTAAATGAGCACAAAATGTTGTTTGCACAATTTCTTAAAATGACGATGGCATCGCCCTTAAAGGAGGTTGACTAGAACCAGGTAGGCTCTTTTGATAGCTAGGTAACAGTCCAGTCAGCTACTAGGACTACAGCCTTAAAGAGAACCAATATCCCTGAAAAGTTCCTCATTTCCAGAAAGCATCCCATTTTAGTACTTATACTCCCAACACAAACAAAACCAAACACATTATATGTCTCATAATTTCTTTATGCAAAAGCAGAACAAAATAATTATGCCATGCAAGATTTTATTACTAATGCATCTATGTATTTCTCCTAGTTTTACCTGCTACCACCTATTATTATGTATTGGAAAGGATTATTAAATATTACATACAACACCACGGATGTTTTCAAACCAAACTAATACAGGAGTTGCTACAAAGTTGCCTGCTCTGAATTCCCATTACCTTCCTTACTTCTTTCACAAGTACAGTGAAACTACACATCCCAGTAAGATGGGGAAATGGTGTATTCTTAGCATGCAAGAGAAGTTTTTGAAAAATGATCAGAGGAATGAATCACTATCAAAGTAGAAGATTTCTTCATAAATAAAAAATGGAACTACCAGAAGGGGTTATTTAAAGCATTCCAATCAATGTGCATCCCAAAACTTAAAAGAACTGCATCCCACAATACTGCATCAGAAAGTAGTGTAACATTTAGCCTGAGATTAAAATCCTAGCTTAGATGAGCACTAAATTTATTCCCTTCCTAGAGATCATCACAGCAGTGACTGGTATCTTATGAACTAAGGCAGCTTCTAGCACTACAACTGGATGTCCTGCTGGATCACTCCACTTCAGGCCTGCGGTCAAGTTAAGGTTTCTAACACCCTGGATATCATAAAAAATGAATACTGAAAGTCAAGTTGCTTAATCTAAAAACAGCTTCAGAGCTCTTAGCAAATACTGCCTTTTTGAGGCAAAAACTGCTTACCTATTTACAATACAATGCAAGCATGCATTATATCAAAGACATTCAAGATTGAAGTATTTTGTTTTGCAATCTATATGAGAATTCTAGTTTATATAATAAAAATGAGTCATAGTTATTTTGGATTCTACTATATTCTCATATATTCTTGGATCACAGTAACATATCATGGCACTTTTACAACTCTTCTAAACCTATTGCCTGTATGGTTCACTTTTAAATTCTGAAAATATTTACATGCACAAATACCCTTTTTTAAGTACAAAGTACTCTAGTGAAGTTGTTCTTTTATCACAAAAAAACATAAAGTGCCTAGAGACCTGAGACGCCATGTGCATCTCAGGATGCACAGGAGGAGATGCCAGTCTCCTCCTACTTCAAAAACATTTCCTCATAATATTCTTACTAATATCCTTATAATTTGTTTACAGTAAATCAGTATTATTAAGGTCTTTCACTTTAAAAACACTAAGTAGAGAATTGAAAACAACAATATATTTTTTTCTTAATTTAATACCACCTCGAAAAAAGTAGAAGATGAGATGCAGGGGAGACGGTGACAATTCCCAGTGAGTTCAGCAGAACTATGCCAGCTCAGACCATTTGGCAGAAAGTCAAATTCTCTGTTCGGGATCCCACCCAGCAACTACACAGGACACTTAGAAGTTAAAACACAATGTTTCTAGACTGTACATGGTGCCATGTTCCAGTGTTGGGACATGTCCCTGTACCTGCTGGCAAAACAGAAGAGGCAGCAGCGTTTTGGCAAACAGGAGCACTCAAACCCGTGTCCCGCCCTTCTGTGGTAAAATAGCAATTCCAAAAGAATGACTCCGTGCTCCAGACCTCAGGGACAACAAAAGTTGCAAACCAGCTGCTATGCAGATCCCTCCTACTGTCCATTGGGATAGATAAATATTTTTAAAGACATATGGTTTTCACTATACTCCCCATGTTATAGCTTAGACGCAAAGAAATGCAACAGTGTTGAGGACACAGGCACAAGGATGAACAGAGCACACTGAACAGTTGTGGGGAAGAACCTGCAGGAAGAGCATTAGGCAGCCCCATCACCAAAAGGCTGCACTGGAGAGCATTTACAAGAATAACATCATGACATCAAACAAAGTATTTTTGTGAATACTATTTGACAGTGAGATTAAAAGATCACAACCTATCATTAATATGAAAAGTACTATTTTAGTAGCTGATTTAATACGATATCCATCAGTAATTTTCATGCTTTTAACACTTTCTGTTCTTGAACATGTTTTTATGTCCCCTAGCCAAAAAAACAGGTCAGCTCCTTTTGCTTAACTGCTGGTTCCACTCTTCTCTCTTGTATGTCTTTTTATCTTATGTCTCTAATCCTATGAGTACAACTTTTCTTAGTCAAAGATACAGCTAAATTTGGAATAAACTATCTATGGAGTTAATGTTACTGGATGTACTAGGGTTGTCCAAGAAGGACAGCATCTGGGCTTTGGTCTGGAGCATTCCATAGCACAGACAGCTACACACTGAGAAATGAGAAAGCCGAGAAGTGAAAGGAGGAAGGGGGCAAATTCAGCCCTGTCTCATTCGGCCCTAATCCATTTCTCTGAAGTAAAGTTGAATGATTGGGCTGGCTGCTCACAGGGCCATAGCAGTTCATAAGGGGGGAAGCAATCTTGATATTGCAGGAGAAATATTTTGTTCCAGTGTTTAATTCAGGAGACAGGGGCCTTTTAAAGAACTAGTCAGATTTTGCATATATTGTATATAAATTAGTAATGTCTGCCCATAGTTTGTGGTTGATTTAGAAAAACTGTTTTGGCATGGCTGAGGGGAAGATAATAGTGTTTAGATTCCCTGAAAAAAAATGTATGAACAAATGTATGAACAAAAATTCCCTGAACAAATGCTTTATCAGCACAGGAGAGAACTGGTAACCTAAATACAGATTATTTAGGCATTTGACTAAATGTGTAATATTTTGAATGGAATGGGTAAAAAAAATCCAAATCCACAGTTGGATGTTTTATATTTTCAAAATATGCATGTCAGTCTGGAATCAAACTCACCAAAATTTTACCCACTATCAATGATAATGGACTGTATATGATGTCACCTCTGATCATTTCTTCACCTAAGATATTTGATAATCATATAAAATACTGCAGTTTGAAGTTTATTTTTAAAAATAAGAAATTTATCTCACAAAATCCTCACTGGCAGCACTTTGAGTTCTTATGGCAACACTTGTACACACCAAACTGTATCTTAACTTTGGTATTAGGATGTCCTGGAGGCCAGCTGAAAACAAAATAAGCCGCAAATGCTTGGAATGTGAAATACTTTTTTTCAAGCACAAATTTTAAAAGAACATTCATTTGCAGACCAAGTCAGATGGAAAGTACATTTTGATGTTCAAGACCTGTGAAGAAACCCGTAGACTGTGAAGCACATACTACAGGAAACCTCTTCTCCCACAGTCATACCTTACTTTATCTTCTCATCTTTTTTCTACAACTGTCAGAAACAGCCCTAAAAAACCCTGCAACTTGCAAACAGCTCTTCCATTGCGTCCGAGATGCTCCAAAGGCAGAACTTGAAGCTCCAGTCTGACTTAACCTATCTGAAATACTCAACTCCATTTTTAAGAGATTTTTTTGAAATCTCTTAACAAATCTACAGAAATCCTGTGCCCTCCTGCATTTTTAGGGTTTAGCTTGGATATAGCAGGCAGCTTTCATTTGTGCAGCAGCTGCCCAGGAATTTAGCTGCTGGGAATTACTAAAGAGCTGTGCTTTTTTTTTTTCCTCCTATCCATTTTCCTGCTGGCTACATCTAACATTACATCCTCATGTGGATCTTTTAGCAACCTGAAGCATCAGTTAGTTTGCAAATCCTGTGGTCTGAAAGAGCTGCATCCTATTAAATTTTTGGCTCCTAACCTTGAGCAGCAAAGGTTGTAGGTTTTAAAAGACCTAGGTGTGCAACTGAAAGATCAACACCCAGATCCCCTAAAACTACCTGACATGAGGTATATCTTACCTTCAAACTAGCACAAGCATATGTCACCTTTTGATCTTCCTTAAACTGCTAATAGAACAAAAAACTATATGACAGAACCGGCTAAAATTCAAATGTTCTAAATTTAACAGCATTTCTGTACAAAATGCTCTTCACTAATGATTATTATTTGACTACAGAAAGAAGAAGAAAGTCCTTAGGAAAGCTGAATGCTAATTTTAAAGTAACCAAAAATGTACAGATATTTTAAATCACAAGGAATTGCTTTGTAGCATCTTGACTATCTAAACACAAGCAGATGGCTTACATGACTTTATTGCTTAATTAAGCATTTGATTTATCATATCATAAAATGATCTCCGATGGCATTCTGTCTGATTTGCTAAATTTAAATTACAAAGTAATTTTATGTGTGCACTAGTTAACTAGAAAACTAAAAAACTTTCGTTTCCAATAATAATTTGGCTATCTAGTTTCCATTTTCTAATACAGAAAAAAAAAAAAAAAAATCAATTGTCCATATCTTTGGTATTTCCTCATTAAGATAATGTTAATATGTTTTCAAAATTGCTGGATTCTTTAAATAGCCCTAATTTAAAATGTAATATTTTAGATCTCCCCATCTCCTTTCTTAAAAAAAAAGGAAAAAAAAAAAAAAGAAAATTAGTGACACTAGAAAAAAAATAAGATGGACTTTATTTTCTGATGAAACTTATAAAAAATTCCAAACAATATACAGATGCTACTATCTTAGATACAACCAGTGAAAAGTGTGAAAGATGTAAGAGATTATAATGAAGACTTTTTTTTTTTTAAAGGCTTGGAATTTATACCAAGAGGTAAAGGCAAGCTGGAAGTAGGTGTGCTGTCCCTGGGTTTCCACAGGGGAAAATAAAAATCAGTTTACATGATTCCACAAAGCTACTGTAACATAGCTGGAAGAAAAGAGGAACACAAAAGAAAGACCAAAGAAATAATGAGAAGAACAGGTAAAGTTTCCATAAAAGTTTTACTAAACACAAACTTCATGCAGTATGTCAAGTCTAAGGAAGGGTTTCACTATTTATTTTTTGCAGCTGATGAAGGCAACCAAGAGAATTACAAGTCTCATAGATTCACTTTGTAAGTTACAGCACCCTCTAGGTAACTCAAAAGATACATTTTAAGTTTGGCAGCTTTCCCATGCTTTCACTAAGCTTTTGTTTAGCGTTCTTCAGCTGAAAACTTCATAAAACTTAGCACCTTGGAGGGCCTTTTCTGCTTCTCTTCACCCAAACGTGGGTTAAGTAGTCGTTAAAATGATCCAGAGTCTAACCTAAGTAAGAGTTTCTGTCTGCTGCCATCTCTTCTAAGATACAGGGCATTCAAAAAGCTACTAAAAAAAAAAAAAAAATCAGCAGAGTATGAAGCTTGTTACTATGAGTAATTAAAGCATGTAGCTTAGCGAATATTTTTAGACACATACTGTTTTCAAAAATATGTATAAGTAACCACTGCACCTGCATGAAGTATGTTAAAGTTGGTATTGAAGTTTTAATCGCAACAGAAGATGAAATTCTTCTTGTATTCCTCTAAATAAAAACTGAGCCTTTACCCTTTTCTGCTATCCATATACTATTGCCTTCCCTGGCACTAGCACGGTAGTTCTGAGAAATAATTTGCCTTTTCTCAGCCAGCAATTGCTCATGTTCTTCTAACTCAAGCTTGAGCTTAGGAAATGGTATGTGTGAGATCAAATTAGACCCCACTAAACGATCTCAAATACTTTTGCATGGATACTTTTCTCAATACCCCAAGAGATTTTATGTGCCATTACGCTGTGCTAAATAACCTACAACCCCTGTAACCGACCATCTCCAGCCACCTCCAAAAATCTGAAACTGATGAATGCCACCATAAAAGCTAAAAGTTGCAACGAGAACCTGGCTCACCTATAAAAAGTACAATTTAAACTCTGGAAAAAAAAATCAAAACCAAATGGATTTACCCTTTTAAATTATTTGTTAGAAAGTTTTCAAGGGGAAAGATTTATTTGAGCTGATATCTTACCTTCATTAAACTGAAATATATAATGCTTTGATTTTAGAGGTTGCAATAACATGAAAATAATAAACTAATTTACAAAGTACGCCATCATCCCAGGATGTACTTTCATCTTTGTTGACTAAACTTCATAAAAAATAAATATCGCAACCACAGAGCTCCCTTCTAACGGCCGCTCCCTGCCCGCGCCGCGTAACGGCTGCTCCCGTAACGGCTGCCCGCGTAACGGCCGCCCCGCGCCCGCGGCCGCCGCCCCCACGTCAGCGCCGCCGCCGCCCGCGCCGTGACTCATCCCGCCCCGCCCCAAGCC
>VWPW01013348.1:166285-225675 GCA_013389825.1 Crypturellus undulatus
CCGTTACCGGTAAGAGCCGCGCCGGGAGCAGCGCCGCGCGGCATCCCCCAGCCCGGTCCGGCCCGGCTCCCCCTGCCGCTCCGCTTGCGCCCCACGGCGCTCGGCGGGCCCTGGTGCTCCGGAGGCCCGGCGCGCCGAGCCTGCCGGGAGCCGCGGCAAGAAGCGAGCAGTACCCAGGCCCGCACACACACATATTTATACACAGGCACATACATACATACACCTGCATTCCTAGGCGATGTCAGTGTGCAAGATCTCGTGCGTGCGGTGCTCGCGCTTACGCCCAGTGCTGCGTTGGGGGCACAGAGAACGCACAGCTCGCACCGTTAATCGATTGCGTGGCCTTCGAAGCGAGTTTTACCCTTCCTGCCTTTCTGCAAACACTCGGCAGTAACGTGGCTAATGCGTGTGCTAATAAGTCAAGACCCAAGCTGAACAGCTTCCCTGCTCTCTTTCCAGCCTGGGAGTTTGGGAGGCTCTTGATGTGAAGTGGAACAAGCCTGACCACCAGGAGCCCTGTCGCTTGTGCCGCTTTCCTGCACATTGGGAGTTTTCTGGAGACCGTCCGCAGAGCCAGTGAACATCCCAAAACTCACCATGGAGCTCATGTTCTCCACAGGAGACTGCGCTAGATGTTCCAGGTCGATGCTAGTGGTGTTGGTGTGTCTAATAGTGCTTGTGTGCACTGACCGGGACTACTACAGTTTGCTTGGCGTATCCAAAGAGGCAAGCAGTAGGGAAATACGGCAAGCTTTCAAGAAACTGGCGTTAAAGTTACACCCTGATAAAAATCAGGTAAGTTGCATCTTTAACAGGTCAATGTCATTGGATTAAACAATAAGGCTCTTTATCTAAAATGTTTCCATGTTGGTTTAAAATGTATTTGAAGTAATGTAATCACCCAGTAGATGGTTCACTCATATTATCCACACAGAGAAGGTGCAGAAAGGGTTACGTTGGTAATATATTGTTACACTGAACTTAAGCCATATGAAAATGCTGTAGTAAAAATAAAAGCAAGATCTTTTCATCCTTAATCCTATATATATGTATATATAAAGGAAGAACAAGTTATGGCTGTTCCATATCATGTTTTTGGTGATCTGATGAGTTTGTGTCTTTCTGTTGAGCCATTATTTATTGTCCCATTACCATGAAGTCTCATCTAAATAGCAAACAGCACTGGACTGTGTTCGGACATCAATCTCCAAGAACTGGAAAGAACAAAGCAAAAAATGTGGGCCTGCCTAGGCGTGATGAGGGAGGGCAACAAGGAGCCGTAGAGTGACTAGAGTAAGAAGACTGGGGGCAGTTCAATGCGGTGTGTGGTACCATATTTTCCAAAAGTTGATGAATTTTTTTTTAAATTTATTTTTCATTTCTCCAAGATTTTCTGAAATAATCAGAAAATTGTGGTAAATATGAGGGTGCTGATCATTAAATATATGTGCAGTTGAACATGGAAAACAGTCCGTGTACCCACACAGGGCACCCTGAAGCAACTGAAGTGCCAGTGCTTTTGAATTTTGGATTTTAACGAGAAAGCTCAAACAGAAAAACATCAGACAAACTCTGTAGTATGAAAAAGAAGAAATAAATACGTGTTTGAAGAAATTAAGTATGGGTACCTGGAGCCTGTTTCTGGAGGCCTCCTACTCCCATTTTGTGGAAGATGCATGAGATTGCCCGTAGATTAACTTGCTGGCAACTGAACACACCCTGAAACAAAGTAGTCAAATGTCAACAAAGTTGGAAACCCCAGCTTGCAGGCATTAACTGATTATAATTTCCCTGTGTTGATACCTTCAAAAAACCCTTTAAAAAGTATCTTTTTGAAAAAAAGTTTTCAGCAGAAGGTAAGGGGGTGGGAGAGTGCTATGGATTTTGCTCACCGCAGTTAGAGTTGCATCACCTCATGCCCAAAACTGCAGTTCAAAACGTGGTTGTAGATACTTTACTGTTCTACTAGTGAAACTACCTAGAACCAAAATGCTATTTAAATAATGAAGGAGGCTATTACAGTGTAAGATCAGAAGAGATAGTTCTTTTTAGCAGAGGTTTTAAAATTGGGATTAAAAAGGAGCAGAAGACATCTTTTGAGGAAAGCATTACTATAGTTTGTTGGGAGACTACTCCACGAGGCAAGCCTCCATGAAGAGACCACTGACATCTTTGACAGGGATACAAAAATATTCCCAAGGATTAATTTCTCAGCAGTATACTTACAATACAGTTTATCAGTTACTAACTGTATATTTCTTTAAATAGAATGATCCAAATGCACATGAAAATTTTTTGAAAATAAATAGAGCATATGAAGTACTTAAAGATGAAGATCTACGGAAGAAATATGATAAATACGGAGAGAAGGGTCTTGAGGATCAGCAGCAGGGCGGTCGTTATGAAAGCTGGAACTTCTATCGCTATGATTTTGGTAAGTTTTGGTCTATGTTTGTGATTTGCTTTAAACAGTCTTGAGTAAATGCAATATTCAGATTTATGCCAGTTCTTTCTGCACATTTCTCATGTAGTCGACCCATTCTATTGTTCTCCATTTTCTCTCTTTGACCCAACTTTTTACTTATCTTTGTAATGGCTACCCAAAATACACCAACAGTGTAATAATCTGTTTATCTAGCATTTTTTCTTCTGTGTACCTTTTTATCATGATGACCAAACTTTTTTTTTTTAAGGATTAAAATTTAAATTCCAATGTTAATGTTTCATCAGTACTCATTTTAACTATTTAATGCCAGAAGACCTTTTTTTATTTATTTTTCATTGACTTTTTGTACTTCAAAGCAGTCTGAAGTAGATTTTGTACTCTCAAGCGCATTCTATATAGAGATGCACTATTAGAGATCAGTAAAGCTGTATCAGAACATGACTGAAAACATGGTAATAGAATCATACCTAAAATAGTTTTGACACAAATTATTTACTCTTTGTCTTGACAATTGTTTAGGTATTTGTAGGAAACTGGCAGGAATGAATGGTTCTCAGGGCGATAGTAACAAAAGGTAACTAAATTGGAGCTGAGCATCATAGTTTGACTGGTGTTAAAAAACAAGCTGAAATGAGCCGCTGCTTCGGCAAAACAGGCAAACCTAGCAGGCAAATATATATATATTTTTTTTTTTCTTAATACTTTGTAATTTTTTTGGTGTAATCTAATGTAAGATGTCCCAATCTCTATAAAGTTAATGTCAGTACAAAATAAAACTACATAAACCAGAGGCAACTGTCTTAAAAGAGTGGGAATTGGTCTAGGGCTTCTTGAGTAAACAGATAATAAAAAAATCTGTCTGAAGTTGCAGGGCTTGACTGAGAAAGGATATCCTTGAGCTTCTATTAAGCACTCATTTGGAGTATATATACATATACCTAGTCTATATATGTGTGTGTGCAATATATTACCTGTAATATAAAACAAAAATATCAACCTAACAATAATAGTCTCATCAACCATGGAGATTAAATTCTTTTGTTATTTATTTGTATTTAATCCTTGAACTCCTCAGGTGAAATGGGATCTCACCATATTAGGTATTGTAAATGATCTGTAGTAGTAGTAGTATAATATTTTGCTGTTTAATAGTATTTTTGGCGTCCCGTACTGCTTTGCTTGAGTGCTCAAAGTAGCTGACCATTTTTAAATGACATTCTAGGTAAGATTGCTCAGTTTTTAGAAGACCTGTCCTCCTGACCTTTACTCTATGCATTTTATTCCAGTGCATACACATGTTCTGTTAGTGAAAGAATTTGGATGTGGAAGGGCTTCATGATCTAGTTCAGATAATCAGAGGCAGAGAGAGGAAGTGAAAGCTTCCAGACTTTAAATATAGCTCGGTCTCTGATATGGGGCCCAGAACTGAAACTTCATTTTTTAATATCAACCTCGTTTTTAATCTGGCAACTGCTATTCCTTATACTTTTTTTGTAATACCTTGGCTTCCATATAGTTAAACTGTTCCTTGGTATAAAGGGATAGTTTAACTTCTCTGCTTACCTAGTGATTAACCTACTAAAACACCAGAAGAACTGATGAAAAGTTCTGTAGTGTGAGGTCATGGAACTTCACCTGAGATTAAATGAAGATTACATATCACCAAATGAATGTACTTTGTTGTGAAAGCCAGCTCTGCCAGATTACTGTTGCAAATGAGGTACACTCTCCTCATGTTCTCCTATAAGCAAGATTAGAGTTTGGTTATTTTAAAATAAAGACGACAAAAATAAAAAGCGACTTTTTCTTTTGCTTTTAATAGGCATTTATGATGATGATCCTGAAATTATAACATTGGATAGAGGAGAATTTGGTAAGTTTTAAATAGTTATCTATTTGCAAACATATCATCCCAGAATAACATTTTTTTTTGCGTTCTGAGCTGTATACTTAATATATCTATTACATATCTGTCAAAAATCTGTCAGAAAATCATTTGAGACAACCAAAACCAAAAAACCCTTGACGCTTCCTGGCAAATGCCGGTTAGCAAATAGATTGGTATGAACCAATCAAGTTTGAAAGAGATTTTGTGAGACCCAGTAAGAGGAAATATTTTTTTGTCCTGTTTATCATCACTTTGTTGCAGTTTCTGTTGTCGCTGTAAGTTTCTGATGAGGCAGTTTAGTCAATTGCAATTGATAAATTGAAGTCTAAAAATGCAGTCGACAGAATTGCCTTTCTATTATATTCCTATTTGTATTTCTGAAGTGAAAATTAGATAACTGTCTTGCACAGAGATTGGAAGAGGTGACATCAGATATTGAAAATTAGGTCTGGAAAGGTAAATTGAGTTCATCTATTCTTTTTTCTTCTCTTCTAAAAGCTAAGATTTATATAATTAACATAGAGACTAGAGAGAAATGTCATTTTCTTTGTGTTATGGTCATCTGTTCATTCAACTTATGTCCAAAAATGAAAGCCAAACAATTCAAGCTGATTTATATTTAGTAGTAAGCTTAGTTCTTTATGCTTCCCTGGCTTCTTTAGCAATTATTTTTACTTTATTTCAAGTGACATTTTAAAGTGTTAGACAGAGAGTTTACATAAAACAGATGGTCTGGTGAAACCCATCAGAAAATTAAAACAATTATAAGGAAGTGGAACATATTATTGGGTATAAGTGGGTTAGTACTTGTATTTTGATTTACACTATCAAAAATATCAGTGAGGTTAATCTGTAAAAGGTCTGTTTTTATGTTTTTAGCTGTTGTTTTTTCAATAGTTCAACTAATAGAAGTAAGCAGATATTGAGAATTGAGGTGCTGATATACTTTCAAGTATGATTTTCATGTGCTTGTGTACACCAGCAAGTTTGTGCAAGTGGGATGCAATCTTTATCTCATCTGAGTTAATAATAGTAACTTATCCGATACATTAAAAAAAAAAAACTAATTCAGCTTTTTTGAGGGGGAAGGAGGGTGCAGGAGGAATGTAGTAAAAATGCATTCTAGATAAAGCCACTGTGTAGCTGTACCTCACTTTTATATGATTTTCTTCTTTCAATCTAGATGCTGCTGTTAACTCTGGGGAGCTGTGGTTTGTGAATTTTTACTCTCCCCGATGTTCCCACTGCCATGAGTTGGCACCCACGGTATGTATGTGCAGTAGGTGAATTCATGCTGAAAACGGTTCAACAATACTGTTGGCAATCAGCGTAAAACTCAGTCAGGTGGATTTCTGTGCTAAAGTTGAAACCTAAGATATTGATTCAAGATGCAGCTATTTTTTCATGATTTTCTTGTACGAAAATTATCCAACTTAGTTTTTTCCTTTTTCTTCCCCCCTAGTGGAGAGAGTTTGCTAAAGAAATGGATGGAGTGATACGCATTGGAGCTGTCAACTGTGGAGATAACAGAATGCTTTGTCGAATAAAAGGAATTAACAGCTATCCAAGTCTGTATGTTTTCAAAACTGGAATGGTGAGTGATAAAACTTTAAACATTTTCAGAAAGATTGAAATTCAGAAGACTATTCCTTTAAATGCTCGTTCAATCATAAATCGCCAAGTAAGGGTTGTCTTTTCATTTGCCTAACTTCCTTTTAACAATTTTTTTTTCTTATTTCACCTTGGTTAAATTGACTTAGGCATTTTCGCTTTGATTCAGTTGGTACAGCAGTTAACCTTAAAAATAGATACCTGCTTTATAGAACGTTTTTTGTTGTTTTTCCAAATCATTCTACCATGTAGCGTGTCAGTTACGATGTAAGTGGGTATTTACAGAAGCAATGAGTCTAAGCACTTGAGCGACCTAAAGAATTTAGCACAGTGTTAAAATAGAGTTTTCAGATACAAAGAATAGTCTGTGTCTGCATTTTGAATCCAAGTAGTAGGGCTGTGTACCTAAGGAAACGTGGAGCTTGGTTCTGCAAGATTTCTTCTGCAGTAGCAGGGTTACCTGCTTCATGCTTTATACCTGCCTACTGAGAATTAAATGGTAAAGCTGGCATGGAAAACAAATCACCTTTGAATAGCTAGGTACGTTTTGACAGTGATAAGCTCTGAGAGGTTGAAACAGAGATTGTGCAAACACACACCAAGTGGACTGATGCAAGCAATTTTATTTTTATTTAAATAGAAATATAATTAATGGGAGTTGGCGTTTCTAAGGCTTCATTATCCTTGTACTGCTGGACTTGGAAAGGAGATTGCATGTTACAAAATTCAATTGAAGACTAAATACCAAACATTCCACTGTAAGAGGGAGAGAACAGTTCGAGCTAGGGTCTTTTGGGGGTCCTGCATTGCATAAATGTTCATATTAACAACACTAGTATATTCTATGCATTTTATAAATATTACTTTTGTCTTTTGTAGCAACCTGTGAAATATTATGGAGACAGGTCAAAAGAGAGTTTAAAGAACTTTGCTATGCAATATGTTACAAGCACGGTCACTGAGCTATGGGCAGGTAATATTATTGTGTTATGTTTTGTTATAAACTTTTTTATGTTCTTTTTTTTTTCATAGTTATATTTAAATATATGAAACCAGTCAAAAACTTGTGTGTGTTGTTTCATTTTCAGGAAACTTTGTTAATGCCATTGAAACTTCATTTGCTTCTGGTGTTGGCTGGCTGATCACTTTCTGTGCTGAACGTGGAGGTAGGTGCATTATCCACCCTTCAAGCAAGGCAAGCAGGAAGTTGATGCTTGTGTTGATAATGGCACAATCCCTCTTGCTCCCCTCTTGAAGAAAGTTCATCAAGATCTTATAAGACAATCGCATTACCTGGGCTGTGGGTCATAAAAGTTCTGTTTTAGAAGCAGTTTGACCAAAGCGCCTTAATGGAAAGATTATCCTACTGGGTTTTGCTAATGTCATTTGAGTCGCTAAAATGACACAGAAGTTTAGTGCCCGGTAGAAAAGGCTTCTGACTTCAGTGTCATCTCAGGCTCAACTAACAAATATTGCAAAATATGCACAGATGCATAATGTCTTGTCATGATACCTAGGTAGGAGGAGGAATGCATTTCACCCACAAAATAGCACTTACCAAAAATTGGCTGCGTATGTCTTGAGACTACTAGTAAAAATCCCTTTTTGTAATGTGTTTTATGTCTGATGGCCAGTCTGTACCTGGTGTTAATTTAGTTTGTAAAAATTAGCCAAGAGTTGCTTTAGTTGTTGAACTTGGGCTTTTTGTTTGTTTGTTTTTTCCCTCCTAATAGGCAAATATATGTCAGAACAGACATTTGGCCCCCTAATATTTCCAGAAGAAATGAATTTACATAGTCAATTAGACATTTAATAATGTTACCTGAACTGTTAGATAACTATTACATAAACTGGAATGTGTATTTTCCACATAGACAATCTAATACAACAATTCTATCCAACTATTTTATTACTTTCCACATATTATTTTGTGATTTTTAGTATTATTATAGCACAAATAGAGGTGTAGTGTATGTGTGTGCATATGTGTACAAAACTGTGATCAAATGTTAAAATTGTGACAGTTTTGCATACTAAATGTGGTAAAGTTGCTTTAGTTTGCTCAGGAAATTTGCTACACCTTTGATAAATAAAGATTTCTCTGTCTTATGTAGAGACCTTTGTTCTGTGAATAACCACAGTTCCAGTGTTGGATTTGCATTTGCTCATTGTTTGATTTCAAGTTGTAACCCTTTAAGATTCATTAAGATCATTAGTCCTAAGTATTAAGATTTCAACTGTGGTTCAGTTAAAGTGATGTTAATATCTCTTTCTGTTCCTGAAAATATCTGTATCAGAGTAACTGTTCAGCCTATGTCCAGCTGGGCATTGGAACATATGATGAGTTTACCGTAGTGCATAATTATTATTTGAAACATGGGAAGTCAGTATTGAAATCTCATTCCATAACAGTATGTAGATGGATGTTATACATTTTTTTTTAATTGAATCATGTAAGAAGACATTTTAGAGGTCAATCTTAGTAAAGCAAATATATTTTTAAATGGTAGTTTTATGTTTGGAATAAAATGTTTTTGTTTTGCAGATTGTTTGAGTTATCAAACACGCCTTAAGCTTGCTGGCATGTTGGTAAGCAGTTTCGCCTGAAAGCATTACATGTTTTATTGAAAGTGAAGTAATGGAAGTGAAAGCATGAAATTGTAATGAAAATCTGTTGCTGACCTCAGTGGAACCGAGACTTCGCCTATGAGCTTTTTGGAGATATTTTTAATTAATAGCTATTGGAATTACACTAAATATTTAATGATTTTTTTAATGTAATGAATTAATACTAATTGTTGAGTTATGATGTGAAATCTTTCATTTTCTAAATGTAACATGTAGCTTATATTGAAGCAGTACTTCTGAACCTGAATTTGAAAATACTGTTTTTTATTTTTTTGCTGTTTTATTACAGGAGGGTCTTGTTAATGTAGGCTGGATGGACTGTGGCACCCAGGGTGAGCTTTGTGATAATTTAGATATCTCATCTAGTACTACAGCATACTTTCCACCTGGAGCCACCTTAAATAACAAAGAGAAAGGAGGTGTCTTGGTACGAGTTGCTTCTAAACAGTTCTGTATTTATATAAAACGGGGTGATGGCGATGACAGAGTGATAGATAGATAAGTAACAGTTTGGTTATAAAGAGCTGAATAGATATTTTTGTTTTTCCCTTTGCTTCTATACACGGGTGTGCGTTTACATCCCTCTCCTCTTCTAAGGCAGTGGTACCCAGTGCTGCCCCCAGCTTGTTGGTGAGCTCTGTCAGTGAACAGAGCACAGGCAGCAGCAGCGTGGGGGTTCTGGGAACGCAGAGGGTAGGATGAGCTTTATGACAAGCCCAAGAAGATCTAGTCCTAAAGCTGCTGTCCTGGGCAGGCTTGGGAGACTGACCATGCGCCTGCAAATCTTATTCCAGACAGAACATGTCCCAGATACCACAACTTTGAGAAATACTGCTTGAAAGGGAGTACTGGCATACGGGTGATAAAGCACTCCTACACTGTCTGTTGATATGGACTCTATTATTCCTCTCTATGCTATTATTGCAACCTACTCCTACGTTGGTATGATAGTTTTAACTTAAATTTCAGAGTGTGAAGCATGGTTTGTTCCTTCCTTGACACTGCTGTCATCCATATCCTCTAAAGAAGAAAATAAAACTTGCAAAATACATGCTTTCAGTCTTGTAACCTACCAACTTGAGTGACTGATCCTTTTCATTCCTAATTTTTACGTATTATGGAAACATAGGAATCTGTATGATGCAAATAGAGAAGGCCTGTAAAATTGGGTTTGTAGAGCTTTGATTTGGAGACTTACTTTTAGGACTTAAAATATAATATTAGGTCAAAATAAGTTTAATATTATGGGAAAACAAGCTCAAAAGTATTCTGGGAATAATGTTTATGAAATTCTGCATATGAAAAAGTCATCAATCAAATACTATGCTATTAACTGTACTCTTCAGTTAATGGAAAGGAACTAATCAGAATAATTCCTCTGACAATTTGAATGCTTGTCATCAGCAATCAGGTTGATGTTTTTGTTACTTATAATAAGTAGAGCTTGACTTTCCTTTCTAGTTTCTTAACTCCTTGGATGCCAGAGAAATATATCAAGAAGTAATGAAGCATCTGCCAGATTTTGAAATTATATCTGCAGCATCATTAGAGGTAAGTTTTTAAAAATATGTTTATTTGCCTCTATGTCATGTATTTTTATTTTTTTATGTATCTTTATATTGTTCATCAATTATTACTTTTGTGTTTTCAAATTCTGTTGGTACAGCAACCTAGTATTTCTCTAGCTGACAATAATTTACTTTTCTGTAGCCAAAATTGCTTAATACTGCTTTTGTATTTTAGCACAAGAACAAAAGTAGGGAAATCTATTTATAGATTTTGGTGAATTTTGTTTTAGTATTCAGTAATATAGGAAAGAAAAAGATATTTGTTTGCTTATGTTAAGTTAAATATGAACTGAATTTCATCCACCTAGACTGGCCTGGTATTGTTTCATTATATTAAAAGTCATAAAAGTGTGTCATGTCTTGGGGAAAAACAAAAAGACAACTCTAGGACACCTGAAGGGCTTGCATTTAGCGGTCTGATCTGCAGTAAGAAAGGTAAATGAAAGCAAAAGTGAGAGTACCATGCAGCCAGCTGGGTTTCAGATTTGTCCTTTTCACCATTTATGATACAGTAGAACAAAGTTTAGGTGAGGGACTATATAGTAAAAGAATTTTTCGTTGATTAGGTGAGAATTGCTTAAACAAAAAGTGAATAATTGATCATTTTCCTTTCCAAAATTTATAGGAATTTATAAATTGATAGAAATTAGAAGTAACTTCTTTCTTTTTCTTTCGCTCCCCATTATAAGGACCGTTTGGCTCATCACCGATGGTTGATTTTCTTCCAGTTTGGGGAAAGTGACAAATCAAGTGTACAGGAATTTAAAAAATTGAACTTTCTGCTTAAAGATGAACATATCCAGGTGTGTTAACCTCTATTTGCATTCAGAAAGCAAGTGGCTATGTAGTTCCTTACTACCATCTGATTTTGTAAGGGATATGGTTTGCTCTTGTAGTATGATGTAACCCTTTTAAAGCCAGCAGTAAGTTAATAATTCAGGATGTAATTCAAAGTACATATTAAAGACATATGGCCTACGTTGTTCTATAATCTATGGATTTCAAACAAATTGTCTTTAAATTAAGAATTAGGAGAACAGTCTAATAGAGTTGCAAGTTTTCCTCTAATATAATTATAAGAGTGTCCTAAGGGCTTTGTTATTTATAAAAGGCTGCTACTTCTCCACTTTTTTACCTTTTGGCTTTAAATGAATCCTAATGTGCTGTCTGTTAAATAGGTTGGCAAGTTTGACTGCATTTCCTCACCAACCATCTGCAATAAACTGTATGTCTATCAGCCCTGTCTAGCGGTCTTCAAAGGAAAAGGAACTGACGATTACGAAATTCATCACGGTAAGGAGATTTAACATGTTTAAACACTTACACAATCACTTTGAGATGACATTATCTTTGGTGAACTACATTTATTTTACAAAAGAACAGCTTTGTAATTTTCTTTTTTTTGATATGTAGTCATCAGCTGTATTTTCTTTGCTATCCCTTTTCATTTCCTTTAAATAAGAAAGAATTGCGCAAAGCTGATCAGGACAGGCCCTGCTTTGGGGAGGATAACCCAGGAATGCTGCAAGGCGCACACTTTGTCACGGTTATTGCGACTTAGTTGGTGCTGTCAACTTGAGAACCTTCTGCTCGGTTTCATGCATTCCTGCACTAAGAACAATTCCTTTCATGCCCAAGAAAACCTGCACTGAGGCTTCACCACATACGCTTTTTTCAGGAATAGTAGTTAGGTAAGGTTGGGTTGCCATGTCCCTTTGAAAAGAATTCCAAAATGTCAGTGGAAAAGAATAGATGAGCGTAGATGGGGCACAAGACACTTCCACTTGACAAGGTTCTGATTTTTCAGCCTGTGAGGTATTAGAAATGCAGTTTGCAAGAAGTTAAAGCAAAAATCTTGGTGTAAGAAGAAGAAAGGAGAAAAGGATGCTTGAATTACATTTTGCCCTGGATGAAACATTTCTTTGGCCAATGCCAGTTAAACACCCAGCTCAGTATTTAGCTAAAGGGCAGGTAATTCCTGGAGACAGTGTAGCTTGCCCAGGCACTCCCAAGCCATCTTCCTGAGTGAGGGGAAGACGATGCCCGCTCTACTAAAGCAGGCCTTGTTTTCGGATCAGTAAAGGTAACTGAAGGACTCCCACTGCTGTCAGTGAGTTTTGAATAAGACTTCTCATAGGGCAAAATAAAGCTTCCTTTCTCCATTGTCCTTTTAAAGGAAAGAAGATCCTATATGACATTGTTGCATTTGCTAAAGAGAGTGTAAACTCTCATGTTATCACTTTGGGGCCTCAGAATTTTCCTGACAAAGAGAAGGAACCATGGCTTGTGGATTTCTTTGCACCAGTAAGTATTTAATATCTACATTTCTCTGTATCTAAAAACTGTTTTGTAATGTTGTGACAAAATACTAGCAACATCTTTAAAGTCTCTTTCAGTATCATGGGACAATATTGAGATTTTTTTAGTTTATGATTTTTGCCTTTAGTGGAAACTAATCGTTAAGGCAACAAGCAGCTCATATTCTCCAAGAGCCATCTGCAGAGAAAGCAAATGCACTTATCTGTATTTCATCTTCTAGTGGTGTCCTCCTTGTCGAGCTTTGTTACCAGAACTGAGAAAAGCATCAAAACATCTTTATGGTCAGCTTAAATTTGGAACATTAGACTGTACTGTCCATGAAGGGCTTTGCAACATGGTAAGCTTGAAAGAGTTTTAAAAAATTGTTTCAAAGACTTGCTTTCTTACATTTCTTGAGTTTTGTTTGTTTTAGTGTCAATGACAGAAACAAGAGCTTTTTTGAAGGCATTAACTATGTAATTTCTACAGATAAAACAAAAATGCAAAATATGGGTTAAATTTTGATCTCGGACCCAGAACTTTTTTTTTTTTCTAATCTACAGATAAATATACAAACGCATTTATATTGATATAATACTTTTTGAACATGTTGGCAATCAACTTTTTTTTTGTTTACTCAGACTGATTTTTACTTTGTAAGGCTTAAGAAAGGTGGTTTCGCTAATTGTGGAGCATGACAAAAGTAGTGCTGCGTGTTTTTTATGTCTGTTGTCCCTGAATAGAATCGGTATTTTTGCTATAGTGGTTTGGAACGTTTCCAAACGCCCATGTTCATGTAGCTGTGAGCAACCAGGCGTTACAATCTGGGCAGATTAGCAGTCCTGAGCCACCAATACCAACAACAGCTAAAGGAAAGTACAGGGCACCTAATCATTCCTTGCACTTTTGTCTCTTTTGGTAGCATAATATTCGGGCTTATCCAACAACAGTTGTGTTCAATCAGTCTGATGTTCATGAGTATGAAGGACATCATTCTGCTGAGCAGATCTTGGAGTTTATAGAGGTACGTGAATTACAAGTTGCGTTGCGGTCATGTCGCTTGCAGCTTATGTCCACAAACATGTCCACAAACGTTCTTTAGATGCAAAAGATTCTAAGATATTTTTAATTAGTTATAGTAATGAGATAAGGAGTGATGAAATCTTTATGCAACTTCTTTGATATAATTAGCAAATCACTTAAGGTATCTTTGAAATCTGTAAAATACTACTACTGATTCTTACCTCAAAGAAAGGATAAAAAAAAAAATAAAAAGACATTATGGTGAAATGGCTTAACATGGGAGAAATTTTGTATTTTTGTAAATTAACTTGTTGCCCTCCAGACTTCTTATGTGTTCCTCAAGCATTCATGTTCTTCCACTGCTAGCTCCTCGCTTTGAGGAGACTGTTTACTTCTCAGGCAGCTCCTGAACAGCAACCATAGCAGCATACACGAGAACCAGCAAGGATGGTCTTCTTCCAGTATGTGTATTTCTTTTAGCTAGTGTTCAGCTGATGTCCCGTGTGCACCTTAAACATTCCTCTGCTTTCCAGACTAAGCAATAGGACGGAGTCCAACAAATCCCATATTTGCCAGCAGAACTGTCTTACTCCTCTTGCAAATGAACAGTAGTGAAGCTACCTTCTCACTATAAGGGAAAGGCAGAAAATCTTCATTTTGCCATCAGGTTGCATATCCTTAATAGCTCTTCCCTCTGCCTAATAGCAGATGAGGCATGTGACTGTCAGACTGACTCTGGCTTTTCATTCTTTCCTGCTTTTCAGTGGTGTGGGACTTCCCTCCCACAGCAGCAAACCAATTTCACCGAGATGGATGTTTTCAGCATTTTATACCACCTGTTTGAATGTGATGGCACTAGATAGGGATAACAAAGTTGCAAAGTATTTATCTATAAGCTGTCTTTGCTTTAGGATCTTAGGAATCCATCAGTGGTCTCCCTAACACCAGAGACGTTCATTGAATTAGTTAAGAGAAGAAAACGAGAGGAAACCTGGATGGTTGATTTCTATGCTCCATGGTGTGGGCCTTGCCAGGCTTTAATGCCAGAATGGAAAAAAATGGCCAGGGTAAATAGCACTCCATTTTTATTATTATTTTCTTTTTTTTTCCTGCTTTTGTATCCTGTTAATTCAAATCATTGAGACTGTAGACCTAGTGTCTGAGAATCATCAGTGAAATAGACTGGTGATTAATATTTACAAAATAAGGAATTCCTACATGACAGTTCTATATTGTTTTCAGTGCAGAGTGGTGGTTTGTGTTGGTTGTTTTTTAAGGATCAGTACATTGATATGATAATCCAATTTTTCCATTGATACAAGAATGTTTTCTCACTTCTTAGAACTGAGGGAATTCCCTCAAGCTTCCCTTAAAGCTTAATTAGAACTTCAATTCTGGAATATTACTGAAATTATGGTATAATTGATTAGCACATTTGATTGTATTTTTTTGTATCTTTGGTTTTTGTATTTTTTTTTTAGATGTTAAATGGATTGATCAGTGTAGGGAGTGTGGATTGTCAAAGATACTATTCCTTCTGTCAACAAGAAAGTATTCGGGGATATCCTGAAATAAGACTCTTTCCTCAAAAATCAAGCACAGCTCAACAATATTAGTAAGTAGTTTAAGTTTGGAAGATGTTATGATGTGGAACAAAATGAATTTACGTATTTTGCTCTATGTGAAAGGTTGGGAAAGTAGTATCTTCTGTTATTAAAGCACGTTTTTATGACCTTATTGTCTTAGACATTGAGTTTATTTCTTTGATCCAGTGCAATTTCATTTCATCATTTTACAGTTAAGTTGAACTCCCTCAGGAACTTTGGTTTTTATTGCTTGTTATCTAACAATTGCCAGTTTTCTAAGTTCAGTAACATATTGAAGATGATGATGTAAGACAAATAATGTAGAGCTATTTTTAGGTGCAAATCATTGCAGCTTCATCTCTAGAGAAACAAGGGATATAACCCTTCAATTGTCCTTGCAGGCAACTGCACATTAATATCAATGCAAAAATTGTCCTTTTTGTATACCTAGGCCTCCTCTTTCACTTTGCCATTGTGAATAAATTTGTGATAGATATGCTTCTATGGAAACTGAAAATCCAAGAAGAAACCCAACATAGTGCTTAATAGCAGTCTGCTGTAGCTTTCATCAGATGACTGCTTGCTTTTATTTGGTCCTTCCAGATACAATTTTTATTAAAAGTAAATTTCTTTCCTCCACTGAGAACAAATGGTTTAGGAGATAGATGCTTAACAAGCATAAATCATGATTCCTTTGAAAATATGCCAAGCCCTGATTTGAAAATTTCTCTTAAAATAAAACCAACACCAGCTTTCAGGTCATATTTTGATTAGATACTTCTATAGTAAAAAAGTAAAAATTGTTACAGTGTGGTAAATTAGTAGATGTAAATCCCCAATTAATTCTTGATCTAATCTGCCTACAGAATTTCAAACTAAATTACAAACTAAATTTCAAACTAAATTTCAAACTTGTTTGTTTCTCAAGCTCCAAATAATGAGCAGTATCATTCTCATGTTTAATAGGCCTTACAATATCTGGAGCTCTTTCAAAGACCCCTAATTTACAATACTTTGAGCTATCATAGTCCATGAGTTAAGTTTTGTAATCTCTTTTCTTCTCTTTTTCCTCTTCATCTTCTAGTCCTTAATTCTGCATCTTTTGAATAAGTGAGACTTACTTGTTCAGACCTGAAAGCAAAGTGGTTTGTCCACTGTATAGAAAGAATGTAAAATATATACAATTGAATTCATTATTTACTGCCTCATCACCATTTTGCAGAGGTTTTTGTTTGTTTGTTTTTCTCCCTGAAACCCAATTTAAACCTGCCGTATAACTGAGTTGCTCTGTTCTATTCTTTTTGCAGCAGCTACAATGGCTGGCACAGGGATTCATACTCAATGAGAGCCTGGGCACTGGGGTGAGTTTTTTGCATTAAACGTTCTTCATAGTTGCTCACATAATTCCATTGCTAAGAGAAATTAAATCAAAAACTGTCTCATTAACAATTAGAAACATGAGGGCGTATCTGTTGCTTAATGTAGAACCTGTTAAAGTCTCCAGGTCTTTTAAATCAAACCTTAAAATTATGGAGAAATAGCCAACTTCTTACAGTCCTCTCATTTTCTGAAGATCTGGTTATTATTTAGTCTGCCATTTTAAGAAGTAATTCCATTATACTACAAAATGTAAAGCAGAAATGCCCCAATATTAATAATTTTCCTTAATTTCAGAAAAAAGAACCTACGTCTGTAATGAAAGTTTTGAATGCGTTTTGACTGCTTTTCCTCCTTTCCATAGGTATTTACCTCAAGTTTCTGTAGATCTTACTCCTCAAAGTTTCATAGAAAAAGTTTTGAATGGAAAAGATCACTGGGTCATTGATTTTTATGCTCCTTGGTGTGGACCTTGCCAGAATTTTGCTCCTGAATTCGAGATCCTTGCGAGGGTAGGTCTTTAACTGCATTTGTGGACTTCTTCCTTGGAAGCGTAATGCTTTTGATGCACAGGATCACGTTCACCAGCACTGTATGCCCTAGAAGTCAGGCAGAAATCACATACCTCTTTATCTAAGGAATAACAGAGCTTCAATATTTCAATTTGTAAATACCTAACTCACTTTTATTACGCATTTCACCGTGATTTTGATGTTTTGAGACATAACCATTAACTCATCTTTAGTTTATACTTCACCCTTGTGGTAGGCGAATATTGTCCTTTCTGTTCAGCAAAAAATATACAGAATGTCACCCTCAGAAGTGATGATAGCAAGTGCATTTCGTTTATAGACAATTTCATTTCTTATTTTCATACTAGTCTGCTGTAATTCTGAAATAGATTCATTAAAATCCTCAATAGCCAACACCAGTCACATTTTCAAAGTAGCTAAGATACTGGAGCCTATTCCTAATTGGAAGTCAACATTTGCCAGTCAGTCTTTGCTGGTTTATTTAGGCCCTTGCAGAGATGCACACACGCAGGCCCTCTTTTGAGAGGCACTTCAGCTTAGGATGGCCTCACCTGCACCGCTGTGGTGTGCTTCGCTCCAGACTCAACCCCAGTGCTCCACGGGATGCCTTCTGATACAATGTTAGCGCTTTGGGAAGCAAGCAAAGAATTACTCTGAATTTCTTTAATAAGCTTGTTGTTTATTTTTAGCTGCATGCTTGTTTATTCAACTTACTTGTTTATAGTTGGCCATGCAAACTTGGAGTTTCTTTCTAATAAGACTGTTTCTTTTTAGGCCATGAAAGGAAAAGTAAAAGCTGGGAAAGTTGACTGCCAGGCATATGCCGCGACCTGTCAAACTGCTGATATCCGAGCCTACCCCACTGTTAAGTTTTACCCCTACCAAGGAACCAAGGTAAAATCTCCTTTGTTTATAGCAGTGAGATGGTGCTGCTGCTGGGTGGGTTTCATCTCAAATTGAAAGCTTAACAGGGACTATTTCAGTGCAAGTACATTACATAGATATTAACTTCAGGAGATAAATTGCTATAGTTGGTTTCAATAACAGTCTAAATAGTAGGATAGTGGTACAGTAATACCGTTTTACCAAAAAAGTGAATAGTGCAGTAAAAATGTGGACTTAACAGGAACCAAATTTGAACTTTGCAGGAAACTCATGTGCTAAAATGGTTTTTAATCACCACCAGCAGCTACAAATTCATTTTAGCTCACGAGAAACATTTTTTAACATGAAACACTTCGCTATGCTTTGCATTTAAACATTGTTATTACAAAACAGAAAACTGAAGCAAAGCTTTTGTGCTGTCACACCAAAAAGACAAACCTTATCACAACATTTCAATTTTAAATGAATCTGTGTTGAAATCAGCAATTTCCAATATCCAGGTAGTTCTAGGTCACTGTCCTCCTTGTAAAACAATTAGCTACTACTAAATTTAACTTTTTTGATTGCATGTATTAATGCTGAAGCAAAAGTATTGAGTGCACTCTAATAATTAAGTCTTTAAATTCTACTTTTTCTTTATTTAATCTTTTCTGGGAAATATTAATATCTGATTCCAGAAATTCTTCCTCACACACTCCTTTGCTATTTAATGTGATTTTTCTTTTTCCCCCCCATAGTGGTAAGAGTAATGCCTTTTCTGATCTCGCATTAGCAGGCCACAATAACACATTTGGTGAACATTAATTATAAGGTAACAAGCATGGCTATCTGTAGGAAATACTTAGTTGAATAAGTGTGATGGAATTTTAACTAATTACCTCAGGTTTCATTAGCTATGATGACAAAAAGTGATAAATCATCTTTCCATAACCATCTTCTGTCTTCTGGCATTTCTGCTGAATTATATCTGAAAATAAGCATATTATTTTCTATTGACAGGATAGCACAGATAATAGTGCTGGATAGCACTATTCATTTTAATGTTGTTGTTGTTGTTATTTTCAAGAAAAATGTTCTTGGGGAACTTGTGGACAGCAGAGATGCAAAACGCATTGCCAATCTTTTGAATGAAAAGTTAGAAGCTATTCAAAGTAAACGAAAGAAATCTAGAAATAAGGTAAGAATTCTTATTCTCCAGTATTCTGCAAAGACCAATATTAACGTAAAGAATAGCCATTTAAACCACTGGGAGCCTTTGCTCTTTATGAAATATTAAATGCTGTATCTTCCACCACTATCGTGCCGCTTTATTTTAAGTCTCTTTTTGGTTCCTTGTACTTCACCAAACTCAAGTCCAGAGATTTAGCAGAGCTTGGAGCAGTTACAACACCAATTATAGCAAGACTTAACAAAATTTGAAGATGACCATGGGAGAGCTGCAATCTAGAAGAATATGGCTGAGATGCACTGCACCTTAGACTGAACTTAGTATTCAGGCAGCAAAAATATAGATGTATAGACTGTAATTGTCATGTTTTCTTACAAAGAAGGTATTAATAGACAGCTGTTAAGTATATGTTGAATTCTATTTAAGAAGTGTTTCTCCAACTGTTAAAGTAAAATTACAGAGATCTTAAAGTTTCTGTTCTTTCAGAATAACTTTTAATTCTGATTTTCTTATAACCAGGATGAGCTCTGAGTGGTACTGGAGTTGGATAAGATTCAAAATACTCTGAAACTGTGAATATAGAAGATACCACGAGGAAAATGGAACATTAGGTTACATTCATGACAGGACAAAGAAACGAACTTGACTTCTTGGGCTTTCGGGACGGCCTGTAGGAATTCTACAAAACAGCAGGGAGAGGAAAGCTTTTGGTTTTGGTGGAGGCCTTCCAAGTACCTGCAAGTGAACCCTGTGTGTCCCTCTTCTGATAAACTGACTATTTTCCTGTTTAAGCATTGGGGCTGACCAGATTGAGAACTGTTGCATCACTCTTGCCTACCCCTTAGGACCTTATTTTGTTCTTTTTCCAAATACTTTTTGAATGTGGCACTCAGCCTGTGGCTGAATATGCATCAAAGTGCTCTGCAATGCAGAAACACAATGAGGGTTTGTCTATTTGAAAGACAAAACACTTTTACCTGATAATAATTCTGCTTGGGGCTTGTGGTGTCATCTAGTCAGCTGCTAAGAAATAAAACCAACAGCTGGTAGCAGAATTTGGTTTATTCAGTTGCATTGCTCCTGCCCCCAAAAATATGTCTATATTATAGCACTGCTGGTGGGGCCAGGATGACTACAATTTGAAGAGCTTCTCTTGGTTGCTCAGTTTTGTTTTGTTTTGTTTTTTTTAAACAGCAAAATAAATAGAAGACTGTAACCTCACTATATTCTTGACTTTCAAAGTTTAAATCATGTCACAGAAGCATTGGTTTAAGATATATTATTATTATTCAGTGTCTTTTTAAGGAAGAATATATTCTGTTGACATATTTAACTTCTCTGGGTTTTGTACTGTTCTTTATCTTCAGACATGTTTTGTTTTGAAAACATCTTTTGGCCAGTAAAATAGCAAGTGCCTTTTGTCATTTAATAATGGACACTACGTTACAATGTCTCCTCATACACCTTAATGTAATGACCACTTTTTAGGGTAATGTTTTTCAGAGCTTCTCAATAGACAAGTGTGTGGCATTTACCGAAGACAACTGTCTGCTGCATGTGGAACTTCTACTTCAAAAATCTCCCCCGTCTTCCCCCCTCCCAATAAAAGGCTGCTGCAAACATGTTAGATGGACTCCTCACTCCTCTCCTTGGGTTTAAGATTTGGCATAAGCAATCACAGTAGCGTGCATTTTTAAAAATTCCTAAATACACTGTTAACCCCAAGTGAAGGCAAGAAAAATATAATCTTGTCACTGAGGTATTCATAAAAAAAAAAGAAGATATTGCAGATGTCAGGGAGGGGATGCGAATCAAGTAGACCCTTCCATGTAAATCCAATCTCAAACTCACCCCTGGTCTAAAGGAAAAGCCTCTACACTTGTGACTTCAACGCAAGTTCCTGTTCAGTCAGTTATTGAATGTACATCCCCACCTCCCATGTTCTCCGTGATGGGCAATGGCACCGGTGGTTATTTGTGGATCCTGCTCAATGCAGCGCTCTTTTCAGTGATTGCATTCACTTACTTTATTATCCTACCTTGACCACTGCGTTTGGAATGATTCCGCTATTCCTGTTGTGAACTACAGGGAGGAGCTGGGGCTGGAGCGCACAGTACCCGTGTGCCGGGCTGGCCACAAGAGCCGCCGCAGGAGCTGTGTTCTGGCAGCTCTGTGTTCTGGCTCTGATCTTTTCTTAAAGAGAAATAAAGGAGGGGGCCCTTGTGTGACCAGAGCTGGAGGGGCCCCGTTTCAGCAGTCGCTGCGTTGGGATGAGGCCCAGGTGGAGACATGGGTTGTTGGGCTGAGCCGGAGCGTGCGGTGGCTCCCTGTGGGCTACAGCGTTACCCTGCGGCAGCGCCTGCCTCAGCGGAGCCGAGGGCAGGGGCCGCTTTCTGCCACCTCCTCCCCACCCATTTCCCAGCTGTGCGAGGAGCTGGTCTGGACGAGCAGGAGAGGAGCAGCTGGGGGCAAAGCTGCCGGGGCCAAGCGCTCTGGCCGCGGTTCCCCTGCACAGACACGTGAAGCCCCCAGGTGCAGCTCTGCCCTACGCACGCGAAGGGCTCGTCTCTCCCTGCCGCGGGGGCCGAGGGCCGGGCTGCAGTGCATCGATCTGTATGTACATTTCACAGAAAAGATCAGATTCCTCTGGGACTCCAGAACTGCCCGTATTTGCTCGGCTGAGAGTAGAGGAGTTGCACAGCTAAACAGCAGAGAACACAGCAGAAATGTTGCTAGTGATTCAAAATAGCAGGGAGCAGCCTAACTTTTACATGCTCCTGTCTACTTTCACTTCCAATGTTATCCTGTTGCAGAATAATTAAGAGTGTGTGGGAGATGCAACAGGCTAGAAACTAAAGATTTATGTGCAGACACCAGGAAAAAAAGAATCCCTTTGAACATTTGAACAAGCAAGATATGGAAATTTGCTTCTGAAGTCAGGCATCCAAAGTTCTTCTCGTCAAACCAAAACATGGCAATTTCACTAAGCTTATGGAACAAGTTTTTCTTAGAGAAAATATATGTACCAGAGCTCTCCAGAAGTATTTTTTCATTACTTTGTTCCTAGAAAAACAGAGGAGCACCAGCACAGCTTGGATGGCCCACCCGGGTATCTACAGCATCAACACCTCAGTGCATAAGGAAAAAAAGATACAGAAAAACAAAATCCTCCCCACCCTGTGCAAAAAGGGAAACACTGTGTACAGAAACCCTTCCTTGCAGGGCACAGCATCCTGGTGCACAATTTCCCTCTGCAATCTGACAGAGAGGCACAAACATGAAACATCACACGTCAGCACAGCGTAGGCCGGGCTTACCTTAAATCATGATATTCATTCCTTACTCTGTCAAGGTAACTGAGCCCTTTGCACCAGGACACACGCTTAGGATATCCTCTAAGTAACGAACAGCAACAGGATTACGGACAGCAAGTGAAAAGGCTGCTGCTCCTCTGCGGAGAGCTTGCCGAAGGCACCTGCAAATCCCCCAGAAGGGATTTGCTCTGCTTTTTCTCTGTACAACCACCACAGCGCTGATGGACACCAGGACACTCCGAGGGCTGCTTCAAGTTCATCAGCTTTACTGACAGAGCGCAAGGCAGCCCGGAGGAAAACTCGGTGCTCAAGGATGTGCCACGAGCTCTGGGTGTCCCTGCCGGAGCAGGGGGCTGCACTAGAGGGGGTCTGGAGGGCGCTTCCAGCTCAGCCCTCCTGCGGCGGACGGTGTGATCCGAGCCGAGAGACACCAAAGCATGAGCTGGGCACGGCGGCCTCGGCGGCAGCAAGGGCACCGCGGGCGGACACGTGCGGGCTGCTCCCTCTCATTTACACAGGGCTGTAACACGGGTTATGGCCCAGCAGAGAAGGGGGCTAAGAACCAAGAGCAGTAACCAGTTCAAGCGCCTAATTTATTTTCTGGAGGAATTTTTAGTAAAAGCAGCCAACACCACTTCTGTAAAATGGCCTTGCGCATTCTCAGAGAATCACTTTGTTCTACTGGGTTTGGAGGGAAACTGGAAAGCAAATCCCACCGGCCAGGACCTTTTCCCTGCTGGGGAGCAGGATCCAGCCTCGTTCTCCCGCAGATGCAACCAGAAGAACCCCCAGCCCTGGACGACTCTCACAGCAGCCCCTCACGGCACAGAACTGCTACAAATACCACATTTTATCTTCCATTTTTCCATTCTGTGATGCAAGTCAAGCTCATGTCAGAAGGAAGGAATGAAATTTAAACCAGTTGCCAGCAGGTGGCAATGAACAGTCTCCATTTGTATCCCTCACCTTAAATTATAACTACACGATAAGAGAGTTAAAAAAGAGTTTCAACATTAAAATCACATCCTTGGAAGGACATTTTTCAAGCAAAACATCTCTGATTGCTGAAGTTGGACAACCCAGGGGCTCAAAGATGATTTTTTCCGAATTGTTTACCAGCTGCCGCTGGGCACCTATCTGCATTGCTGTCAGCAGAATAAACACAGCTAAGAAGAAGTTTTGATTTGGGAATTTCCCAATTCATGGGACTTTGGAAAAATCTTTAGCTTCCAGTCAATTCTCACTCCTGTAGCAATGCTAAGAAAGTAAAAGCAAAGAAGCTAATTCATTTCTAAAGACCAAAGGGAAAAATGTCACAGTTCAAATTAAAAGGCATGTAATTACATTTTCTAAATGTTGCTTTGAAACATTTATCTGTGCTACTGGACTCATAATTCACTTCAGAGGGTATTTTGTGTCTTGTTCTCTGTCCACATCAGTAATGCTGTAACATTATGGCTTGGACTGCAGCCAGTAAATTCCTTCACGATTTCAAAGATTTGCCCTTTCCATATTGGAACAAATCCCATTATGATTAGGTTTTTTTTCATGAAAAATAGAAAGAGGAGAGAAAAGAAAAAAAAAAAAAATCACTGCAGCCCCGTTCCTAGTGTCGTGGTTAGGCCAAGGGGATACAGAACATCCAGCTTCAGACTCATTTTCCTGCCTGCGTCCTTCCAGCACTGCAAGTGCCGAGCCCCAGTCCCGCACGCGGAGGGCCCAGAACAGGTCGGTAACGCCGCTCCGGCATCCTCTCACCGGGTGAGCCACGCATGCAGGCACCGCCAGCCGTCCAGACACATAGAAGGGAACAAAGTCCAGTCATTCTCCTTAAAAGTTCAGGGAGGGGAGCGGGGAATTGCTTCCAAACTAACCCTTTAATCTGCAGCATAACCCGCCATCCTCCTTTCTGATGGAATCCTCCTTTCTGATGGGTAGGGGAAGACACTTCTAATATGTTTTTAATCCACACATCCAAAAGGAAGCTTGTTCTCTAATCAGCCTGACATACGATAGACACAAAGACTGAGCCGCGGTCAAAACCTCTTGGAGTCCGTGATGCTCTTTACTTGAGTTCCACTAAGACCCTGACAATCTTTCAAAATTGAATTAAAAGCAAGACGAACAGCATCACATAAACCCTCTGAAAGTGTGACATGGTTCTCTCCGTGCATTTATAGCTCCTCTGAAGAGATTATAACACACACTAACTAGTTGACATGCATTCTCAATGAATAAATGACATACTGCACTTATTCTAAATGAGCATCAGATCATATTGCTAGGACAAGAAAATACGATTTCTGATCTCTCCTACCCTCCCAGAGTTGCTCTCTTATCCTGTCCATCAGCTGGCAAACAAATGCCTGTATTCTACAGAAGCTTCATTTTGCCCTTTTACACCAAAAAGAAGGTGCTCATGTTGGAAAAATAAATAAATAAATAAAAATTTGGACTTTCTAAGATTAATCTGGACATTCTTAACTTGCAAACCCCCACAGACTTAGTGATAATTCTCAGCAGCGACGGTTCTAGCTGCTTTTTACCTAGTGCAAGTCTCAGAGGTGCCAACGTGGAGCGGTCGGCCGGGCCGGGCCGGGGACAAGGAGGCTTTAGGACAGCCCTGGCAGGATCCGGAGCCAGGGCTGTCCTAAAGCCTCCTTGTCCCCGGCCCGGCCCGGCCGACCGCTCCGCTGGGCTTCCCAGCGCCATCTCTTCCTGGAAGGCTGAAAAAAAACCTTATTTTTCTTTCAGAATCAGAAGACAAAGGCTCCTTCTCCTCTTCACTCATTGAAGAATTTGCCTCTTGAGGAGGCAGCTCTTTCCTCGAACCTCTGATCCCACAGAAATCTATGGGAGTTGCTAACGATCCTCCCAGGCGGCAGCCTGGGCTGCTGGAAGGATCTGATTCACGGCAGCGGCACCTGGACACCAGCGGGAAGAGCAAGTAACCCAGGCATCTGTGAGGTTGAATTGACAGCAATTGGTTTATAATTGGTGGTTCTTTTGCCCTGAACAGCCCAGCAACATTCTGCATGTCCTACGCACACCGTAACTCCCTGTCGTAACCAGCTCCTTGCCACAGACTACGAAACTATCAGCTTCATCTTCAAGTACTTCACGTGTCTTAAGATTAGCAGAGCCACCCTATTTCATAGTTCCCAACTTTCCAGCTCCAAAGACAGAAGCAGCACAACAGCTAGACAAAGCATATTGTTTTACCGTTTACGTGCCGTCATTTTTTTTCAATAATAGGTTCCTCTATTGTTTCATAGGCACACAAGAAAATCTTTACTTAATTCCTTAATTCCCCAATCCAACAAAATTTCTTTATTAAAAAAAAAAGGACATTCCTCGCCTTGGGGCAGAGTTCCCACTACAGCTGTTGCGTTTATTTTCTTAGGGCTCCCTGGTTCCAGGGCAGACCGCTGGGTGCAGATAGCCCAGAGGGCAGAGCCACGCTAGCACATGAAGTGCGCCTTGTTTCTACCCCCATATAAATCAGGATGCAGCTCTTACTCAAGTCTCTTCTGGAGAGCAGAATTTGCTCTTGCTTAACAGAAACAATTGCTCAAGACCCCATTTTTCTGTAAATATTACATATTCTCTTGCCTATTTCTAAAGTGCTGATTTCCTGGTTTCCATGGTGGGGGGAAAGGGCCCAGCCACCCCATAACCTGCTGCACTGGGGTTCCTCAGGAATCCTTGCTCCAACCTCTTATTGGTACAGACCTTGGCCACATCCTAAAACCATTAAAGTACATGATCCAGTCAGAACATCAGGAAGTAAACAAACAGAACCTAATCAGTATATTCCATTAGGATGTAAAGCAATACAGACACATCACTGCAGGAGACAAAACCTCACCCTGCCACACCACATACATTTTCACCCAACTGCTGCAGCTCCTTGGTCTCTTTAGCTGGCTGCTCTAGGCCCGCTAAGTGGTCACAGCTGGTAGCATTTTATGTCACACTGATCCCAGCTGCCGGAGCCCTGCCTTGACCTTGGAAGAGACTTTAATCAGCTGTGATAGGTTAGTTTTAATTGCTGCTTAAGAGCAATTTCTCTCTTTTGCCTTTTTAGACTTTTTAAGATTTATCAACAGCAGTCACCTCTATCCTACATTAGGAATAGGAATGTAACAAAGATGCCCCACTGCGGAGGAGAGACAGGTAACATCATTAAAAAAAAAAGAAATGCATTTCAAGAAGGCTGCCGCTCTTAATATTGAGGTTTGTGAACAATTTTACAGCACGGGAGCTGATGCAAGGCGGTGAGGACAAGGCTCAGCTCTGCTGCCCACGGCCAGAGAGCGCTCCTGGGGCAAGATTCCCGGGAAGGAGGCAGCCAATGCAGCGCTGTGGGACACAGGCCTTGGGGTCCAGAAAGCAAATCCAGAGCCGGAGTTTCCCCTATTCCTCTGTTTCACAGCCTTGCAAAATGATGAAGTGCACAGTACCAACACCATAACCCTCATTCCAAACAGTGGTTCAAAACTTCATTGCTATTTAAGACTGCCTGGAAATATTGAAAAATACAGTTGCAATGGCCCTATCATTATTGCAGAGGTATGGAAATCATTTTCAGCCTCGAGAAATCTTTAGCATTTGAATCAACATTTTGTTTATCTTAGAATTTAAAAGCATGCTCCAAATATTTTAGTCTAAATGCTTCCTTTGAAAGAGAAACTTACTGCAATTTCTGAAGACACATCTTTCTGTTACTAAATATACCAGTATACAGGAAAACCTCCAGTCTTGTTATAGCTCCTACTTTGGTGGATGAAAAAGGGCAAACTGCTGCCTACAATGAAGTTATAAGGACCCATGCTTGGAATAAAACAAAAATGAAGCTCTTTAAAATTAATTAAATATTCTGTATTTTGCGGACAGCTCCTTAGAGTCAGGAGCTGACAACATAATGTAAATGGTAGCATACCTTATAAAACTAAAATTCCTGCTGCAGCCAAAAATCCCATATTTTAGCAAAATCCTGTCTCTGTATTTAAAATACATTTAAACTAAAAAAGTAAACTCTTTTCTTTTTAAAAAGACAACTGTTTATTAATAAATAGCACTAAACTATTTAATTTATTTAAGAACCCACTGTCTGAAATACATATTTCTAGGCTACCATTCCACCTGGTCAAGTCATCAATTAAAAACCAGCCTTCTACCTGAAAATGTATCCAAATTATTGGCATTTTAGTACAGGTCAATTACACTTTATTCAGGGAACATCTTTCCTGACAATTGCGTATCATAGTCTTGCAAAAATTTCACTGCTGTGACACACTTCCACTCTTGACACACTTCCACTCTCTCAAATTTTTTACTAAAATTGGTAGCAAATATTGTAAAAACAAATTTAAAAATATCCTCCCTTTAATAAATTTGCTAGCATATATCTTCCTCAAAAAAAAAGTCACTCAGTTCCTGCTTAACTAGAAATAATAAACTGTGAGGTTGAGCTTGTATCTCAAGACAAGCCCCACCTGAGCATGTCTTCACCACTTAAAAATTTTCTAGATTCATTAGGATTTATGGCATATTGACTGGGGTGTCCTGCAAGGTTTGTTGTATGAACTCGTCCTCTAGATTGAGAGGGCACCTGAGCACTGCGGAAAAAAAAGAGATAGTTCACAGTAGAAAATATTTGGAATAAAAAACAGGATATCGTTTCTAACACCGGTGCACCTTTTGATATATTTCTCTTATTTTCTCTCCATTATTTGTCTTTGTAGATCACAGGAAAATTTTAGTTGTACAGCACTCAGCACTGTACTGTTGCCCTGATGCTGCTAGAGCACCAGAGAGAAGCAGAGGAACGAGGAGAGGACGTGCAGCTCTGCCCTCACGCAGACCTCCCGTGTGGTCAGCACAGGGCTGGCAATACCGACAGTCCCAGACGTAGCCACTCAACGGCAGCTGAAAGAGAAATGACTGAAGATGCCATTTCAGAAGATACACTAAGTTAACCAAACAGTTCACCACCTCAAAGAAATCACGCTCATCTCTGCCTTCTTTCTCTCCTCTCAGCAGCTTCTGCATTCACATTCCTGCCTCTTTCCTACGGAAGCTGCAGTGAGCTCCAGACTCCTGCAAGAGCTATTCAACTCACTAAAACAACAGAAAATCGACTGAGAATCAACAAGCCAACAAAGGAAATGAAACCTCCCCCTTCTGGCAGCAGGAAGCCTCCAGGGCTGTGAAGCGGGGTCTGCAGTTTCACATTTGGTATTTGTGCTGCTTAAGCTGTTTCCACCTGGTCCCCAGTTGCCCCAGCCCATCGCTCGCATCCTGTGTTGCACCAGGACAGTTGTTAGAGAGGCTGCACGGTGAAGTAGATTAAAAGACTGAACTGGAAAGAAAAAGAGATTCCCCTACCATAATGTTTTATTTCATGTGGATGGGTTCTTTCACCCAGTTCACCTTGTAGCTGCACAAAGAGCTGAGCCAGCTTATCGCGGGAGCAACACAGCAGTGAGAAAGAGCAGGATTTGTTTTGCTTGGATTGCAGCAGCGGAAATGAAGGCAGAGATACAGCCTCAAAGAGATTAGGCAATGCTCGGTAACTGTTCGGAGCAACAGAGCAAGAGTTACAGAGATAAGTGTGGAAAGAACAGCTGAAGCCTGGGAGAACCGTGCAATAAAATACAATTCACAGTGATACCACAGACATTTCTTCCCCCTTAACATGTCGCTGGAAAAGTTATGTTATTTGAGCAGGTTTTTAAATCTGAGTGTTTAGTCTTCAACTAGGTGCTCTTGTACCTGTGACCACTGTGAGCAGAACTCAGTGTTGCAATGTTGTAGAAGAAATTCCTGTGTGGTTTGTTCAATGTATTAGACTTCTGTTGGAAGTTGCTGCAAATCCTGAGCAAAGTCTAAGGCAGTGGGATTTGGCTGCATCGCCAGCGTTGATCATGTTAACTTAGCGTTTGCCTTCCCAGAGAAAAACAACACAGATATGAGACACTGATGTAACAAATCCCTGCTTTATTATGCTTCAGCCCTGAGCTTTTATCCCACTCAGAGCTGGCTGCCATTTATCTTAAAATTGTCTGCATAGTGCATAACTCACCCTAAGTGATTTTGCCCTCTTCCCTAACCTCAGCACTTAGCTCGTGCATGACTTAAAGTCCAGAAGGAGAGCTAGGCCAAGTATTAACCCATGCCTGTCCACAAAACCTGCAAAACCTAATGGTCTTGCCCTACTTGAAAGTCTTTGCAAAGCTTATCTTACACATAACAACTTGCAGTTGCTTTCAGACATATTTCAATGCTGGTATTTGCTTTTTGTTACAGATGATGCAGAAAAAATGACCTTAGTTTTTAAAGTCTTCTTTCTTTTAAAGATGACGAACATCAGTTAAATAGTGAGTTGGCAAAGTTCACTTTCCTTACCATTTCAAGCTTGTGTTTACTGGAGTTTCACATATCCCTGGAATAATATATAATCTGTAATTCCTTCTCCCATTTTCTGATTGGACTACAATGTCCTACATCAAGATTCTCCCCCTATCTCCAAATAAGGATCTATTTCATATAAATGGAATCTTTACATGAAAAACATGCATTTATTGAGGAGTTTTATGCCTCAATCTCCAAGCTCTTTGGCTAACATACTTAAGAAACCAACTTTCACGGAGTGATTATGTTGCTAAACTTATTACAGAAGATGGGGGTGTCAACATCTTGCATAATATAGGTTTGTGAAAAGATAAAAAGACCATCATCCTACTGAGGGAAATTAAAGGGGAAACTAACATACAACTTAAAATGAACCTACAGAATTTTATTTTATGGGTAGAAGTCATACTGTCTTCTATACATCACTGAAGTATATCAAACAAACAGACAAACAAACTTTTGAAGCAAAACAGTTTCAGAATCAGTCGCAGTCCAAACAAACAGTCTGGGAATATGATGATTAAGTTGTTTAAATTATGGGGCATGTGGAAGTCATTAAAAACTGACATCAAATGTAGGATAGTTTGAATAGTTTTTAGTGTAGGATTAGGAACTTCCCTGGACTTTTTCCTATTCTCACTATTCTGGCAAAATGCTTTTTTCAAAATGTAACAAGACATCCAAAAAGGCTTTTAAAATGCTGTTAAATGTATCTAATACTTTAGTAGAAACTAGTGTGGCTACTTTAAAAAATAGAAAATAGGTAGGATAGCTTAAAAATGTAATTTTTAATTAGACAAGAATCAGACTTGCAATACATACTGCATTCAAAATATGTCATATGGAAAATCACAAACATGTTAGTAGATCCAAGCAGAACTTTAGCATTTTGCTATAACAGATGGCACGCTACCTTGTGAAAACGTTTCCTTGACAATGATGCATGTTAAACTTTATCTAGAGAAACTAGATCCATTTTCCCTAAGTCATGGTGTAAAATGTAAATATATCTGTGGATAATGATACTAAAAGAACTCATAACCCTTTATGGGCATACCTGTACTTTTTTGATATCATAGCAGACAGGGACTTAGAAACACTGAAACTAGTCTTAAACGATTTAGAATTATAATTTCACAGTGAGGTAATTCCTTTAACATACCTACGGGAAAAAGCAGCGCATTGTTGGATGACTTTTCCTAAGCAGAATAGTGAAAGGGAAGATTTTTCCATTTTGTTAACAGCAACACATGCAAAGCTCTTTCCTAGCCAAGTGAGGGAGGCATTATTCATTTCAACTATCTTCAAGAGTGGAAAGGAAACTTGCTAGGCCTTCCTGGCCAGCCACAGGCTTTTTCCTAGCCTAGGGAAGGCCCCTATTCAGGACCTCTCCTGAATCCCCACCGAAGTGGCTCCCAGTTCCATTCCACCCAGCAGTTTTTATCACTGTGCTGAACAGCCTTAGAAAGACAGAACCTCATGTAGCACAAACGGTTTTCAGTTTTTAGTCTCCAGCATTACTACCACTTGCCAATCTTCTTTCCCAACCCCAGCCATGTCCTCCTTCATGCTGGTTTGCAGCCTGACCCCAGGAAACTGAATTGCTGGTTGTTTTTAGTCATCAGCACTCACTGCTGTTAGTGGCCATAATGCTGCTGACCTGACCAGGGCACTATGTTTCCCCTTCTAGTCCCTTCCCAGCAGCAGCAACCAGCTCCTCCTGCACCACGCTCAGCAGAAGAGCCAAAGCTGAAAAACATTGGCATTTACCTTCTCCTCTAAACCTTCCAGGGATTAAAATACTCTAAAATCCATCTGAATACAAAGGCATATCTCTTAGCTCCTCTGGGAACCATCTTTGGCAAATTTGCTAGCAATTACACCAGCAACTATGTGCATCCTTTTTCTAGTATGTGGAAGGAATGAATTAATTACCCACCCCTGAGCCAACCGTCTAACCCTGCAGAAATGTCCTTGCTCCTAGACATAAAAGGTTAACCCCTTCCTTGCTGAGGCTGCATTTAGAAACATGCTGAATTTAAGACACTTTCAAGGTCAGGAGCAGAAGAACATTCGGGTTTGAGGGTGGACATTTAGTTTGATTTTTGGACTGAGGGAGTTCTTCCAAGTTAACTGATGATTACACAGAATGCTACAGACCTGTGTACCACTTGTAATTTGTAAATTATTTGTAAATTAACAGCAAGACGAAAAGAATTTTCTCTCTAGTTTCAGGGAAAAGGTACTTTATATAACTCAGTGGTGTTTGGGAAAGTTGCCCAACCATTATTTCTTGATAGCAAACGTCTGAAAGCAGATTCCATCCCAGCAGTGCCATCAGTTGATGCTCAGAGGCTTTCCATTACCTCTGTTCATCTCATTCCCAGAGCACTGGAGACGCTTGTCAGACAGGCAGTGTCTGAGGAAGACAGACAGGCTCTCCTGGAGCCAAACATTGGGCTCATTACAGGGACAGGCAATGACAAGAAAGCCAGTACCCCCAAGCACATGGGCAGGTGCAGATTTGTGGAGAAGCCCTTTGAAAACTATTTGCTGCTAGTTCCATTCCATGCAAGCTGAACCAGCAGGACTCAAAGGGTTAGTTACAAATGTAAATCTAGCTCCAGAGACATCTAAATCCTTAAAAAGACAAAGACACCAGTCATTAAAAAGGACATCAAAAGCTAAGAAGAATTTTAGGTTGAAGGGAGTCTGACAGTATTCTGGGAATTAACAGAGTCTGAGAATTAACAGAGAGAATGAATAAAAGAGGGTTACAATGAGTTCTGCATGAAAATTCAAGGATTAAAGGTCTTTGAGTTAACCTGTTTTCACCATAATGATGACAGGAATGTGGGCATCAGCATTTGCTTACATTTCACTATGTGATTTTAAGTAGAAGGAGGATGAAAAGCCTGACTGATCTTCAGGGCCATTGAACGTAAAATGTACTTCTTGACTTTCCCAGAAATATCTGGATTGCATGAGAATATTTTTGATTCCATGTGATACTGAAGTTTTCGCAGCAGCTGCATGTGCCATTAATGGGAATTTCTTTGCAACAGAACTGAGTTTTAGCACATTCAGTCTTGTTTAGTTTCACCATATAATGGAAAGGAGGGCCAACATAAGTTATCTGAGGAGGCTATTTAGGCTAAAATGTACAAGAATCTAAAATCCAACTGGAAAATTCTAACATTTTCCTTTTTTGTTTTTTGTTTTTTTTTTTTTTTTCCTACTGCTCCTTAAATAGTATGTTAAGAACATCCTGTGCTATATCTTGCATTCAAGGAAAAAAAGAACATGCTGGGCAATGTGCTACTCTATCTAGATATCATCTGAGGCATTCTTAATAACACTACATTTAAGAGCCTATTTCTTCTAATAGCAGTCAGATAACTTTTTTTTAACACTGAATATTGCACAAGCTAATATAATTAATTATCAGTTGAATTATCAGTTGTTTGGGGTTTGGACTTTTGCTTTGTAAGTCAGTCATTTCCAAGAGCTAAGTGAGGGAAAAGTACTCCCACCCACACAGTCAAAAGGAAGCTAATTCTTAAACTAAAAAGTTGTACCACTTCTTCCATTTCTTGGAGTTTGGGGAGGAAATTTCACATTAAATTGAAAGGGATGCCATAGCATCAGTGATGAGCCAGATGATAGACCGAGAAGTCTTTGGAATTTCAGTTAGACCCACAAGATGGGTCCAGCTGTTAAATTCCCAACAGACTGGGCATATTTTCCTGTAACTGATATGCATGGACCACCACGAAACTAGACACAAACTGGGGAGGAAGTTAACATGCCTGGTGTCTAAAAGTGCAGACTTTTACCCAGCTACAAGAACTGGACTTGCAGAGCAGACAATGAACGGAAGAGAGGGAGATAAAGCAGCCAGGAAACAGGAAAAAGAAAGTGGGCAGAAAGCTGCACGAAAGCTCCATCGGAGAGTTGCTAGATTACCGAGAGGAGCAACAGCAAGCAGGGAACACCTGGATCGGAAAGGAGCTGGCAGGAAACATCAGATGGACAGTGTGAACAAGGCCACTGGTGAAAGGCTGTGAGGCCGAGTCAGGGATGGCAGGGGGAATGAGACCCTCTGTGTGGAGTCCCTGGGGAAAGGAGGACTGGCGCAGCAAAGACACTGACTCATGTCCCTATATACGGGACAGAGGAGACTGGTTATCCAGTGCTGAGAGTTGGAGGAGGCTCACAGAACTAAGAACTAGAATGAGCTGGGATTACAGATTTAAGACCTGTAGACTAATGTCTAGCCATGGAGACCAAGTTTGAGGGGAAAAAAAAAAAAAAAAAAACACACAGAAATGCAGATTTCTCTAACCTGGTAGTCCAAATAGAGTACCATGAAAAGGGGACCACCTGGGATTGAAACAGGTCCATACAGGGCTGGACAGGTTCAGCCACCCCAAGGGCCCAGGACCATGTAGGATCATGTGATCTCAAATTACATATTTCAAACCCTGGAAAATAATGCACTAATCTGTATTACAGGAATGTCAGGTTTTCCATGTCAACCATTCAACATTCATGAAGTTCTAAAATAAAAGCTAGCAATGAAGCTTGAATTCAACCTCACCGTCTATCTGTGACAGTATGATACAGCCTTCAAATTTACAGTAACACACTCTTCATTTTGCTTGGGGGATCCTCAGTCTTTAACTGCTCAACACTACCTTTCATCTTCCACTCTCATCATGTGCACACGCATTCAACCCCAGTTCCTGATGAGGTGAAACAGTCACCATCATCATAGTATTTCAGTGGTGTTCTCACTGTAGTAAGTACTGTAATAAGTAAGTTAACTTAATGAATTTATTACCCTCATTTGACCACCAGAGAAATCAAGCACAGAAAACTACAATAAAATCATTGGTAATAGATACTAGAAAAAGGGTGATAGTTGCCGAGAACAGCTATCTTCCTATTCTCTATATACTTGATCCCCACATTCTGGGGTTGCAAGTGACATATGCCAACACACGCAAGCACATCAAAGGCTGAGTGCTACACAATAATTTATCAGTTTAAAGCAGGGGGTCTCTTCTCAAAGAAGCTTACAGCACTTAGTTCATTCATAGAAATGAAGATGCCTGACCTGCTGTGTACAGCTTTACAGATGGGAATTGCTGTCTGAACTTTAACACGACAAGCCACTGCAATACTATTTCTCTCACAGACTATGCAATAACCTCATTTTGAGGACTCAGACCCTGCAGTCTGCAATTACATGCCACAGTGGCACACACTACTATCTGCTCCCAGGTAAGCTTGCCTAAAGCAGAATAACTGCCAGGGTGAAATTCCTTCTGAGCTAACCAGCCGCCTTGCAGGACAAGGCTTATGCAGGCACTTACATTGGCCCTGTGAAACAAGTGGTTAACCAGTTTTCTACATTAAAAACAGAGCGTCCAGCCGGCACTGATCTGTGTTTCATGTATGCATATAGGTTTGTAAATAGGAAACCAATAAAAGAGCACCATTCACTCTCAGGATTTCCATCTGTCATATTTCACAATAGTGGAGGAGCTTCACCTTAAATGACAATTCCTAGCAGAGTTTAGATATTTCTGTATTGATAGACATTTTTCCAGCATGAAATGAATATTGAGGTCTCCTTCATGTCTCAAAAGCTTCATTTAAAATAGCTCCAAATTTGGAACTGTCTGAAACTCTCCAACAGTTAGGAAGCATGGGAAGAATCCACACTAATTAATATAATGCTCCAGGGAATGGGATTGAAATCCACAAGGTTACAGGTCAGCTGAGGGGGCAAATACATTTTTCTCAAGAACCCTAAATGGCACAAAGGTTGGTTTGTTTTTTATTTTCTCCAGAAAGAAAGAAAACAAAAACCTACTAAGAATCAGAGTTATCTTAAGTCAAGTCAGCTTTGCTGCTAACCTTACTGTTAGCAGTGCTTAGTTGCAAGGACACTGTGAATGAAATATTGAAAAACAGCTTGCTGGATGAATGATTTTGGGGTCTTCCCTTGAGGTTCAAAGACCATTCAGGAATCTGTCTTAGTATATGGTTCAGTTGTTTATCATCACTAAAAGACATTGTATTTCAGGGATGTTTACGTTTTGCTTTCCTTCTGCTATTTGTTCATTTAGCAAAACGAACTTTCTGGAAATTTGCCACGTACACAACTGAGGAAAATGCCAGCCATGCCTCGCATACAACAAAACATCAGTGAGCACCAAAGTCTGCATTACCTCCCAATGCCACTGTCGGTACTGAATAATAATCATCCAGTAACTTGGATTAACATTCCAGGTTAACACTCTAGGAGGGAATAAAAATCCCTCCTCCGAGGATCATAAAATGGTTTCTTAGAATCTTTACTGCAGGACACAACTCTCATACTGTTATATAAAGCAAAACAAATTTTTACTAAGCTACACAGCAGCCTTGCCAGAAAGCTGGGACACAGCCCAGAAGTCTTGACTCCACACTTATAGCTCCTTAAAGTTTTACTATATGAATAGCAATTATTCACTATATGAATAGAAATTATACGCTTTGCTTTCCCCTCCACGAGTGAAGGGAAACAAGAGTAGTCAGTAGATCTCCTGCACAGCTGGATTTAAGCTTCCATAGCTCTATTACTCCCCCAGTACATAATGTTCATTTGTTCATTCACTGTTACCTGACTTTTTACATTGTCTTACCTGCTTAAGTTATACCATAAATACTTCAAGATACAGATTTTGGCATCTTACACTGCACATTGTTGTCTTGCTGTAACCAGACAATTGCAGTGACAGCTCCCTGAAGCTGGGGACCCTTGCAGGCTGCTCCTTCACAAGGGACATTGGATTTGCTCAGGGTTTAACCCAAAGTAGATATATTTCATAACATCACCGTTACACTTGACTGATACTTCTCAAGCTTGTTGCACTAGTATCTTACTAAAACACTGATTCCAGTCATATTGTATAACCTTGCTGTTTGATATTCTATATTTTAAAAATGCTGACATTTTCCTCTTCATTTTGGAAGTCCCCTTTCACACACTGGGTATGTAGATTTTGCAGCCTTTACTATCCTCAGAGACTTGGCAAGGTCTCTCTGTAAAGCTAAGTAAAAATCAATTATGCTATTCCTCTTGGCATTAATGAAGAAGTTGTTTTTGTGATGTAGAATCTACTTATTATAGACTTCAATAAAAAGAAAATTACATAAAAACAAAAATAAAATACACATTAAGCTCAGTTATTTTTCTGATACTGTTAACATGTCCAAAGCCTTCAGCACACATTTATTAAAACTGAGTGAACCCCACCAGAAACCAGAGATGTTGCTTGTAAACATCAACTTGAGTGTTTACTTCTCCTGACTTCTCATCTTCTGAGCTATAATAGGAAAAGGTGCCTTATGATAAGCAACATGTCAAACTAATTATCCACAGAGATTTTAAATTGTATATTTACTCTCTGGAATAATATAATCCAGATGTTGGAAAGGCATGGTTCTGATCAATCATTCTATACATCCGATGATACTGAATCACATGTGTAGGTGTGTGCATCATGGTAACTAACTGTACATGATTAACTAATAGTAACACTGTACATGATTAATCAAGTTGACTGTCACGGGCATTTTTGTGTGTGCTCTTCTATATGATTTTGGTACCAACTCTAAACATGCTGTAGTTCTGAAAATGAATAGAAAGTCTTTGCATATTCAAAGGTAACAACTAATATTCCTAATCCCTGTAAATCACTCGGTCTGTGGCTACAAAGATTTTCATGAAAGATTGAGCATGACTCTCAACTCTCTCTCTCTCAAAAAAAAAGGAAGATTAAGGCTTGGGAAACATAGGGCTTTCAGTCCAGCACACGGATGGCCATTTAAAGGGACTCACCATCAAAGACTGTACTGGAAGCTTGAGTGTAGCCCACACTAGAACATAACACCATCACTCTACGGACCTCCAAAGTCCTTTCCCCCCCATCTAAAAAAAAAATGAAGCATTCCAGCACAGCCAGTCTCTATTAGCTGTGCACTGAAAGTGAAACTGTATATAAAGATCATTCACTTAATAATACTATATCTAATAGTGGAGGATACAAAAAATAAATGATTATAATCTCCTGCTTTTCTTACCTGATGAGATCCGAGTTCAGACTTGGTTTTGTTTTCACCGATTAAAGCAGTAACACATTTGCCTCTACACCACAGTCCTTTGGTATAGTTATCCTCCTTACCAAACCAAATCTGGAGAGCTCAGTGAAACAATTCAATGCACCACTGATTCATGTGGATTTCCAGCCAAGTGAGACTACTGGAAAACTGTCCATTTAATGACCACAGACAAGCCAAGATGCCCCCCATCCAAGAATAGTACTAACCAATCAACAGGCAGTCCTCCCAAGTGATACTGCCAGGATCTTTCTGTCATAGAGGAAAACTTATCCATGAGTTCCTCCCTTACCTCTGAAACTGTTCCCTTAGATGAATAGAGAGATAGCTAACCAATTTTCCTCATTGGCATTGCTGCAGAGGAGAGCAAGCAGAATGTTAATGTCTCTGGCTTTCCTTCAGAGGAAGGCATCACACCCTGGTTTTCCCCACTAGAAAGGCAAAATGGCAGAGCAGAGGTTTGCAGTGTTAACTATCACATTGCAGACTATACAAAAATGGGCATGAGTTTAAGACTAGCAATAAAATAGTAAATCACAGAATAAGGAGCCAGAACTGATGATCAGAAATCGGTTTTACTTAACTATGTGGAGGTGCTTCCTTCCCCTTCTTTATTCCAAAAGACCATAATTTTCCTTTGGTCCTAGTTTAGGGTGATCCAAAGATGAAGGAAGTGCATCTCACTTCCAGAGATAAATGGAGCAGAAGCTCAATTAAAAGGACCTTTAAAAATAATATATATTTTTTAAAAAGATAATTTTTAGTAGGGATATCCTGCCTTTGTTTGAATGAAGAAATATGGCAACAATGTCGGGAATACAGGGCAAAGTTCAACACAGTTTTGGGAGAAAACTAAAACAACAACAACTAAAACAAAATCACACCGTAGAATCTAATTCTGAATTACATGAGAGACTAGATTAGTCTCTAGTAGGGAACTAATTAAGCAACATGCAAAACCACAAACTGTCTTCCTCAGAAAGCTCTGAGGATGGGGGTAGGATAGCGGTAAGCAAGACTACTCAGAAGTCTGGGTTTGGGGGCTTTTTTGCGTAGTTTTTCTCCCTTCACATAAACTGCCTGCTATTCGCTTTTTTTTTTTTTTTTTTAACTAAAGAGTATCAAGCCAAACAATTAACTGTAATTAATAATGCTGATAATGTGCCTCATAGGACTTGCAGTTTCTGGCCCCGGTCTCCACTTTCTGCTTCAGTGATGCTGTTCATCCTGACGTCTCTATTAGGACACCCCACGGAAAGAGCCACTCGCTGATAGCGTGGCTGGGAAACCGGAACCAGACAACAGAGCAGACGAGAAAGGAAACACTAATGTACAATGCCCAAGCTGTGACAGAGTAACATTTTCAAATGGGATTAGCTTCGTTTAAAGAATTCTTATTGTTTTAATTCTTTAACCCCAGATCAGCTTCTCTTTTGAAAGTCCTTCTACAATTTCTGAGTCAGTCTGCATAGTTGCACTCTGAGCAAACACTAAAATAGCTAGAGGCTTAATATTCCACTGCTAATCTTCAGAACCACTCAGTTCCCTAAATTATCCCTTTGCTTTTTCAGAATTAAAAACTCAAACGAAACTGTGAACTTTACAGAAAAGTGGTCCATGGTACACCTGAAACTGTGCCCTGAAACTTGGTTATTAATTGATATCTTAAAATAGCATTATTACAAATATCCCAAAATATTTCTGTTTACCTTACTATTATGACACTTTCAAAGTATCTAAAAACTGCAAAATTGTCTTCTTAACAAAAAGCAGCCTTAATGCATTCAACAACTTGACAATACCTTCAATTGAAAATGCAAAATCCATTTACATCTTAAGTAGAAGAGTTTCTTTTCTGTACACAACAGCTGAGAGGCGTGTTATTTTATTGTAATCATTTCAAATTCTTTTTAAGTGAGACAGACAAGAAATAGGAAAAGAGGAGAATGCTAATTTCAAATGTTGGTACATTTTGTCTGCTTTATGACAGACAAAAAAGGGATTTTCTGTTTTCATCTTATATTCTGAACTGTAATATAATACAGTGATATTGATTCAAAAGTCAGATAAAATCTGTGTTGACAACTACAATTCTTTTATTGGACATATTTACTGAGCATTGAACACTGCTGTTTACGTAGGCAGAGATTTAAGAATAACACCACAAAAATCAAAATGATAAAGTGCAGACCTGTACTGAGAAGCAGGCCTGGTAAGTCAGTCTACTCCTACAACTCAGCAGAAAAATAAAAGAAAACTGCCATTACAAGAGGAAAAAAATATACTGCAAATTATGCTTAGAGTTAACAGAACAGTACAGCTTTTTTCACATATTCCCAACATATTCAAAAAACAAGTCCCATGTGCATAAGCACACTGTTTTTGTCACAGTGAATATTTCAGTTAGACTTTGGCTTACACAAGTTACAAAATTACTTACAAATTTAAAAAAGGTGTACTGAGTAAAAGAGTCCTCTTGGCATAATTTCTTCCCTTAATGTTAAATAGTGTATTTGCGAATAAGTTATTCTACCAATGATCAAATAAAACAGTAACCACAAATAGCACTGAACATCAAAACTGTGGTTTTCTGCTAGTAAAAAATTGTCTTGCTGGGGTTTTTTTTGGTGGGTTTTTTTGTTGTTTTTTTCCTCCTGTGAGGAACCCCTACAAACAGTTTTCTTCTCCATTCATTTTCTAGAAGCATCGTGCGCCTCTAAATGTGTGTGTGTGTACAATGTACATTTTATTTTAGAATCAAAATTTATACTACTCTCCTCTTCTTATCCTCACCCCCTAAAAAATCTCCCTGCCATGACTTCCTGCAAATAATAAGCAAGACTGATGAGAAACACTGGAAAAAGGACAAGAGTGTGACTCATGATTTTAAATCAGAGTCTCTGATAGATCTCATTCCCACTTACTTCAGAATTTTCTCCCTAAGAAGACTAAGGAAATAAAATGGTAATTTCAGCATGACCTAATCTTTCCTATCTCACAAGGGCAGTTTTCTGACAGAAAAAATATATATATATTTCCAGAGCTTGCACAGATCCAGAAAAAAATAGCAGACACCAAGAAGAATAAAAACTAATATAAGCTAAAACATTATTTTGTAGTAAACAATAGAATATAACGTGCAATAGTGCAATTTCTCCTTTGCTGCTCCAACAATGCAAGTCTTGATATTGAGTCCACTGAATTTTAACCTAACAGCATTTCACATCTAATTACGTGCTTGTCGTGAATTGCTGGTTTTGCCAGACTTCTGAGCTGAATCACTTTGTCCAGGCTCTCCCTTTCCCTTTCCAAGGTGGCGAAGTTTCTGATCCCAGCGCTGCATATTGAAGTACAAAAAAAATAATAAAAAATATATGATAGAAGCATAAATCAGTATTACTCAAAACAATCACATATGTTTACAAACCATTCACTTTAGAAATGCCCCATTAGAGACACTCCTACCTTGTGTAGGATAGATTTAGTAAGTGTGCTTGATAAACCTGAATGTTGCCAGACTATGCTCAAATGAAGAATATTGGAAAGAAAAACATTTTTTCTCCTGAATTTAATCACTGTTTTTCCTCCTACCATTTACAACTCAACACTACAGCACAGCACTTTGGATAATTGCCCATTTCATTTTGCAAAGGTATTAATTCAAAAGGAATCAAAATAGACAGACAGAACTGAACACTACTTGTTTATCCTACAACTGTATTCCTTGCTGCAAAAAACTCTGAGGAATAAAATCTGTAAAAAAATATTCAATATCTCTAATTCAGTTTACCTGACAGTTTAAACTTTTTTTTTTTCTTTTTTTTGATACGGAAGTCTTGATTGCTCTTACATCATTGTACAATTGAGGTAAGGCCATTTATCTCTATTTAATTCAGTGTATTTTTTTGATTAATATAATAAATAACGTGCCAGACTAATGTTGAATCACTAAGACTACTGAACTAGGGCCTGCCTGTGTATTTTCTTCCTTTTTTTATGAAAAGGGAGTAAGGGGGCAAGCATTTCATGATATCTGCAGTGTTTGACTTTTGGTGAGATGTTTTCTTACCTTTACTTTTTTCCCTAGACGATCCTTCCACTTCTCTGCTATGGAGCCTTCTACCAAGAGTAACCTACATATTGGAGACAATTAGTCATTTTGCGACAGGTGTATATAGGCTGGATATAGGCTGTACGAGCCAACACAAACAAAACTCTGAACAACTCTGCTTACAGAGAGAGCTTTCTACCATTCAGCAGTCCAGCTGAATTTGATTAAGGAGATGTACAGGAGCTGTACACCGGGTTTTCAAACCAGTGCCTCTGAAACACAATTCTGTGGGTAGATGGCTAACAGGAACGCTTCAAGGATTAGGCAGAAGGAGTTACCTGGAGCGCTCCTCATCTTCATAGCCCATTATGATGTACTCTTCGTTGGCGCTGAGTGGTGGACATAGGCAACCCGAGTTTGTGTAAAGGTTTACGGTGTCCTTGGGGATGTTCACCAAAGAAGATTTTAGAATCTCCTTGACTTCCACTACTGCAGTGACATCATGACATTTAGTCTTCACCTCCTTCACTTTAGCCCGAATGACTGGGGAAAAGTAACAAGGTGTAGACTTAACAGCAATAAATATTACAGGTTACCCACAAGCCATTCCTAACAGCCTCACACAGATTAGGTTTTTTTGTGTGCTCAGTAAAAAAGCGCAGCTGGACTCCAGAAATTTTCCCACTCCCTACTCTTTGCTTCTTCCCTTAGATACTTAGTTATTTGTATGCTTCCCTCCTTTCACTCATGCTGCAATTGCTCCCTCCTTGACTACTCGCAGTACACATGACAAAGTCAATTTGTCATTCTCAGCCTCTCACAAAACAGGAATATGCATCAAAGCTTATTGTATCACTATCCCCACTGGACAACAGGCCTTTACCTCTTATATGCTCTCTCCAGTGACCCAGCACCAATCTGTTCTGTTCTTTATGAACTCCAAACGCTCCTGATCTTGACCTAATGACATGTCTAATTTGTTTCTTGCCTTATCCTTCCTTTTCCCCTTAAGTTGCTTAGGAAACAAAGTTGCCTTTAAAGACAACAGCTTTTCAGGTCTCTCAGAGTATCCAATGAGCTGAAACCACATACAAACACAAAGCAAATCCAGAGGCCATACTCAGAGAATACTACATCTTTCACAGCTTGCAAACAATAGAAACCCTTCCCATTTCAGATTAAGGATCTGTGAATTCTTATTCTCCTATAACCTATGTGACAAAGTTAATATGGAAGAAAAAAAATAATAAAAGAAAATCATAGACTTCTCTTCTCATGCACAATCCATAAACTCATTCAACTAGAATGAATTTCAGCTGGTTAAATAGCAGCTTTAAATACAGCTGCCAACAATTAATAAGTATAATGCATTCAACATACAAAAAGTGATCCACTCTCTTAAAACCTTTTAAGACTTTAACACAAAAATCTTACTTTAGTTTGGAGCTCTTTCAAATGCCTTTCGAAAGCTCTTTAGTTTTAAAAGAAAGAAAAGAAGGAGACATTGTGATAAAGAATACGAAGAGAGACAGTGGTTAGTAATCATCTCCAAACCAATTCCTGTACAGTCATCAGCAGCACGCTCAGTAACTCTCTACAACATGCAGGTGCAGTATCCACTAGAGAACAGTCATTCCATAAAGATTTCACAAATAAATGCACAAAAGCAACATGAATACACCTAGTCATCTCAAAAATAAGTGTTTGACTGAAAACAATTATAACTTACTAGTTTCTAACAGGATTTATTTTAAAAAGAAACTTATTTGGCAGTAATTGTATAATCTTGATGAACATTAAGTAATTACCATCATTTAGTCTTTAAAGGAAGTTCAGTGAACTTCAGGCTATTCAGATGAGTAATGAGCAAGAATAGGCCCCACAAGTTCCAATCTCAAAAGCCTGATTATTCAACTCTTGTGAATGATATATATATTTACCGACTTCATCAAGTTAATTTGCTTAAGGCAAGTTGTATGAGTAAATGCAGCAGATTGGATCTGTGATGTGTTTTAGGATTAGGGCAATCTGGATAATAGACATAATATGAACAACATGCAGTTTCCTAAGTGCTACTAACTGCATAACATGGTCTGCAAGATGTTCAGTACTGGCTTCCAAAGTTTGAAAAGAAAAGAATCTAGTATGATCCTCCAATGAGTTTGGAAGCATGAAAATTCATTTAAAAAGTAAATCCTTTCCTGTATAAGTAGATCATATCTGAGATATACATCAAAGAGCAAATACCGGCATAAAAGTTCAAAATAACACATGAATTCTGAATGTAATCTTGTATTAAAATACTAGGCTAATTCTTACTCATTATTGCACAAGCACTCTCAGTTTTTGCTTTGGAATCCATCTTTCTGTAATTGAGATTACTGGGTTAACAAGTCTAACTTTGTGAAAATTTCCCCATCCCTACCTATTTAATTCCCTTACTGTAGCATTAGAAGTATTGATCTCCTCCTAAAGAATTGGTAGTCGGCCCTGCAGCTATCCTTACCATAGTTATAATTGTTCCGAAGATAGGTCTTCTGGGTAGCTTTTATAGGCTTACATTTGCAACGCTCTGTAAAACAGAAACTTTTGTTTAGAAAGAATTTAGCATATGGGCAGTCACAATCTCTCTGAAACTCCAAGTTCATATCTAACAAACAAACAAAATCTTAAATAGGTGCGTTATTTCTAAAGTAAAGTGCAGCTAAAATGTAGGCAGTATTTCTTCTTTGCTACCAAAAGAAGGACAGCCCAAGGCAAAGAAATCAATCTAGCAAATATTAGTCAAATAGATCAGTGTGGTATTTTTCATGCTATAAATAGTGTTTCATATTCTAAATGCAGATCCAAATGAGGAGTTAGGAGCCAAGTCCAAGGACTCTGCTCCGATACCTAGAAGTCTGCACTGTAGCGCCTAACTTTCAGGCTTCATGTCCCCAGGGCAGAGTCCATAGCTTTAAAGCAAGCTCTGACGCTCACTTTAATGCAGGAAGGAAACTAGAAAATTAGACAGAATAGCTATGCCAGGGAATTCACAGGGCGAGCAGGGAGATGCCTTGGTTCCACAGGAGCAGATGGGAAATGCTCCACTCAGTTGTTTTTGACATTAAATTTCTTCCGATTTTTTACTTTTCAGATGTAGAACAGAAGGAGGTCCTAACCCCGATCTCGGAATCCATATGCAGAAATACTAGCACGAAGGGAAGGCACCTCTGTCTCTTCTTTCACCAAACAAAAGAGAGCTTTGTGTTTTCTCGTGCAGCTGGGGGTGAGAGCCATCTTTATTGCAGTCTCAAGAATTTACCAAGAAATCGGAAATCAGAACCCTATGCTGTCCTCAGGCTGAGGGAATTCAAAACTAATTGCATACCACACAGGGAGGCATCTGAGCTTCTCAGAATGAGAAAAATTTTAACTCCTACCTGAAGCTGTGCCTCTGAGCAGCCAAGAAGGCTACATTCACGGAGCACAGGTAAACAGTTAAAGGCAGACATGAGAGTACATGTGAGAAATGTCCCTGGCATGGCAACGACAACTGTATTTAGTCCTTAACTTAGAAGTCAAACAGCATGGAGGAATATAGACAAGAAGCCAGGTTCCTTCACCACAGTGACAGACCACTTTACCTTTTTGGCCACACTGTCGTGCTCCTTCTCAGTTTCCCAACTAAGTTTGCTTGAAACAATTTCAGTAGGGGTAGTGTTGAAGTTCTGGCTTCTCCCTTAAGAAACTATAAGGGCTAAAAAAATCCACGAAAAACAAATAATTGTGTAGTTATAAGTAGAACAAGGAGCTGCTCATGAGGCTCTCCTGTGGAACACGAGCCTGGCGAGCCACAGGAGGGTAGTGAGGTGCACACAGGCAGGTTTTGACACGCACCAGGGCCAGCAGCTGGAAACCTCAGATTCAAGGCAACAATTCTCTCATTGAGCTTGAAACTCCACAGATGCTTGGAGCTCATACTCTCTACTGAGGAAAGATCAGCGGTTTGTTGGCAACATCCCCTAGGTCCCACTGCGGTCTCACCAGAATGCTCGTTCTTTAATTTGGAAAGAATAATATGGCTAGCATAGCTGGAAAGATTGCCATTGCCTGACCTAAGTTTTTCTGATAAATCTACGCTGTGGAGCATCACATCTGAGCACAATTTAAGATTGTACTGCATATACAGAATTTGGACATGTAATAATAAAAATATGAGGCAGACACACACCTCTTGTTTGACTTTGGTGCATAAAACTGATGCACTCGGGTTTATTTTAAGTGTAATAAATAGGGAAATTATTAGTCCATATGGCAGAAAGCATGACCTGCAAAACACAATACAAATGATCACTGTCAAAGTACTATTTCCAGGGTTTCCAGGCAGCTGGAAACAATAACTGATGTAAAAACACTTTCATTAGCATCAGGGGAGCCTCTGCCTCATGCTTTTATTAACACAAAATGTCACTGCTGGCTATTTTAATGCAGCTTTCCACTTATTCCAGGCAAGTGTGTAAGGTGGAATTTGGTAGAGTTGCACAGTCAAAGCCAGCTCACTGAAATCTCCCCCTACAAGCTCCCTAATACCCATTTCAAACAGCAGTCTCCAGAATTAAGCAGACTTTGTCATCTCTTTGGACACAAGTAGTGGAAGCAAGATCTAGTTCAGAGCAGGACAGCTGACCTGGGCATAAACCCACGTGTCTCAACTTGTGCTCAATGTCCTATATAACCAATACTGTCTGCTGACTGTATTTCACCTAGCACTTAAATGGGAGTGAACTTCATACAATCTATTCCCGTACACCACTAAGCTAAATAACAATGCATACAGCCAGTGGTTAAGAAAAATCAAAAGTGAACTCTAAATTTGGAGTTTCAAAAGGGACTTTATTCCCTGGAAATGAATCCTGCATTAAAACAAACAAATCAAAACACAAGGATGGTATCATGGAGTTTTGGACTTCTCAAGTTATTATTTATTTTGGATTCTCATAGTTCAAAATATGAAAAACAGAACATTTCAAAGAAGAGAATATTGTTTCCTTCAATATCAAAAATATCTTCAGAAATCCACATATTTCTATATATAGGACCCACTTGAGACTGTATCATAATAACAAGCCTGTTATATACACTACAGACTTAAGCTTTTGTATGACACTGTGTTAAAATAATAAAAGTGGAGAAGGAAAGTGATTCTTGGCTTCCCTTCTGCCTGCAGACTTCAGGCCAAATTTAGCCCACTTTACAAGTTGTCTCAGAAGAGGCCATAAAAGCCCTGATCCTATGACCCACACTCATGCATGCACTTCAGAATTCAATTCAATGAAGTTTTAGGCTAACAGTTTCCTGATCTATAGAATTCCACTCTGTGGTACTATCGGAAAAAGAATACCTACCCTCATATGGCCCTCAATTTTAAGTCAGTATTGATTTTTTTTTAGGTGTGATAAATACATTTCATTGCTATTACTCCAGAATCTCATGTAAAGACCTGCTCATGTTCTTAAATGAAGGATAACTTCAAATAACCCTAGCGCTTTTGAAATTTTCAGAGAGCTTTACAAAACAATGCATTATTTCTAATTCCTATTGAGAGATAAAGCTGCTGACAATGAGGCATCAAGGCACTTGTTGGGCCAGTGAGAAGCCAGCTGCAGAGCTTGAGTGAGCTCAGCACTCCCAGCTCCTGTTACAGGGACCTTCAATTAAGTATGAGAGAAAACATTTTTGAATGATGCTTGTTTCCTTCCCACAGGTAGTGTGAAGAGAATAATCACAAAAGAGGGCAGCAAAAGAATTATGCTGTAAAATCTCATTTTACATGAACCAGGCATAGTTACTAATTTGGATATCTCTGTTTTTTTCTAATGCTTGTTTGTCTGCTTCTGTGCCTGTATATTCTCTCCCTTGAAGCCACCAGGATTCTCAAGAGAGCTCTGGAACCACAGAAACAACATGTCCACAGCACTGGGAAACACAAGACGCTCACACTGTTTTTGACTGGTATCTTAGCTAACTTTTCAATTAAACATTCTCTTTTAACATAAGTTCAACACCCAAGATTTTGAAAACTTGACCTTATAAATACTGAAATAAATGGACTGCACAGCAAAAGGGTTTTCTTCAATAATCACTACCTACAAATATGCCATCTTAAATATGCATGAATACATAGTGTAAAATGTGTCTGTAACTCCAATCAGCAGACGTACTCAAACCTGGCAAACTCCTTGCTTATAAAATACAGAGGAAAGGGTCTGGAAGAGGGAAGGAGCACACGAGGGAATACGTGCAAATTTAGAGCAAAAGTTTTGCCAATTCATCACTGGGGTCAAAAGATGCTTTGAACAGATTTAAGACATTAATACTGCTCACAGCAACAGTACCCAGGAGTATCTGAAGTATGTTGTAGAAACCATGGAGTTAAGTCCAGGATTCCTTCAAACAGTACATGGTCATTAAAAAACAAATAAACAAACAAAATCTTCTACTTACAACAGCAAAAATATAAATCTACTTTACTGGGCATATAAATAAACCAAATATGGAATTTTTATTTTATTTTTAAGTGGGGGTATCAATTAATACAAATGTACTGCACTGAAACACAAATTGTAGTTCTACACTGAAAGCTGGAGATAAAAATTTCCAGTTTCAACAGTCTTTTTTCCTGTGCGCTTTCATTCTCTTTTTGGATAAGAATTTTATATGTTTGGTTTTGTTTCTACTAGTCTGGATGCATTATAACAGCTAAAACAGTACATTTGAATCTCACTCCCTTCTATTTACATACATGCAGTCTGCATCACCGAGGCAGCTCTTGAACATATTAAGTATTTCTGATATGACAGACAGTATCTAGTTTTATTTTCACAAACAAACTGTAGTTTGTACAGTGATTGCAGAGCATGAAAATCATACTTTCTCACATCATGCAATTAAAATAGTATTAATAAGATTTGTAATAAGAAAATCTTAGTCTTTCAGACACAGATCCATGCTCAAGGCAATTTAAAGTAAAGCTTGTTAAGAGACTTACTGTGACTAAAGATTAACCCTATAACTTGCTTTCAATGCACTTCCACCACTATACATTACTGTGAACACATGCAACTTCACTCCTTTCCTTACAATTTATGCATTAATATCTACAAGGCTTTAGAATTTTCCTTTGGTACATACAATTCAGACATTGCACTGTTTTGCCTTACAGTGTAAAGACTTGAGATTTCTACTTTTATTTCAGTAAAAAAAATACCCAATTAAATCAAAACTCAACACTAGCAAATGCTTTGAGGTAGACAGTAGTGAAACAGGCTCTGAAGCATACAGAGAAGTATCTGTATGGTGTGCAAAAAGTCGGATCAGCACAACTCCTGTGCTGAACATCACAGGTTTGACCACTGACAGGTTTCTCCGCAGGGCAAAAATGCTAAGAGAATTTTTTTGCATTGTATTGATGTGGCAAATTATGCTTTTCTAGATTCTTGTCAAGGAAATTAGGGACATTCTTTTTCTCATTGAAGGTTGTCTTGCACAGAAAAGCAAGGAGGACACCAACTGCAGCTGGAAAATCTGAGAAAAACTACAGTGTGTTTTGTAGCAGGGAAGGAAATGCATTTAGTGATCCTTCTTCCTGTCCAACAATACAAAGCTTTCCATGAAACCAACACAGCATCCTTGATTTGATGGGAATTTTGCTTAAGTAGAAAAAAAAAAAGTGCTAAGAAGTTAATTCTGTCCTCAGCTAAGAAAAAGACAGATTTTCCAGCCCCCAAATATTGCTTTCACATGACAGAAATCACAATCTACAAAAGCACAATTCACAAGATCCAAAGACAACAGAGAATATGTAGGCATTGCTTAGTATTGGTCTTAAATATAGAAAGAATTTGCAAGACTATGGCTTATTATACAGTTTTATAAAAATGTACTCACCACTGCCGGCGCCTCTACAGTTGCCATTATTAGAATCCATAGGGAAATCTGGCATGGATTCATAAAATAGGTGAAGAAGCGTTAGTATTTTTAATATTGGATTATTTCAATACATCCATATTAAAATGTTTTTTCTTTCTCTAATATTTGGTGTATTAAAACTTAATAACTTTGTTAATAAACAAAGAAGTTGTAATGTTCAACACATCAGCCTGTTCTTGTTAAAGCTATCATGAACTCTTATCTAAATTTGAGTGGAACATAGCTCACAATGCCAAATGCAAAAGCAGATTAAATATCACATTTATATTGATTCATAGATCAGCAGGTTTGGGAGAAGGATGGAAATTTATGGCATGTACTTAGGGCATCAAACCAACCATAATCATATCATTGAAGCAAATGCCAAAATAACTATTTCAGAACTTCCCTTTCCCCTCAATTTAAAAAAATAGTACAGATAAAGAATGGAAAAATAAAATAAAATAAAATAAAATAAAATAAAATAAAATAAAATAAAATAAAATAAAATAAGGCACTGTGCCAAAACTACATATGTTTCTAAAATCAGTTCTTTGGAAGTAAAATGTGTCTCATGTTGGTAAAATGCATAATTTCAAATCTGTTATTTATTAAATCACACTTCCATTTACTGAATTATGCATATACTTAAAAACAAAGATGAATATATTATTGCATAAAATATACAAGAAAGAAAGAATAACTGTTTCAATAGAGGGGGAGATGTAGCACACTTTATTAGAATGACAAATAAATTGGAGAAAAAGCAGATGAGCCTTGAGATAAAGTTCTCCTTTAAGTCTGTATGCCCAAAAGACTGTCCAGCTTCTTCACCTCTTGCAGTTGATGCCACACAAACATCATCTTTCTGAAATCCTCATATTATCAGGTATGCAACAGCACAGCTACTTAAATACAGATCAAATGAATCCATAACTATGTAACAAATCTACACTCCAGTAGAGAGCTATAGGGATCCGGCTGTAATATAGTCCAGGTCACTGATAATACTTTGTGTAGGTGAAGGGCTTAGATACATTGAATAAATATTAGGCTGGGAACAATACTTAATCATAGATGCTGGACTATAAATATGTATTTAAAACTTCTGATCTGCTCACAGTGCAGAAGGAAGTATCAAACACAGCTCGCAGTGGTCATTGCACATGGTGACAAGGCCTGGTCTGGAGATTTTGTCACTCCAGGCACTGAGGACAGCAGCAGCCCCGGCAGCAGCACAGGGCTCTGCATCTGCTGGCTTGGGAAACCACTCAGTTTGTCTTCAAGACCAGCGCACTCTGCACATGTCTCAGACAGCTTTTTTTCTGGTGCTTCACCTGGCCCAAAAAACTACAATTCCTGCCAAAACAGGCACGTCAGTTATGAATGAAGGGACGTTTTGTTCACACTTCTAAATCACATTCCCTATGCCAGTAAAACTGCAAATGGGGGCTAAATCAGAGAAAGCACAGAAAGACACCCTTGCAAAACTGAAGGCTGATCCCAACATCCACGAACTTTGTGGGGCTTGTATCTTAGATCTGCATTTTGATCCAAACTGCCAACTTCTGACCATCCAGAAAAATCAGCTACTGTTCTTTTTAGTTTCATACTCCTGCAAGGGACGTTTTTGATAACAAACATTTCCTTTGCCACCCAAAGAGAGCAATTCTAAAGGATTAATAAACTATTGTACAAAATAATAAATTTGTATACCAACACAACTCCAGAATTAGAACCTACAACTGGATTCAGTTCGATACTACTGCTACATCAGTGGATAGTCCAGCCGATTCTGGAGTTTTAACTAGAGACTAATTTAATAGAACTGTTGTGTTTCTGTAACTTTGGGCCAGATCCCCAGCCTTGATTTACCAGCTTTCATTCACAGCAGTACTATAATAATTTGCATCAGCCGAGGAACTGTCCTTGTAACCAATATACAGAAAACTCTACTGCAATGCAATGAGGGCTGGTAAACACTCAGCATGCCTAATATAATCCTATAATCCCCAAAATAACAAGGAATTAGAATGCTTTCCAGCAGATGTTCTCTTCTACTTCTAGGTATGTGACTTTTTTTAAAAAACAAACACCACACCACTGGCTCAAACCATTTCATAATTCCGCACACATTTGCTTGCCCGTTCGCTTATGCTACCCGCAACCAGTGGTTATGGGTATCTGCTGAAACAGCTGGCTGCACTGCAAAAAGAACAGCCTGGTAAGAAGTTGTGTTCGGAAGAGCTTTTAAAGGAAAGCCATTCAGTCTTTGTGCCTAAGTTAAATTGCATTGCACTTTGCAACTGTGGCCACAGTCAAGTGTTTATCGATGAGGGAAAGGGCACTAAACAAGTACAGCTACTTTTAATAACAAGCAACTGACTTCCAGTTGTTCCACTTCAGAACTGACCTCTCAGCAAAGCTGTGTCTCCATAAAAGAGCATTTTGAAAGAACTGTCTGTCAACAATGATTAGCAGGGCTGTCAAGGAGAAATATTATCCAGTGCTCAAACTCTAAGGTTTCCTATTAAAATCTGATTAAGGAGAAAAAAAGATTTTTCCCACAAGTCATTCTAATTATTTTGTTTCTTTAGTGAGAAGCTATAAAAATCACTCAGAAGAGAGCAGAATAAAAGCTATTTGCATTGTAAGTGTACACAATAACAACTGCTGGACCACAGATTTGGATGAGAGGTTTGAGAAAAAGAAACAATTTGATGGAACTTAATTCTGAACACACCATCTTATTTATGTCAGTTTAAAAAAAAAAAAGGGGAGGACAAGGGAGAGAAGAAGCCAAGAGTAATAACATGATGCTGATTGCCAGTGCAATTAAAAGAATAGCTATTGCTGAAGCCACTCCAGGAACACTGCCTGAAACAACAGAACCACCGAGACTGGTTGTTGCTTGGGCACTTTCTGCAGATGGAGGTAAATGGACCCTGTTAACTGAAAAAACTTTTAAAAATACACACATTTAGACTTAGCAAACTACTTCAGCTCTAAGTACCTGTGCTTATCTGACTGAAAAATGATAAAAATATGCTAGTTAAAATTGAATATGGGTCTCTGTATTGTCTCTGTATGCTAAAGCATAAAGCAACTTGCAGCCTCACAATACTTCCATTCTCTCTCTCTCTCTCTATTTCTCTCTCTCTCTCTCTATATATATATATGTATATATATATATGTGTGTGTGTGTGTGTGTGTGTAAATCTGGACCTCTTATCTTCCATTTACATCAAAAAGAAAACAAATATTTCTCACTGTCCGCACCAAAGTCTGACAGGTTTTGATAACATTGAGTTGCACAGAGCTCCTCTCTGTTCTTAGACCATAAAGCCATTCTAGGGAGTTCAGTCTTCAAACGCTGGCAACTGGAAGTGATACTGTAACACAATCAATTATATTACCATTAACATGGTTTAATATTCTCTTAAAAGTTTCTAATTTCTCTTATTTTGTTTGCTCATGGTACCTCCTTTAAACCTTGCACCTTGTGATTATTCTGTTCTTTAATAAAAAAAATAGTTCACTTGAAAGTTGTGCAAATGACTAAAACAAGTCTCCACTCTAAAATGACAGCGTCAGCATATGCAGTCTCCCTGAGGATGGCATCCTGTAGTCTGAAACACACTTTCCTAACGCCCCTGTAGAGCTTGCCTACAGTAAGCAGAGCTAAGCAAAGCAGGATCTCAACTGTGGAAATAAGTATTTTGGAAATTAAGTTATTATTCAGCTAGGCAGACATGATAGAACTACACTTAAGACTCTCAAAAATATCTTCTGCAAATCAGTAACATTTTTCTTTAATGTTTAATTATTTTAAAGTTTCTGAATTCTGAACAACTGTCTTAAAATAATCACCCCAAATGGCTCTAGTTTTGATTTTATGTGGTTGATATCTTGCTATGATGTTTCCCTCTTTTCAACACCTCATAAGGAAGTGCTGTGCACCTTCAAGTCACTTTTATGCCCGCTCGTAACACAGACTGTTCCTGTTCTTGGACAAGCAGATAAGGCATGGACAGGGATGAACAGAGAGTCTGGGGTACTGGAAAGTCCCAGTTTTTGTCCTATGGTAATTCACAAGCATTTGAACTGCTCAGGAATCCTCTTGTGACATGGATTTGTATTACAAGTCTGTAAGCTGTGAACTCCAGAAATACGAAACCAGATGACTGAGTGGATCTGATTTCCCTGCAGAACACTCAAGTTAAATCCCAAAATAAGTACTGCTTCTTATAAGCAATGAAGCATTTAACAAGATCAAATACAGTGACAAATGACTGAGACATTTTGCAAAATTCTGTAAGAGAAACATGAAGGTCTGCAAAGTCATCCCTACAATAAGCATCAGCAGACATGCCAGAAGGCTTTTCTGAATCAACAACTGAACACCAGCAAAGAATTTGATTACTTATTATGTATAAGATTAAAGACAGGTTCTTAGATGCCAGAGTTGACAGAAAGGCCAATGCAGCGGCCTTTGTTTGCTTTGGTGCATTCTTCTTGCGTGAAGGAGGAAGGAAGATTTGACAGGAATGAAGACAACAGACAATCCAATAAACTTGAGGAAGAGTCAGACTTATGCACCCAGCGCAGACACTGAAATATGTGAAGCAAGATATAGTAAAACTACTTACATACAGCTATTGAGCATATATCACAGAACATCAGCATGTATCAGTGTCTGGCAGTGGAATCACTTTCTTCCAGAAAAAAAAAAAAGCATACAGGCTTCCAAGATAAAAAGCCTGGGACAGAACTGACTTTAGTACACACTGGTCTGGCAGTGTGTACTGCCAAACCTGCAAGTTTGACACATTGTCAAGAGGTTTTTCTTGTTTGTTTAATTCCCCTTCCTAGACTGGGATCCTCCTGTGGGATCCTCCAAACAAGTCAAAATACTCAGTGTCATACTAGACTCCAAAATATCTACATAGTGTCTTTTAAACACAGGCCTGGAGATGCCCTCTGCTATGCAAGTATAAAGGAACCCTGGCATTTTCCACAGATGATGAAAACTGGACCAAATTTAATGACAGATACAAAGTAATATAAACTACATTTGTCACGTGTCACGTATTATTGCATTGTTATATATTATACAAATATACACATAAAATAACAAAAAAGCTAAGTTTCCCACAGGACAAATGTTTGAAGGTGGTCCCTAAAACCTGAATGACCTTGGTCATCCAAAATCAGCAGCAAAGTAGAGTAGTTTTGAGGGGACAGCAGAAGACAAGAGGGTCTTCTGTTTGTTTCTCATTCCAACTGCACAGGTTGTCTCTAAGTGAATCCTAAGCAAGGCATTAGTAACATTGTCAACAGCTTTCTCCATCACAGATTTATTAGTGCTTATTTTATCCCTTTAATGCACGGGTAGCTCTGAAGAAACATTAAGCGAAAGACACAAACATCTCCCTTATTCTTGCAAAGAGGAAGGTTCCTCAAATTCTAGGCTGCCAAAGGAAAAAGTTGTTCTAAAAAGATGCTCATGGAGGATTAAAATATAACCCCTTTATCAATAACTGAGAGTGAACATTTTACTGGGATTTGCCATAGATTTTACCAAACACTATAATGTATACTAGCCATTTATTGTAGGCATGAGGTTTACAACTGACATGAATGAAATTCTTCATCATTTATTGTAATGCTGACTAAAGAAAAAAGGCAAGAGAACTTCAACTTGGCATTGTCAAAATGACAGTTAAAGAAAAGACCAATTACTTTCATGGAGACAGGGATCAGATATAAGGAAATAAATGGATTTGGTGGACCTGATGAGGCAGAACTTCCAGAAATCCCATATTGGGGAGCAACAATCAATACTTTGCACAACCACCTATAGAGCCTGCAATCCACCCAGCGGATGAGAGAGGCCAGCAGCAGCTGATACCAGCACAAAGTAGAGCCTGTCAGAGCACCCAAAAGGGATTTTTTGATAAGTTCTATACAGATACTTCCTAGCTGAAGAAGAGCCAGATGACAACTGAATTGGCACAACATAAAATCATCGAAAACCTTTCAGTATACAGAACCAAAAGAGGAAGCTGCCATGCCATGAGCACTCCAACTCCTGTAGCCACTGTCTTTGCCATGATAGCTGAAGTCCCCAACTCTCAGATTGTACCTGACCCTCACAAACTGCCTATGCCTCTCACAAGCAGCTCACACCACAGATGATGATCTTCTCAGTGTGCAGCAAGTGTCAGAATAGCCCTTGGACTCAGCTGAACCACAGGTTCATAAGAGACTATGGCGGATCATTACAAAAGAAAATGGAAGTCAGGCCTTCTGAACTGTCTTTATTCAATGGCAAACACTTGAGCACACTATCTTTAAGGTTGCCACATAAGGGATTAAAAAACACATTAATCCTTCCTGGCTAATAATGCAGGGACTCTGGAAGCAAAGAATACAGTACAGCCCTGTCATTTTGCAGGTAGAAAGTTCCCCCTCTGCCTTTTATTTTGAAAATGAAAAATGAAGGTTGCATTTCTTAAGAATAATAAAAAAAATCTTCCACAACAAAAGTCATTGAAGAAAAATGAATTTGTGTGCATCTGTTCTACTAAAAGCAGTTTACAAACAGCATAAAGTTCAGGAGTGCTCAGAAGGAAAAACAACAGTACTGTATACTAACCATTGAACAGTTTGTTATTTGCATCTTCTACTTGGCTGCAATCCTTTATTTGGAGAATTGGGAAATGTTCACCTTACCTCTTCCTAGAACAGGAATAGTTCATTCTGCTTTCTAAAGGAGCATTTTTATTCCCTCAAGAAGGATTCTTTCAGTCTAGTGAATAATACATTGGTTCAAAATTTTAAACCCAGAAATGAGAATGTCATCAAGTTCTCATTCGCTGAAAGAAAGTTTTCATGGATTCTCAACTGGAATCATTCAAAGAGGTTATTGTACTGCTGTGGTCCTCAGAAATAGGTAACTCTGGGGCAATTTTAGCAAAACTTCCTCCCTTCAGATTTGAATGTGATTGCTTTCAAATTGCTGTAGGCTTGCCAAGCCTTGCTCAGTCTGGATCCATTTTAAGGCCGTCATTAAAGCATCTCAATGCTGTAGAGAAGCAAGGTTGGCGTTAAAAACCACACTCCCCCAAAACATCCATCCCAGCAAGTCTGCAGTCCTCAAAGAGAACGCAAGAAATGCAGAGTCAAAAATAGGTAGCTATGTTTATTGTATTGTTGGAACAATTGGAAGGTTCAGAGAAAACTTTAATAATAGCTTCAGATATCAGGGTATGATTACTGAGTGTTATGTAGCCTTGAAGAGGTAGAAAGGGTAATTTGATGGAATGAGAAAAAAAAATTGAGTTAGCCTGGCCTGCAAATAAACAGGAAGGAGTAAATGGACACTTATCTGGGGAAGGCTGAATAGGGGGAGCAAGGTCAGGAAACTAAAGCATGAGATCTTCTTAGGAGAAGAAAACAGGAATTCAACATTACTAGGAATGGGATAACAGTGCAGTCAAACTAAAGTGCTGATCACAGCAAGTCAAAAGCTAAAAAGACTTTTCCTTCCAGACAGAGACAGAGAGATGACAGAGAGAAGGACAAGGGAAAGAGGGAAGAGATGACAGCAGGGAGCAGTGGCAGTGCGAGCTACGGCTGCAGCAGCAGAGCTGCTCACAAAGAGTGCGAGGAAGCCAGAGCTGCACACGCAGGTGCAGCCCTGCCATGCCTGCAGGGTCCTGTTAACAGCTCCCTGGCAAAGCTTGCATTTTCTGCTGCTTGGACACACAATCTCTCCAACACTGTGACTTATAGCGTGCTCCATGCAACTCAATTTGCTTACTGGCAAATGTTTTCCTCAAGTGAGGCAGGCCATTTTGTAAAGGTCAAAGCTCAGCCACAATAACTATCACTGTCTAATGTTCTATTCAGAAGCTACTTCATTTGAGTACTTCTATGCTGCTTGTCATACCATGCTGCAGGTGTGCAATGCTAGTCCCAAAGGCTGCTCCTATTCACTTCCAGCAGATTTACAGTCTCAGTAGGGAAGAAAACCTCTCCAGCAACAGCTTTGCAATGTCCTGGTGACCCCAAACACCCAACCACATGGAGATTTTCTTTCTGCTCAGGTAAGCCTCAGACAGCAACTGCATATCACACCTAAAACTCAACTGCCAGCAACCTTGCAGTATGTAGTAGAGTAAGCACAGCCAGTGAAATAGGATGCAGCGGGAAAGCCGCCTGGCTCCGTGGGCTTCAGCAACCCCCTGAAGGCCACTGTGAGGGGACATTAGGTTAGCGTAGATGAAGTTGCTTTAACAATGGATCCAGCCTACAGCTCCTATAGGACCCCAGAAATGAGACACACTAAACATACACCTTGGTTTCCCTTCTCCTGACAGTACCCAAGGCAGGATCTATATGCAGCTGTGTGCTGCATGTAAGTGTGGGCTCACACGCTTCCAGCAGCGTTTCTCCCCATCAGCTGCCCCGCAGGGCTAGTGCAACCTGCCTATGCTGGTACCAAAGTAGGGACACGACTGTGCCCTGATGTGTGTTCAGCAGCACAGGGCCAGCTGAGGGGCACCCCGCAGACCCCACGGGGCACAGGGCAAGCAGCATGCAGTCCTGCTGCCACAGAGGCTGAAGGGGCAGTGCAGTTGGGCACCATACCACTTGGTGGGACAAGCACGTCTCACACCAGCAGCCGCTGCTGACCACACACTGAGACTAAGAAGGGGTACACACAATTACCCACGTACATGAATGCTGCCAGAAGTCAAGTTTTAAACCTTCACTGGGCTCTGCTGCAGAGCCATCTGTCACTCATCAGATTTAGTTAGGGCAGAAGTTTTCTCATGACTGATATTGGGAATAAAGATGAAGAAAAGAGGTAAAAAGCATAAGGGTGTGTGTGTGCGTGGTGGTGGTGGGGTCTCATAAAAGCCCCGCCGCTTCCCAGCCTGTCCGCCCGTGCGCGCCGGCAGAGGCGCAGCTCGCGGGGAGGGGAAAGGGGGAGAAGTTGTCGCCATTGTCCCCGCGGACTCACCGGCTCCCTCGGCGGTGACGATGGCCTCGGGGGAGATGCAGACGCCGCGGTCGTACAGCGGCAGCTCGTCGCACGCCAGGCTCTCGGGCCACGCGTGGCGGTAGCGCACGAGCACGGGCTCGCAGCCGGCGCGGGCGCGCTCGCACACCGACTTGCAGGGCTTGATGGGCTCGTGCTGGAAGTCGATGGTGCAGATGGGCGCGTACATGGCGCACAGGAAGAAGAGCAGGTCGGGGCTGCAGTTGGTGCCCAGCAGCCCCTCGAACTGCTCCATGGCCAGGATGGCGTTGGCCTGCGTACTGTGGTGCAGGTGGTTGGGCATCTTGGTCATGTTCCAGGGCAGCGGCTTGCACAGCGGGATGCGCACCGGCTCGCAGGCCGCGGCCCGTGCCCGCGGCGCCCCGCGCAGCACCACGGCGGCCAGGGCGAGCAGCGGCAGCCCCCG
>VWPW01013348.1:225888-287585 GCA_013389825.1 Crypturellus undulatus
TGGGCGGCGCCGCGGCCGTTGGGTCGTTGGGGAGCGGTTGGGCGGGGCGGGGCCGCAGCCGTTGGGCGGCTGCAGAGCCGTTGGGCGGGGCCGGTCGCCCCCTCCCGCCCCGCCCCGCCCTGTCCTGTCCCGGTGCGGGGCGGAGCGGGTCGGAGCCTCTTGCCGGGGCCGGTGAGGGGCTGCTGGGCGGGAGCGCGGGTTTCGCCGCCAGGCCGCCTGTCCTCGATCGCAGAGAGCCGCAGGCGGCGCCGGAAGGCTCGAACCCTGCACAGAGCCAGCGTCCCTGCTTGCCCGCTCGCTGTCCGTCAGCGTAGGACGAGGCGCGTGAACCGAGAGCGAGCACTAACAACTCCGCTATGCCAGACAAAGGGAGGAAAAGAGACTAGATTTAGTGTCTAAAAGCGTCCCAGACGTCCAAGAAAGAGTGAGCTTTGAACAGAAACAGCATACAAAAATGCTGATTTTTAGGCAGGTGAATGCATCGATTTCTACCTTAGTCCCTGAGAAATATTCCTGTATGATTTGAGAAATACCTGGTTTTGAATTTACTGCTGTATGTGATGTTAAAGACTGCATAATGTTATACTACTCAGTAGACAGTTAGTGGCAGTTTGATTAGAAAGTGGTTGTTAAACACCTTGAAATTTTGGATGAGTGACCATTTTAAAAGAAGAATCTATAATAATATCGACAAAAAGAAAAGCCATTTAAGACCAAGATGACTGAAACACAGCTGCTGTTGAATAACAGCAAGCTGCTATTGTTTTCGTTGTGTGAAATTTCTTTTAAAAAAATCCATATACTAGTGTTTAAGTAGAGTACAGAGCAGTGAGATGACAAGGAGATTCCAGCTGATCTGAGAAAACAGCCCAATATGCAAAGGCTTTTTTCTTTCATGGTGACTTGAATTAACATCTATTAACTGAACAAATTATTCCTGGTTATGAAGGTATCAAGCAGCTGCTTGATCATGGGTTTCTTTTAGTTTTACTGTGGTATTAGTGCATTTATTTCAGTTTCTGCCATCAAACATGTATTATAAACCAGTATTGAAAATTGGAACAAAAAATAGTATAGATTATGAAAGAATTGTTTACAGATTCTGAAATTCAGAACGTTAATTCCTGAAGGACATTTCTACATCAACTCTACATTAACTGCAGATGAAGCCTTGATCCCTTTAACTCAGCTGCAGAACTCCCATTGATACAAGTTTAAACACTTGTGACTTACTAAGAAATCCAAGAGGAGGCGATGTGTACTGGGCGTATTTCAGTGTATGCCTGAGTAATACGGCAAAATATCTGCTATGGATATGCAACAGCAAATGCCTAAGTTGCTTTACAAAAAGAAATCATAAAGTTTGATGTTATGAAAATTGTTAAGTTACCTAACTTGGTTACTTATATATAACCTGTAACAGACCTGCTGGGTCTGTAATCTTTACAAAAGTTACAAAACCTGGTTTTCTACTGACACCAATGCATCACTTTTTATTAATTTTAAATGGGGGAAATCTGGTTCTACAAAATCAACTACAATTTGAAGTAAATGCTCAGAAATATTTAGCCTTTCATTCCCCACCCCTGCCAGCAGACAGGTGCTAATTTGAAGGAAGGAGCCGTTCTCTTCACTTCCAGAACTAGCTTTTCCCTTTACAGGAATCTGCAGAGAAGTGTGCACGTGAGTAACCTCGGCTGCTTTCAGTCACGCTGCTCACATCACTTGGTGAGCACAAGTCCTTGCAAAACAGGTACCAGGATAAGCAAATGCAGCTTGTCAATTTACCAAGAGATCTGTCTTGACTCTCCCCCTCAGCTCTTCAAATTTAGTTGTAGCAAAGTCTGAGGCTTGAACTTCCTCTTGTGATGTAATTGGAAAGCTTACTTACCCACCTGGCTGACACCTGGAATACGCTGCCTTTCTCTAGTGGACTTTTCCTTTTGAAAAAAGGACATTTCCCTTTGCCTTAGCCCCGTATCTCAATGAACCTCTTCCCTCCTCAGTTACGTTGCAGAGCTGAACCCTTACAAATAAACGGTCGCGTTCACTATTATTTTAAAGTCCCATTCAGACTCAGTGAAACGGCTCCATTGGCTTCAGTGAGTCATGACTTTCCATTTGTAGCCCTGCGGGGTCAAATTCTTCTCTTGAATAGTCAGGCCCAGCTTTTCCTGATTCCAAATACATTTTCCTTTTTCATTCACACACATTTTACATCCCCCACAGCATTTTGACTGTTTTGCTCTTGTAAGTTACAGTTTACGGGCAGATAATTCCTGGTAGGTACGTAGGTCTGCCTAGAGCATATCTGTGTTGAGTAGTTCCATATGTGCTACATGTCTATCAATTAAACACAGACTTTTTTTTTTAACACGTCTAGATTTACATGAGATGACTTATTTTTACACGCTTGAACAATACAGCACTTGCTGTCTTGGTACAGCCAATGATGACATCCATATAAACTCAAAAGTGGTAACAAACCTTCCCCCACAATCTGTTTTTAAATAGTGCAGCTTGGACGTGACTGTGTTTGCTGTTCTCGTGGAGCACAGGGGTTGCTTTTTGAGGGGTGCCCAGGGCACCAGCGCTGCCCGCCGGGAATCGCCCCTTACGGGCCCTGGCGCGGCTGCTGCGCACCCCCTTGTCAGCGTTAACGGCCTCTCAGCGTGGCCCTTATAAATCACGTTAGACTTGGTTGTAAAAATTCACCTCGGGCTGAAACTTGGCAAACACTGTCTGGTCGCTGACCTGAAACACATTCTCATTTTACAGATTATCTATACCCAAACATCTGTTGAGTTTTGTGTTATTATTTTTTCCTTTCCATGCAGAAACAACAGCCCCATTTGCACTATATTCAGCCTTGCCAGATTTTAAAAACATATGGTAAGGATATGGTAAAAAGCTGGTAAAGGGAAAGACAATACAATTAAGAGGAAGGACCGGTTTATTGCTAAAGAAGTCATGGTAGCAGTGGTTTGTCCTGCACATGGAAAGATAACCCAGAGGGAAAATAAAAAGACCTGAGGAAAAAGGTCAAGTTGCTGTTTTCACATGCAGTTGCTGCAAAAGACAGAAATGGCAAACTGAGATGAAAATATGTGTGTGTATGCAAAAGGAATGAGGTAGAGTTCATTAGCATCTGCTAAATAAGCAGAATAGCTGCTGGGTCTGTTATCTTTAGGACTCATCATCATCACATCTCAAAATACCCTATAAAAGAGATCAAAAGCACCATTCCCCTTTGGCGCATGCAGCACTGTGCTGAGGGAAGGGACAGGGTTAGCTCCCCCTTGCCTGGGATGTCTCTGCTTCAACTGCTCAGCCTTAGGAGGTAGGTTTTCCAAATGACCGCACAAATGATATGTGTTCTTAGTATATGTTTTTACCTGAAAGCTCATACACACTAAATGTAAGGCAGGAAAATCGTTTTCATTTTGCATGCCACTACCATGCTGCTGGGAATTTTATCTCCTCCTCTCCTGAAACATTCTTAAGATTTAGGAATAAAAAATTCCTTCTACAGCTTGTATGCACAACATGAAACCTTGGGCAATGAATGGGGACAGTAATTAGATTCTTAATCTTGTGTAATGAAGATCCTTTTCAGACAGGGACTAGCAGGGGCAACATTATTATTTAGCACTGTAGGAGCTGGGTATTGCTCAGGGCCTGCACAGGTTTCTTTATAAAGCCTGGGCGCTCGGCACTCTAATAAGCCCTAGCTGCCTATGAATTTTGTGGTAGGGGAGTGGTACATACCTATAAACTTAAAGAATAATACTACAGCACATGGTATCACATGAAGTCATTTCCTAGAATATACAAGCCCTTACTGGAGCTGAGGCCTAAGAAGAGTATTTGCCCTCAAAGTGGTTCATATGAAAATTAAAGAGCAATTTTATTATTATTACATCCCATAAGAATCTCTATAATCCCCAATAGTGCAAAGTATATCTTGTGGGGCAAAGTGCCCTCAGTTACTCTAGTGTAAGCCCATAAAAATCAGTGGAATTGCCACGACGCAGGGCTGGAATTCAGCTGGAGGTGTTTCGATAACAGGCACAGCTGTGCAGATGCCTCCGTAACTTTATTTGGGCATGTAAACGTAGCAGCTCCCAGGGTGGATGAGCACATGAAAAGGGGTTGGCGTCTTTGTTCTCCCTGTCCCCTTCCCCAAATGGAAACTGGGCCGCGAGTTGTTTCTAGGCATCTGGAAATAATTTATTCCTTTGTTGTTTTTTTTCTCCCTTTAATTGTGTCTATTTTTTGCTCTTCTGCTGTTTTTCTCATGTAGTAGTCAGAGAAAAAGCAAGTGGCTTTAAGAAGCAAGAGGTAACTTTCTGAGGTGCTGTGGTGCCCAGCTTAGTTGTCAGAGCTATATATTAGCAAAACTTGCTAAAGATTTAATATATGTATATTTTAAGGGAGCAGTAAGAAATACATTACTGAATAAAGCATGTAATTAGAAATACTACATTATTAAAATTCAATTCAAAGCATGCTGTACAATAAATCCAAGTATGTCCTGGTAAGTTACTGCTAGGATATAGAAGTTGTTTATAGGCTACGGGAAGTGTAGGAGGCCACCTCAAATCACCTAGCACCTAATCTTGCTTGGTTCAGAATTCAACAGGCCAATGAATCTCTACCTTTTTTTTTTTTTTTTTTTTTTTTTTTAATACAAGGAGTGATATTAATCCCTCAGTCTATATGACCTGTTCAGAAGTATGAGTCTAAAACTAAGGAGCAAGAGAGTGACAATCAGAACAGGAAAATTATAGAGAAGATTGAAAAAATGCAGAACAGATGCATCACTTCTTCTGGCAGTTACCCAAAATGAAGGCCCTTACTGCATGGTACATTTACATTTTTGACACTATAAAAAACACTGATACTGCACAGAATAGCTAGTATTAGGCTGTAGGCGCTAGATGCTTTACTTTCAGATTTCATCTTTTGCCAGAGCTTACAAAGCAGCAACTTGTGATAGTGTTTAGAAAATATGCAAGACTTTTTCATAGGCTTGGTAGACTGATCTTGCTATTGGCTCAGTAACCAGATCAGCAAGATCAAGAAGAATTTGGACAATGGGCTAATATTTATAAAACATATTATTTGTTTTCTAATATACTCCCACCTATTCTAACTAAAAGAAATGCAAGAATGGCCACATACAAAGCAGTTTCTGTTGTTTCAAAGAAGAAAACTAACCAAGAAAAAAATATTCAGAGGAGGTTTTCACTTTCCGGAGTCTTTTTATAGTGATCTGTGTATTGCTTACAATTTAATTTACTTACATACACCCTCCTAAAAACCTGAAGTATGTCTTACATAGCTGTTACTAAAACCATAAAATCATTGACTTACAGAGTCATAAAAATGGGATTTATTGTACTTTTCCTGTTCCAGCCAGGGTCTTATTACAGCTCCCTCAGGTAGACAAAACACAGGGGACTGTTAACTTATTTTCATAATATTTCAAGCTTCTACATAGATGACTTAGAAGTAGAAAGGAAGAAGAAAAGGTTCTTTTAATGCATTTTCTTTCAGACTGGTACTTTTTCATGCTGTTTTTATTAGACAGCTCATTATTAACTATCCTGTGCCCTCAGGCTCTGTATGTATCTTTGGATCAAACTTTTCACACGCATATTTGCTCACATTACCTCTCTTCTTGGAATGTCAGCAAAGAAAAAAAGTAAAGGACTACTTTCCCAGTACTTTACATTCTGTGGTAAAGTTAATAGTATAGGTAGGAAGATGCAACTCTTAAACATTTATCTTAAACACTGAGGGCCAGTTTTGCAGGCTGCATTTGTTACTGCTTTGAACTCTGCTGCAGAGTGCGTGGCCACGTAAGGGCTCGCAGCATGCCGACAGTCAGCTTTTCTACCTGCCGTGCTTATCTTCCAACTGGATATTGAAATGTGCGTTAGTTTTCCTTCTTAAATGCAAGGGCCGATTTACTGCAGGGAGTACATGCTTTCCGAAACACTCCATCGTACTGAGGAGACTTACAGGAGAAGAGGAAAAGCTGAACCTTATGAAACTTCTTTGTCATCCTCTTTTGACAACCTTCCCATCCCAACTTAAACACAATAGTCTCTCAGTGGATAGATTCCAATGGAAAAAGAAATGCTCCAGTTACAGGTTAGCTGGAGTAACTACATCCACAACTTTTCTCATATACAGGCAAAATATATATTGAGTCCATATTTAATATAGAAATTGATGGACTTTCTTTTTTTCACTTGGAAGAATATTTCATAACTTCAAGTTTATATCCCTGTTTCTCATTGGAACCGCATTAGTCTGGCAATTCTTCTGCGCAAAGATGAAGCCAGTCACAGTACTTATCAGAACATAATTACTGTCCTGAACGGGCTCTCGCTCCGACAGCTGTGCAGGGCTCTGCTCGAACATGATTCACGTTTACGGCCGAAAAGCTCCAGCTCCCATGTTGCCTGCTGAAAAAGGGAAACACAGGACCACAGTGGGGGTTCTCTGCACAGGGAAAGGAAGCGCTGCCGTTGCCCCACGAGGCGAAGGGGCCCACGTGGCCAGCGAGTGTTGTGGGAACTGCCCCGCTCCTCCCACCCCTTCCCACCTTCTGCTTGTGGCTTTTGGTGGTCAACTCGGAGACGAGCACACCGCGACCAGCCTGCAGCAACTGGCATGTGCCAGCAGTGTCACAAACCACTGCGAACAACAGGGACTTGCAGCAGGTCTTGAGATACACACACAAACACATAACATATATATACACACATATACATACGTACACACACACATACATTTATACAGCTTCTGTGGAAAACTCATAGCAGGGAGGGTAGACTACTAAGGACACTCAGGGTAGATGCCTGGCTGCTTCTCTTCCCAGCTGGCTCCTAGGGAGAGCTTCCCATTCCCCCACTTTCCCCTACTTTAACTCGCCCCCCAGAATAAATTTTCATCAGTAGACTGGCCTTAGCATCATCACTGAACCCTGGGACACCAGCTACGAACCCTGTTAATAAATCTTCATGCAAATGAACCAATTTTAACTTCCTTTATGCCATCCCACAGTGAGTAGCATGTTATGAAACAAGTTCTCTTAACTGTCTTGTCATCAGCGTAATTAAGAGAGAAAAAGAAAGAAAAAATACACACACACACACATATATGCCTTCATAGCATGATAAGCGTCCTGCCACTAGACCAGCAGCAATCCTCAAGGGTCAGCTGGGAGAGCGGCGACACCTCAGCACGCTGCAGCACAGTCCTGCTCCTCGGCGCAGGACGCGCGCTTCCTCGGGATGGATCGAGTTGCCAGGCGGTTCACAGGCAGCTGCAGGGTCAGGAGGCAGCTCTGGCCGCCCAGAGGGGCTGCCATTGACGGCTCCTCTTACGGTTCTGCTCAGAGCCTGCCCTGCGCTCCCACGAGAGCCTGCGGGCATCTGCTCTGCCAAGCGAAGAGCCCGTCTGCTGCGCACAGAGGTGCTGAGTACAAATCATTACTCTGTGTCCAGACANCACCTCAGCGCGCTGCAGCACAGCCCTGCTGCTCGGCGCAGGACCACAGGATGGCTGGGCCGGCGCTTCCTCGGGACGGATCGAGTTGCCAGGCGGTTCACAGGCAGCTGCGGGGTCAGGAGGCAGCTCTGGCCGCCCAGAGGGGCTGCCATTGACGGCTCCTCTTACGGTTCTGCTCAGAGCCTGCCCCGCGCTCCCAGGAGAGCCTGCGGGCATCTGCTCTGCCAAGCGAAGAGCCCGTCTGCTGCGCACAGAGGTGCTGAGTACAAATCATTACTGTGTCCAGACACTGTCCTTTCTCCTAATGTCATCAGCTCAGAAGGCTTTGTCAGCTTCCACGTTTAGATGTGGCTGGATGAGACAAAGGACTTTAGGTGCTCGCACCTCTTGGCACTACCTAGCATTATATCAGGCTTTTTGTCAGGGATTCAAATGCTATGCTCATCGCTCAGTCTTCCCAAGAGTATTTCTGAAAAGCTTCCCCAAAGTAACAGCATTCAGGGAAATTACTTTCTGCACTCACCCTCACAGATCCTACCTCGAGGGCTGTTAACAAGCTCCCATCCTTTGTTCTGTCCCTTCAAAAAATGCACGTTCAGTTTTAGAGAAAGCAGTCATCCGTTCCAGTGACTGGATTAGGAAAAAGATCTACTGTTGCTATGATCACTGCTGCAATCCATCCAAGAGCAGATGAGCAAATGTCTGGCTCTAACGTGTCCAGCTGGCCCATGTAAATATTAACCACTAGATTCACCTGGACTTCATGTTATACAAGTAAATTGCAACTTGTTGGTCAAACTGTTCAAAGTCAGAGGGTACCAGAATTAAAGTGCTCACCTTCCTTGCGCATATTTATTCTCATCTGACTGAAGGCCTTTTCTCTTACAGGGCCCTTTACCATCCCACAAGGAAACTGCTGATCCTCAGCACACCCTGGCAAGCACACACAGTCAAGGAAAATCTTCTAACAACCTTTCCCCATCTGCAAGCACTAACATTTTTAACAAAATACTGACACAAAGCAGACAAGTTGGATCTTGATAAGCAATCATTTTTTTCTTTACTTTTTTTTTTTACTCTTACCTTAACATGCAGGTATACATTTTTTTTTTACTATTAAAATTTGTAAATTTTACTTTAAATTTACTTTTAAAAGCATCTATTAATGTAAGGTAGCCTCCATAATAGTATTGTGTGGAGACGCTCAGTTTAAATACACATTTTGTTCATCATGCTAGTGCAACAGATTGCTGTATTCTATTATAATAAACACAATAATGAACATTTATCATGGGCTCCTGAGAGTTTGCCATAGCAAAATTAGAACATATATAAAAAAACATCTTTCCCTCCCACCATGGGTCATTCATAGAGACACAATAGAATTCACTTAACCCTGAGTTATAATGACCTCCAGATGGAGCACTTAAGGCAAAAGCTGCGAAGCTGTGTATGTGCCGTGCTGCCTGCCCAATCTGGCCTCCGTAGAAATAATTTCAGACTCCTAAGCTTACATGCTATAACCACTCAGAATTTAATTTTGTTAAGCTATAAATTTACTATTTAAGACTTAACAGCTTCCAGTTGCAGTGCCAAGGTCTGCCTTTGCTTCTGCTTATACGGATTTATCAGCAATACACAGCAGTATTAAGTACCGAATCACACCCATGCCTAAAAATAAGAATTCCAAAAACAGTTGAATTTTACAGTAACAGCCTAATGTTGCCAGATGCTGAAACTCAGGCTTAACCACTGACTTTAATGGGACCTGACTGTGTTCAGTGTGTGATCACTGGATCATGTATTAGGCATAAAGAGAAGCTGAAATAGCTCGTGTATACTTTACTGATATTTCTGGCAGTTACTACAGGGATCATAAAGGTGCTTGTACCCTTTATGTCAGGGTTCCCCTCAACAAGTTTTGGAGAGGTTTTGCCTTACCTTAAAGCTTTCACCAATACACTTGCAAGATGTTCTGCAAATAGCAAATGATCTGGAAAACGAAAAACTAGGAAATCTAGTCCTGTAAAAAAAAGTCTATACTTTTAAAATGTCAACCACACTCACAGAAGTTTTTAACTTTTTCAAGATTTTCAGTTTCCATATATATACATATACACACACACACACGTGTGTTATACTCCAAGTTTTGATTGCATGTTTCCCTAAGTGTGAAATACAGGTAATACTTCCNTATACTCCAAGTTTTGACTGCATGTTTCCCTGTCTAAGTGTGAAATACAGGTAATACTTCCACGTGAGTAGCTGTTTGTTTGATATTTATTTTTAGTTTCACAACTCAACTCACAGACTCTTTTTTTTTTTAAATTTACTGAAAATCTTTAATATCACATAGAATTAGCGAGCTTTCAGCCACTTCTGTGACTTATCAAAGTTGCTTGTACTTCCCGCCCCCCCTTTTTTTTTTTTTTTCTTAAAGAGAGAGTGAACAAAGGTAGAAAATAGATGTTAGAAGATTCTACAGCTGGTGGGCTGTAGACTAGGGCTGAACATAAATATCATCACTTAATTTTAAATGAAGCTATTAAATAATAAAATCCACAATCTAGCCGTCATATAAAGCTTATAGTGCCAAGTCACTTTAAAAAAGATCTTGTTATTACCGTAAAGCCCTTTCCTTGCTTGCCAGATCTTTGCAGCAGTGCTCAATGTTCAGCATGTCCAGTGATTTATAACCATTTCAAACTATCCACCAACAATTCTAAAGGTTTTAAATCACACACAAAAGTGTGATTTGGGGCATACTTGCGAAATCTTGTGACTTTCAACCCATAGGAGTAAGAAGAATATAAACATTTTAATAATTTCCTGGCCATGACTTTTATTCTGCTACTGCTGAAGCATTTGTGACATTAATAACTATGAGTTGAGTGGCATTAAGGATGTTTAAAATGATGAATTAAAATGCAAAAGCATGTGAAACAATGGGCTGACAGTGTTGGTAACCCAAATGCTTAAAGCCTTGTCCATCTGATAACTTCCTTAGTTGAGGTAATATCAAGGAAAAAATAAGTGGCATTTTTTGTGGAAAATACTTATACATATATATTTTTTAAAGGTAGACCATTTTGCTGTCTTCTCTAGTAATTCCTTTACAAGTTACATAAAACTAACCTCCCAACAAGATTTCTCCCCTATATTTTTCCCTTGCTTACACACCGTATATACATTTGCCTTCTTCCTCTCCTTGAAGCCACAGGGTTGTTTTCTAAAACTGGAAACATTTTGTTGTTGTTGTTGTTCTTGCCTTAGCAGTAGAGTTCACACATATACACACACACACACACCACACTCTTGCCAGGCTAAATACAAGCTAATACACTTAAGGTTTTGTGACTAACCAGTGCTTATTTTACCTACCCGCAGAAGAGTAACTAAATATACAGTGACCTCGTCCTCCGGGTTAGTCATCATGCTGGAATCATCACAATAAAAGGTCAGAAAAAAAATAATTTTTTCAAATTTTCCCAATACCATGGAATTTTTAATTGGCAGTCTTCCTTAGAAAAGAAGTTGCTGGAAGACAACAACTGTGGTAGTTTTGTCGGCTCTGCAGCTCAGATGATGTGCTGGAAACTACCAGTACTTCTCACTGCCCTGTTTGACTTGATTCAAATAGTGTATATGGCAGCTTTAAAATGGTCCTGGCCAGTTATCACCCATTTTAATTTCATTTCTTTGCCCTCCCCATCACAACCACTGGGCACTGAACAGCACGCAGACCAGGAGCAGGCAGCCTGAGCATGACACCAGAGGTCATGTTTGCAGCCATAGTTGTTTGCTTTAAAGCATCAACTGCTTTTCGACCCCTTTCAAAGGGTTTTGTTTATTTAAACATAATAAACTGGTGAGATAAATCCTTTCACTTACTCGATCACGTTGTAACAAATGAATATCACTATTTACTAAGCATCATTCACATTTTTTTCCCATTTTAAAGACACAAATGGAACTAACAAGTGGCTCCTGGTAAGATATAAAATTATATTGTTAATGGACATGAATTGGACTTACTAGTAGGAGTAGCAGCTTTGCAACTCTCATCTGTACTCACATAGCTGTCTTTTTTTTTTTTAAAACCCGTTTAATCACTTTTGCTTATTATTTGGAAAACATACATAGCTATTATAATCATAAACAAGGTGATAGTCTGAATGTCTAGACAAGGAAGTACTCAAATCCCTTTGTTTTGCACTGAGCTCAACATATGCTTCTGATTCAAAATTCAATACAAGCAATTTGAAGAACTGAGTAAGACACCATGACACTACATCTACTCAACGGGTCATTTTGACCTGGTAGTACAGGAAACAGCATGACTCATTGAAGAGCAAATTAGATATAGTTTTGGACATAGGTCAGTAGGGCCATTTCAATTTTATGTGTATAAACATTTACAGCCTTACTAACAAATAGCAAAAGCATACATGGAGTGGTCATCTTAGAGTAAAAAGATTTCTCATGGGAAGGGAAGACAACTTCATTGTAGAAAAGGCTTCCAAGTTTCTATTTAAAAAGATAGGCATAAGTCTGAATATTTTTGAAAGTTGGTTATTTAACAACCCTAAAAGGTATGGTTCTCATCCATGACACAAATGAAGGGTGAGTAGCTGTCATTTAAGTTTTTTGCTTTGCTCAGTGAACCATGTTCACACTCAACTAAAGCAAATTGAATTTTGCCCACTTCTCACATGCTCTTTCCACAAGGAAGCACTCCCCACTCCTCTGCTAATTTGACATTGGATTCAGACTGGCTCCATGTGGAAGCAGCTCAGCTGTCTGCACTTTTTGTTCCAGAAATTACAAGCACTTGCAGAAATGCACAAGAAGGCACCCGAGATGACTCAGTAAACAGAATTAAGAGTTCAGCTGTTCAGTTAGTTTATTCAAGATTGTGTAGTGCATGGACACAAACTGCCTCCAGGGCTGCACTTGATGTGCTCCGGCCTCAACAAGGAGAATGAAATTAAAGAGCTTTGTGGTAGCCAGAAATAATTGTCACTTAGCAAGAAGCAAACCCTTCCTACTCCCTCAAAAGAAGAAATAAAAATGGTTAAGGCATACAATTCTTCCCAGACTGTCCCATTTCTCCATTCATCTCTGAACTTGCTCTGAGTTTCTGCAGAAAGGATAGAGTTAAAAAGAAATCTCAGGCATCTGTGCACCACAATGCAATCACCCCGCATCTTCCACAGAAACTGAGTTCAGTACTGAATCAAACTGTGTCAAAAGTAGCTTCTTACAGATACTACACACATAATTTGTCAGAAATTACCTATTTTCTAAACTATCTCAGATCACTGACACCCTCAGTGGAAAGTCTTGAAAGGAATGAGAGGTAAATAATTAAATGCAAACTGAACTGACAGAGAGAGAGAGAGAAAGAGAGAGAGAGAGAGAGAGATTAAAAACAAAAAATAGGTTATTTAAGCCACCAATAATTTCAGCTATTCAAGACTTGCTCTTTAAAAGTCTTTTTCCTCCCCAGAAATAGCTACATTACATTTAATGTGAAAGTACTTTATAAATAAAAATGTAAACCTAGTCTCACATTCTGTGAGCAAACATTTGTTACAGTACTAAATTATCAGTTTAAAAACAGTGCCATGGTTATAACACAAAATGCATAATGAGGAAAAATATGGATGCATTTACTTCCTTAGGACAATTTTATTCTAGTATTTCTTTTTTTCCTTGGACAAAGGAAGCTATTGTAGCTGAACACAAAACAGCTCTTTCATAATAGAAAAAGTTACCAGCATGCACGTAAGTTGCATCAAGAACTGGGGCTCTCTACAAGGTCCGGAGTTGGTGCCATCGAGGGCCGCGTTGTCTTTACACGCTGTGGATCAAAGAGCACAACCACCTGGTCAGCTTTCACAGTAAATGAGCCAGTGCTAGCCTGCATGCCAATCTGCATGACTGATTTAAAAAAGAGCCTATTTTACATATAAATATATATATATATATATACACACACACACACATATATACACACACACACACACACACACATATACACACACACATCTGCCTCAGCAGTGTCAGATGTTACCGTTTTCGCAACGTTGTCTTGGTTTATAAGTATTTCAAGTTTCATGCTTTAACAATACACTTATTTTTAGGGGTGCAATAGGTATCACTATCTGCTATACAATGCTTCTCTCCTGCTTTACTATTTAAAATTAAGATTTAAAGGAGAATAGCACTCAACTGATGATACTTTTTACACTGGGTTTCAATCCCTCATTCTAGTTTTTGTAAGATTTACCATCACGGAAAACAGTAGATAAGGGTTATAGAGAGGCCTATATAAGAGATCTACACATTGGTATTTAATCAATTGAAAGATGCAAGTCAATGCACAACAGCAAATTTTAAGCTTAAAATACCAGAATAACATTTATATTAAAAATAATTCACCACAGATAATACAGTCTAGTGTTTATTGTATGTTATGGAAGGTACACTTGAATTTCAAAAATTTAAAACATATAAAAAGTGGTTAAGGGTTAATTTATCAACATGTGATAAATGTGTAAGAATGTTTATTATACAGCAGGGTACAATGGTAGTGTTAATGCCAACAGGGCACCACAGAAGTTAGTTTAAAAAAAATTTCCACTATGCTTTATACAAACAACACCACTTGCTGTTGTTTAAGAACATTGGAGGAGGATTGCCGTCCGAGGGAGTCCTATAACATTTTTAATGTTAGATAGTGTCATAGTATATAGTTTGGTGAATATCTCAAATAAAAGTAGAAATGCTGTAATTACTTCACAGAAATGCACATCCAATATTTGTTTTCAATAAGAACAATAGGTACAAGATTATAACTCTCCCTATATGAAATAATTTACACACAGATGAAACCTACACTATCTAAAATAATCACTAAATACATTTTCTTCTTCTCGGAAATAAACAAGCAATTATTATTTTGCATGATCAATATCAAAAAACATATAGCAGAAGTAGTATTTTTTTAAACATAACTGAGGCCAAAAAAAAAAGAAAAAAGAAAAGAGTCTTCATGAATGTGCAACCTAAAAATCAACCAAGCTTATATTGTAGTACAACCATATTAAGAAACCACTGATCAGAAATACAACTTTATGGAAAAAGTTTATAATCCACATAACTGTTCATCAGGCCATAAAGTAAAATAGCTCCACAGTTTACAGATAAAACTGAGGCCACATAGACACGTGCTATGTCTTATCTCCAGTAAGTAGATACTTAGGCAGAGGATGTAACACTTTGTTTGTAGACAGCATGGTATGCATTTCTCAGCAAGACATAAGGGAAACAGGACTCCAAGAGATCCATTGTCAGGAATGGAGACTCCTGTACAATCTGAAAAATACAGAAAATACCAAAGTTTTACAAAACATCCTCTAGCTGCTGCTAATAATCTATTTCATATAGCTACCTCTGTTCCACACTGCAGATGCACCCATACCTTTTTAAAGCAAAAATAAATAATATAAGGTTTAAATGTTGGGGAAAAGCGTGTTGTTATAGACACAGCGCTTCTCACGGATAGATCTACGTTTGCAAAAGATGCACAAAATCAAATGGAAAACCTTAGAGCAAAAAAGCTTTTCCCCCTTGTACACTCTAAACAGCAGTTCTTTGAAATTTTCTTCTGATCGTGTACGCACTGAATAAGCAATGACAGTGATCTGACCATTGTAGGACCATGGTCTAGGCAACAAAGGAAAAAATAAAATGGTAAAAATGGGTGTCTGTGCCTGTATTGAGGGAGGGAGAGGTGCCAAAATGTGCATGTCAGTCTTGCTGCCATTCAAATGTCACTAAGAGTGTCATCTAGAACAGCTCCCCTTGCAGATGAGTTATACCAAAGAGGACTTCGAAAAAACCTTTGCCAGATAATGTTTTACTTCTATTAACAGAAATAAAACAAGAGCTTACCATGTCCAGTAGTAAGTAAACAGATTCTCTGTTCCTTGTGGTAGTTTTGTCAGTCTCCTGGCCAATCTTCAGCAGACTAGACGATGCAAGCTAGAGAGAAGCAATTAAAAAAAAACAAACAAAAAACAAACAAAAAAAACCAAAATACATGGATCAGCTTTTGTTATTTTGTGTGTGTGCACACACATGTATTCTAGCTTTCTGAAGGTGCTAGTCTAACCAAGAGCACTGAATTGCAACTACAAAGTAATTAGCCCTGAGCGCATTAACAATCGCTGGCTTTTACTCTCAGCAACTCATTTCTCTCACTTCTCTGTATCCCAAGTAGTGCTTAACAAGCAGCATGATGTGTCTTACTATGAAGAACCATTCACTTACTTCACAAAACTTCTGCAAAACTCCCATGAGTTCAATATCTTACTTTCTCTGTCTTTCCCAATATGCACAAAAAAACCCTGCATTTTTGCAACATTAAAAAAATGACTGATGTTTTTATTGTTTGAAGTTAGGCATTTTTTTCCCCAGTGGAAGAAAAACAGCTAAATTTCCCAAACTGTACATTTACTTGAGGAAATGTCACTCTAATAGGCAATGAATAAATGATAAACTTGACCCTGAGCAAACTAAATTTACAAGTTTTAGAAGACTTAAGAGTCTTGAAGCTTATACAGGTACTTAGCTCTTTACAAGATCAGGATGATAAAATGCTTTATTTGCAGATAAAGAATTTTTTTCATGAAAAGCTGACATTTTAGCATTTTGTTTTCCTTCAAATATTATGTAATTAGAAGTCACTTTAAAAATTCAATTACTGCTTACAGCAGCACAACAAAATATATTTAAAAGTAATTACCACCACCTAGGACTTTTTGACTTTTTTCTATTCATCATTAAGGATTTCAGAAGCCGTAACCTTGAGCCTACTCTAGAACATGAAAACTTCCCAAATATTAAGTAACATTTAACTATGAAACAATATTACAATTAGAATGAATTGATGTTAATCAACATGCATCACTACCAACTTAATTTTTATAGTATGACTTGCTGACCTATCACCATGGCTGATGGCTGCAGTAAAGATGACACTTGCAATCAGAAAAACATTGACCTGTTACTGGCAGCACCGTATAACTTGGCACTGTCCCTCAGGTAGATTAAGGGGTATTAGACCACATAATCTCTACTCCTAAGGAGAGGAATTTAAACTATACATACAGCCAAAAATTCTTTAAGACGGTCTTCAATGCTTCCCTTGTGGATGGTAAACAAAGCTGCAGCAATCTGGTTGATAGCTTTTGCCAAACAATGTATGTTGTTGCAGTGCCCTAAACAAAAACACATAAACATTACCTCAGCAACAGGTTTGCAAGTGAAAATATCACTGCAACCCAACAGGTTTGCCACAATGAAAGATCAGCATTTAATATTTTTCACAGCCACAAGAAAGAATTGCACTTGGTGTCACAAAAGTCGTCAGAAGTAGGAAAAAAAAGAAAAAAAAAAAAAGCTATAATGGTCATAACAGTCTGGCAAATATCCCTGTGGTTTTAGATAAGGACAAGTACATACTGCAAGTTTATCTGGTTCTACAGAGCCTGACATGTGCGAACAGTATTTTCCTCAGGCTAATTAGCTGTTTTTCCTCATCTTCTCTGTAAAGGAACAAGCCATCTGGACCAGATGGTGTTCACCCAGGAGAGCCCCAGGAACTCAAAACCAAAACTGGTGAATTGCTAATTGTAGCACAGAGCAGCTTGCTTAAAATCACCTAGGCTCAGAGGGCTGTAAGGTGATTAAATGATATGATTTCAAAGAGAGAACTGCACACCAGGAAGCCTGATAGCTCTTCTAGGTAAAATAGGTGAGGCTACTGCTTTAAAGCAAAATTAATAGACACCTGTACAAATATGACATTTCAGGAAGGTGCCAACATATTCAGTGGAAAAACTCTTTTAAAGCGGTGACACACATGTGAGTAAGGGACTTGGCTGACACGCTATTCTCACTAAGTGTTTGGTGGGAGTGGAAGGGGTTGATCATCACCGCTTTCACCATTTGTAACACCAAAATCATACTTGAATAGTGAAGTCAGCTGAGACCTCATCATTTCATATGAGAAATAATCAATCTCCTCCACGCACAACACTAAAAATGAATATTGCCTGTCCTTTTTTTCCCAGTTTATTCAGTGTTACATCTTTCTGCAGTTCTTTACTTCTCTCCAGTACTTTCAATTACTTCATATTCATATTTTCTCACTTCATTCCCTGCTCGTTCTCCAGGTTGCCTAGGAAAATGCCGGACAGTGGGTACCCTCTGGGTCTCCAGCACGGAACTCCTTCCATCCTGAGCAAGGGCTGATATCCCAACTTGCTTTTGAATTCAATGTTACTCCATGAATGTGCTCGTGGAAAACGAGAATAGCCACTTTCCTCAAACATGCAGCCAAGAATATCTGCTCTGCTCGATTCTGCTGATTACATGCAGATTTTTTGAACTGAATAGAACTGAATTTTACATCTAAGGGACTGCAGAAAAACACATCAGCAAGGGAAATTCAGCTGAGAGACTGCTGCCTTCCAATCTGTGCCAAGTATGAAGAGCTTAGCAAAGGCTGTCCCTCTAATAAACTAATATTTTAGTCCAGTCTGAAGATGACAGACTGGAACTTCAGTATAATATTTGACCAATAGTTCAGAACTCAATCATTTCCTGTTAAAACAAAAAGAAAGGTCTGTGAGAGCCAGAGTTTTTATCTGGACCTAGGGGAAGAAGCACATAGACATTGCTTAAGTCCATCTTGCCAGATCAGAAAAGCTGAACATTTAAGTATGTGATTTGTTGATGGTTATATTTCAGGGAGTTTACTTTATAAAAAAGAGCACATACTACTATTCCAAAATCAGAATGTATTTCTTCAGTGGCTAAAGCCAGATGTTCTACAAGAAGGAGCAGAAAAGAGGGGAAAAAAAAAAAAAAAAAGGAATTATTCACTTGTCCGTCCTATAACAAACAGGATCTCCCCATTTCTGCCCATTAGTCACTTGTTTGGTTTCCTACTCTTGTCTGCATCAAGAGTTTTATTCAATCATCAGGATTTGCGAAACCATTCAAAACTGACAGAAATACTACGAGACTACAAGTGACACGAAACAGCTCTGTGGGTTAAACACTGTTGTTCTCATCTGTCTAAAACAAAATGTTGGCTTTAACTAACTTAAAATTTTGAAGCAATGTTCAAGTTCTGTTAATTACACAAGAGAGATCCAGCTTTTCCAGTGCGCCAAAAGCTATGCTTAATGCTTGAAATTAAACCCAAGTGTTAACAAATCTCTAACCTCTCAAAATTGAAGCCGACATTTCCCCTTCAAGAAAGCTGATTTGCATGTATAATTACAAAATAAATATCCCTCTTAAAACCACAATCTTTGATCTCTCAAGTAATTTTGATTTGCATACTGCATGAAGCGATACTGAAGGCTCTTTTTTTAATCTTTTCCCTGAACTTCTAATTTTCAGAAGTCAATTTAGCTGTTCTGTGTAATTTCATTTTGTCCTGATTAAAAATAACGTTAACTTAGAGAACAGGAAAATACACTGTATCAAGTAAATGGATGCCAAAGACAAATGTTCTTTTATCTATGCCATGGGACACATCACAAAGGAAACAGACTGAACAGCTGAAAGGCAACTTTTGTATGTGTTGGAACAGTTTTGTCAGTCATCCTTGTTCAACTTAAATTTTGTCTGAAAGAAAGCTCAGTATTCTGTGGATTACATGAAAAGAATTTCCTTGAGGCAAAGATTTAATTTTTTTTTAAAGCATAAGGAAGTTGAACTATTCCTTAGGATATAACAGCTCATACCTTCCAGATTCTATTCTTAACACAACATTTTCTTGGTAATATGAACAGTCCATTCATACCCAAAGTTTACCTTATGCATGTCACAATGCTAATGTAACCATTACTAAAACAAATATACTAATTATACAGAAGTCTTGTACTAATTAATGTAGAATGATTCTCTACCTATTCCACATATTAGTCCAAGATTGCCCCCTACAGTATTCGAACTACTTTTGTTCTTAAAACCTCCACTTTTCATAAAAAAAAAAAAAAAAAAAGGCATCTGAAAACAAGACTTTGGTAAATGTTTTTCAAACTCAGAAATACAAAGAAAACATTCACAGCAGATAAAAACATTACCTTCAATGGCGGGGCTGTACTGAGACATCACATTACTGGCCAAAGTTGGCAAAGAGACTGCTACAAAGACCATGAGAAGGCAAGCAATTTTATACTCTTCTTCGGGACTAATGTTTTCTGAAAATAAAAATAAAGTCCTTTAGCTCAGAAATCATCTTAAAATGATTACCTTTAACTGCAAAAGAGTATGAACTATCTCATCAAATGGATGGAGAAAAAAAACGTTTGCACTGTGAAAGGAAGACTATTATCTCAGTCTTGCCATAGTAAGATTCACAGGATAAGGCGAAGCTTCAAAACACCCAGTTTCTTATCTACAGAACGAAGGTGCTGCTATTCTATTACTTTTACTATTTGTCATTAAACTTTTAGCTTGATGAGCTAACAGTTTTTTCATGCTGGTGTAAATCCAGTCACCACTCAGATGAGCAAAGCTCACTCAAAAGCACTGTATTTCAACCTGCAAAGAAGGAATGAACCAAGATACAAGACCCTTCCCTATCCCAAAAAACATGCAGAAATTCCCTGTCCTCTTCACACAGCTGCAAAATAAAAGTTTTATTTAAAAAGCAACTTCAGATACTAGGTATTATCTGAAAATATAACTATTATAGATATACTGTATATAAAAATATATACATATAAGAGTAGCATTTTATACTACTCAAGTGGAGCTTGATGCTTGCATGTTTTTACATTAAACTGCCTTTTGAAACTGGCTCTGTTTTCCAAAGCAACTACTGTCAGAGGGAGAAAAATACCTACATTCCACTTAGAAACACTTCAGTTGACTGGAATACTAAACATCCTATCTATGCAGAAAAACAAAAAAACAAACAAATGAACAAGCAATGAAGTGTTCCATAAGGAAGATATAGAACAAACTTAAGAAAATGTCAAGAAGTACTTAATATCTTGTCTCCATTCATGCTTTCAAAATTGCCAGAGTAAACAAAGCTGGAAAACTTCTACAGCAGCTTTCCGGAGCAAATAAAATAAAGCACTAGAAAAACTGTTAGAACATTAGTATGTTTATTTTACCATATTTTCTCCTGTAAGCTTCATGTTAACACTTGCTCAACACACCACCACCACAGGGTTAAACTACATACGGGACCCTAGAATTAACTGGCATTTTTACTTTCTGCTGCCTGTGTGCATGACAGATTTATTCCAGGCTGGTACAACAGAATTTATCATGTCAGTGGTTGCTCTTAACAGTCCCACTTTCCATGTCCTTAAATTACTGCAGTTTTCACCATGGGCCATTAAACACATTAAGCATCTACCCACTATCCTACTCTAGGTCAACAAGTTAATGTGAGGTTCAAAAGATTCTCAGTTAACAAATCAGCATCATTTAGATGGCAGACATACAAAATATTTGCGCTGTTAGGCCGTTTATGAAGCTTGCCCAGGAATGCAACAGAGTCGAGATTCACAAGACTCTGCCTATCGCTACAAACATTTTCATGTTTTGGGGTATTTTAAGGTTTCAAGGGAGCAAAAATTATTTTCTAAATTTGTAACTTCTTACCTGATTTTTGGGAAGACAGTGCTACAACCAAGGCAGGATCAATCTCACAAGGCAATCCAGCAGCTGACGACAGTTCATATACATTCATTGCCACCTGAGGACCAGAAGTAAGGTAATTATGAGGAAGACAACATTAAATGCTTTGGTACAAGCATTATGCTATAGCACAGATAGGCTATCATTTTTAAAAATTAATATTAGAGTTTGAGGCACAGAGAAATTTCAGAGACTTGTTAGAAAAAAAGATAAAGATCCTTTAGATTCTCCTTGTTTCTAGCCTACAGTGAAGAGCTGAGACAGTACTTTTTGAGCTAGTTAGTTATCATTTTTGTTTATCAGGCCAAACAAAACTTGTATACTTTTCTAAACTATCTCCCAAGCAAACACCCTGAATTCCTGGATAGCCTTTTGTTTCTACCTCTTTACTGTCAAAAAACAAAAACAAACAAACAAAATCCCAAACCGGCAGATGTGCTGTTAGATTTAAAGTGTCAGCTAAGATCTACAAATACAGCATTTTTTGACAAGCAAAAGAGAAAAGTTGCAATTTGATAAAAATATTACAGTAAAAAGAAATGTAATCCCAAAGCAACATTCAAATTTGATACACACTAACAAGTTTACAGTAGGCTGTAAGTAGGCTACTATTTGAAGGAGCTGAGAACACAGGATCTGTTCTCCTAATGCTACACATAACCAGCTAACAAGAAATCTCCATTTTACCAGTGCCTCTCAAAAGTTTCAGGCATACTAAAATATCATTTCACAACAAATATTTATCTCATGAACAGCTTTAAAACTATTTCCTCTTTGCTTTGATAAATTAATTACATAGAAACTCACTGGTGTTAAGTCCTAAAATATCCAAATGTCCTAATCTATTGTGTAAAGCTTTGGAAAGATCTGCTGACATGCCTTCATTTAAGAAGAAAATAAAAAGTCCCTTCATTGTCCCCAAAGATGACACTGTTGCCTGTAATCCCAGCCCTTCCCACGGGAAGGCACACAATAAACCAACAAGGGATTCCTGGATGCGACCATAGTGCTATCCAGAAGCAAGGCAGTGTATTCATGCTGCTATTTCCATCCCTGCCTCAAACACTTTGGAGGGTAGGACTGTATCAATTTCCTATTCAAGGTCAAAATCAGGCTTATAATTATTACACACACACATTTCCAGCCATGTCATTTTAGTTTACCAGCTCATACTATAAGCACTGAAGTATCTCAGTATTCTTCCCTTTATTGTTTATCCATGTTTTAACACTTTATAAATATGATTCTTGATTCGTTTCATTCATTTCAAATATGATCACAGGCAGACAGAAACTTGTGTTTATCCGATCAGCTTTTTCCAGAATTTAGAAATACAATTATTTAGGTCCTGGGAACAAAGGTAGTTCACACTAAACATGGCGGTCTTGTCCCTTACATACTTTCAATAGAATCCAAAGAAAGATTCCGTTATCCTTTGGACCAAACATTACCTTCATATCAGTCTCTCTTGGAATGTGATCCTTGAAGTCTTCAATTGAACTTACAAGGAAAGGAATGTGATAGGATAAAACCTAATGGAGACAAAACAGAAATTAGAAAAACAAAATTTCAATATTATCCATTAGTTAGATAATAAGGTTATTTTACCGTATTTTTCTATTTTTTCATAAACTATTTTATGTATATGCTTAGCTTATTGATTTAAGACCCAAAAGCTTAAAAAGCTCAAAACTGAGCTATTGGTAAATGATGTGAAAGTTTTTAAAATGTATTAAACACTGAAAAGACTGATGGTCACGCTTCAGCGAAAATCTACAGGTTCTAATGTATTACTTCCTTGAAAAGTACCCCAGAAGTGCTACCTTTTTTCCAGAACTTGTAATTTAAACTTCAGTTATGAGGAACTTCCCATGTGACCCATGTGCCATGCTTTTAAGAGGCACCATTTCGCAATAGCAAAGCTTCAAATACCTTATTGTATTAAATGGAATGGAAATGCCTGAATCATTTAGAACATACTGAGAACTTACATCTCTAAGTGCTTCCTGTGCCAATGACCGAAATGACAAGATCACACCAATAATCGTCATTCTCTTCAAAACACTGTCAACAGCTGAAGAAAAAAATAGAAGAAAAACCATGAACAAGAACTTGTTGATATTTTCAATTTCTCCCTGCCCCCAAAAATGAGAATGAAACACTGGAAAACGTGGTACTGAAACAAAAGCATTCTTTTATAAGGAGCAGTTATCTGAAAATAAACATGTACTGGAGCAGGTTTTCCTATGTGAGCTGATGGTGACATTTTCAGAAGACATATCCTGTAAAACAGGGGAAATGACCCCCACTGTGAACAGTTAATATTCAATGCAAACCCTAGTTCTGCCTTCTCAAGTTTGAAATGTCTCATTTTAATTATTTTAAATAAATGTTTTAAATTGTGTTAATAATTAAATTGTAAAAAAAACTTACAAAGAACTTAGAAATTATTTGCTGTGAGGAAATCAAAACAGAAACTTGTAATTTAGGAAAAACACAATTCAAGTGAAACACAAAACTCTGCTTTCTGTTTTACAGCCATATATTCACCCAGTTTGCATTTACTACAGCCATTACAAGTCTTTAATAGGATCTTTTTAGTTACCCACATGATAATCTTTTAAAGAGCGCTGCCATCTGCTCTGGCTTGTCAAAGCTGGTCCTCATTTGTGTCAGAACTTCAACGTTCTCCACCACAAGTTTCTAAAGAGAAGCAAGGCTTCAGGTCAGCAGCGGTCTCAGCTCGGTAGCAAGACAAGGACATGGCTTAGGACTTTTTAGTGTGTCAAAGAGAAAACTAAACTCCAGAAACAGAGATTATTTCCAATGTCTTCTTAACAGGTCTACAATATTGCTGTCAGGTCCCACCATACATGAAAGAGAAAGCTCTAAATCCCAGAGCAGACGATGAGATGATTTGTATATTCAGAAAAATGTACAACTTCTTAAAATGAAGGAATGAAATTCAGTAAAATTAGACATTGCTATTTATGTATATATTTTTTAAAAAACGCTTACCTACACAAAGGTGTATCTATATCATTTAGCTTCAAAAAGTAATGAAATGCTTTGAGGGCATTTTATAGGTTTCACTAGTTACATTGAAGAGTTGAATGAAAAGTCAAAGCGCCACGCTGTTAAGCCCCCATGTAGTTTACTTAAGATTTTTTCTTCTACCACAACATAAAGGGAAAAGGGAAAGACATCCATCCAACCACACAAGAGAAGGGGGAAGAGAGAAGGAAAAAAAAAAAACAGAAACAAACAAACAAAAAAGCCCCAGACCCAAGGCAATGTAAACCATAATGCTGCTATGAAATAAGCTGCGAGCTGCATTTACATGCAATGGCTCGGCACCCGATGCAGAGCAGCTCAGATCCCAGCCAGCGCCCAGCTGCACCGTGGGACTGCTCTGCTGTTGCCATCACCTCCTCCACAATCCCTCATCCACCCATTCCCCTTTCATTTTTCTCTTCTGTGTGAAACGAGGAAAGCAGCGATGGGAGACACAGCAAGCTAAACACCTGCATGCAGTGTGCACCTGTGCATGCACACACACTCAAACAAATTTCTAAGCTGAAAGCCAAAGAAAGAAGGATCATTGGTTTGCAGTTGAAATAAAGATGGGCAGCTGTAGCTCCCTTCCCCCAAATATATCAAGACTTGGCAGATATGTGACATTTTAATTAAGTTCCCTCAAAACTTTCCAGAATGCAAGAGCGAAGGCAATAGCCCACATATTTTTACTGAGTCAAGCTTTCAGCTTTACAAAAATAACCAGCATATTGGTTCAAGATGGAAAAGTAACAAGCTGGAATGCAGTTCCAAACAGTTACTTAAATGAAGTAAACATATTTTTCCCTCCTCAGCCTTAACCTCCAGATATAAAAGCAGCACCTGGGCCCACTGTGGGATGAGAAAGCAGTGCAAACGTTGAGTCCTACGTTAAATTCCACATTCTATTCCCTTGGTGCTGATTTCTCCCAGACACAGGTGTTTCTTTGTGCTCTCTGTTAACTAAACTAGAGAGATTAACCCTTTATTACTTTTCCTCCAAATATGAGGCCATGTTCATATAGAACTACACTATTCATCACAAGATGCATGTCCTGTTTGCCGGACACTAACCTTGTTTCTTGTCCTCACATAGAAAAGTGGCAGCAGTAGGAAAGGCTGAACATTCTAATACAGAATCACCAGGACTATCTTTTATCACAGAAAAACTTCTTCAAGCAAAAACTACCTCAAGCTCAAAGCAAGTGAATTGTCAATGTTGATGAAGATTGCTTGTGTTACTGTAGCTTGGAGGTTTATTTTTCAGAATACAAACATATATAAGAAACAGATAATATTCAACTAGAGTGAAATATATGTTTAAAAACTGATAAAACTATCAAGGAAAACAAAATCAACTGAATTAAGCCTGCCATCCACATAAAGTGAGAAACATCAGCTAACAGCTGGGGGTGTAATGAAAAGCAAGTCCTTATAGATGTGTTATGGCAAGACATGTTTTAGATTACTGATGCTAACTTTGAAGAGTTAAGAGGACATGGGAGAGCTCTTCAGGCACTTAGAAAGTCTTAAAAAGCATCCTCTCCAGACTGATGAGGAAAGGTGACGGGACTCCTTGCTTAGGCATCTAACACTGCCAACCAATGTAGCTTGCAGAAAGCCCTGCCCATTAATCAATTGAAGAAAATGGGCTACAAATATAATCTTAAATGTACTACAAAATAATCATAGTAAAATTCACAGCTTCTTCAGTTTGTACTTGGTAAGTGATTTCATAAAGAAGGCATCCAAAGGCACAGTCATGGGATATCATAAAGAAAGCCTGAACAGAAAATCTTCCCCACTCCCATCTAAGGTTACCTTAAGCTCAGCAACTTGTGAAGAAATGTGCCACATCAGACTTTCACTTAAGAATTTCATGCCATATGGTCCCAGAAGTTCAGAGAGGGCTCTCATTTCTGAAAAATAAGACAGGTTGTTTTACTTCAAACACCACTTCTTCAATTATTTGATGCCTATCATTATCTAGCAGTAATATTTTAATTGCTAAAATTCAATTTCAGATATGCAAATTTGTATCACAATAGAACTAAAGTAACAGTCACTAATGTATCATATAGCGTACTGAATATATCAAATGCAGCAACCATACTTTTACCAAAACTAGGAAAAGTTAGATCTGCCAAGGCACAGAGGCAGCTGGAATTAAAGTTATTTAAATTAATACCAAAGGTCTGAGATTTGCTGCCATTCAAATTACTCAAACATATCGCAGTTACCTCTCACAAACATTTGGCAGGAACATCAAATAAAGTTTACCTGATATGTCGGAGTACTCCTCAGCATTAAATGTCAACTCATTTTCTGTTGGCAAATTCACAAATGCCTTCATGGCAGGAAAATAGGCTATGTGACCATTGCTGACTTGCCTTAGCAAAGTTTCCAAATACCTTATCAAAGGGTGGAAAAAAACATCGCTTTAAGTGAAATGACATAATCCCTCTGCATGCCTAAGTGCAAGTACTCTATACAGATAGAAACGTCTCTTGTGATGAAGAGACAGCACATTCTAGAGACTAAGTCTCACTTGCACAGTTCAACTGATCTACATCTGATCTACATCTTTCACCTGCAAAGATTAATTTCACAACAGGCAAACTTTAAAATGTTTTTAAAGGTACTGGCAAAAATAAGCCCATGCAGTCTGGAATTTTAGAGAGTTTCAAGCACTTATTCCACATGTAGTTTCACTTTTCTAATGGCATACACTTAATTAAAAGTAAGTTACGTTCATACACACTGTATAAGTTTTATATTTAACTATATACTTCTAAAGTTTTTAAGATACACACATATTTACTCACCAATTTGTGTACAGACTGGTAATGGTTGGCTCCCCATGACTATCTAAATGCTGGGTTTGCTGAAGAAGAACATTGTTAAATACTCGCGTAATGTCGATCTGTACATAGTTTTCTATTGATTGGAGGACTGTCATATAGGCTCTTACACTGGTTAACAACTCTGAGGGCTTTGCAATCTCCTGTGTTGCTTGATTATACATAGTCATTCCAACAATTGACCTTTTAAACAAAGAAAGTTACATGCATTGATTAGTAAAATTAAACAAACAAATGTACAACTACTGAATGATTTTATATCCAAAGCTATTTGAATAATACAGAATCACACTGTTAAGAAGGTGATACTAATTTTGAATTATTTTTTAAAGCAAGAACTAACTTCTATGTATGTCTTCTCACAACTGATTTATTTGTAATTTCAGTCACTATTTGTAGTTTTGCAATACATCTTTAAAAAGAAGTTTTAGATAATGAGTAAAAAATACTTGATAGCAATCTAAGAAAAATTTACATCTTGTTCATGAATAAATCTCTCTTTACAACATATCTTACTTGGTAAAGCGAATTTCCAGATGAGACGTTAAATATTCTCTTGGGGTAAATGTGTGTTCCCAAACCACCATGTTTGGTACATAATTGATTGAGAAGCAGAGTTCAGAAAGTGCAGTGTGCAGTTTGTCCAGGCTTTAAGAACAGTAAACAAGAAATTAAAAATAAATAAATATTTTAATCTAATATTATAGCTTAATTAGAGCATTAGGAGTGTGTATCTAAAGAGATTTCAGTCTCTCTACAACACTTCAGGCTCACAGTGTTATTATATTTAGAGGCAATAAAACTTACTGAAATAAGCGAGTAATATTCAATATACAAAACGCATGAATTCTGACTGTAAAAGCAGAAGAGACTTACTTTGTCACAACCAATCTGTTTTTTCTCATGCTTTCTACTCCTGGTTTCTCCCTTTCTGGTTCTCCTTTCTTTCCAGTCTGTTTTTTTGACTTTTTGTTCACCGCTTGACTGATGGTTTTGGCACAATGTTTTGGCAGCAACTAGTACGGAGAAAGAAATCCCCCCCGTCAAAAAATTAAAATCCAATTTCTTAGCAAGTATAAGGCACACTTTGAAAGTAAGGTTCAGGTGGAGATTTTATTGTACAAGTGACCCTTCTCATTTTGACTACTAGCTATAAAATTCTAATAAAAATAAAAGCTTTCCTCAAATTGCCTTCAATGTTATAAAAATAAAACTTCCTTAAAACGCGAAAAGAGAAAGAGCCATAAAATTTATAAAGTTGAACAACAAAAACAACAAAATCCTCAAAGGTGAATTAAAAGAAAACCCGCATGCTTAGTAGTAGATATACGCAATAAGTTTATGACCTCTGACTATACGAGAAGCAACACAAAGTAAAGCACCCACACACACACAAAGTGCGTGGGTTTTAAAATGTTTTAGAACATTAAACACAAGACTCTATGAAGTTTAGTTTCCTAAATTTTACACGGCATAATATTTAAATTTCATTTACATTCCCCACTGAAACAAGAGCTCTTGAAAAAAGCAGAGATTTGGATAAAAAAAAGTTTAAACGTGATTTTGAAAAATATGCACTATTTATTATTTGTGAATTATTCTCCAAAATTCATGATCAATTCCAACAATCAAATTGGATTTGTATTTATGGTGGTACCTTAGAAGTACCAGTTGAATAAAACCTTCTGCATACTCAGAAGTTAGGAGAGCAACACGCACCTGATCGCTCAGCGTACACTGTTCTGTGCAAATATCCGTGATGAGATTTCGAGCTTGCTTGGCCATCTCATCCAAGAACATGTTGCACAAGGACAGACTGCGATCTCCAATATGATGTCGCTGTTGAAGAGAAAATTGACAAATGTGATTTTCAGTTCCCTGTCAGTGCCACAGTATACACACAACATGCGCCCCACACTGCAGGTGACAGTTAAACACAACACAGAATTGGGATGCTAGAACTAAATGCCTCATCTTTTAGCCCATCCGTCATCAAGACTAGAAGGGTTTTCCCTAGGGAAAAGCAGTAAATCCCTCATCTGTCCTCTGTGGGGTAGTCACATGCGGGCAATGCCTAAGTTCCCTCACAGACCTGTAAGCTCAAACTCTCTTGAACTCTAGACACAGAAAAATAAGAAACACACTAGTTAATTTCTGATTTTTGCTGAAATTTGCAAACCAAACAACAGCTTCAACGTAGTCAATGCAGTTTTTAATGGCAGGCTGAGGTGGCAATAAAGCAATACATCCCTTAGTTTTGTTGCAAGCTGACCTCAAGCCTCACACACAGCGGCAATAACATATGCAAAGCTTTTCTAATCAGAACACAGTCCTACAGAATGGTCCTAAAAACATGCACAGAATGCATGCAAACACAGTTTAAAGTTTTCCAGAAGAAATCCTATATGCCAGTCTAAGATCACTATATTTAAACAAAAACACCATTTTAGGAAAGTGAAATAAAGAAATCATGCTGGAGATTTTAAGAAAGTCCAGCAAAAAAAAAAAAAAAAAATCCCCCTTTGCAATACGGATTATTTACTGCTGACGAAAATTAGAGATCTAACAAACAGTTAGGTTCTGCATTATATCAATTTTAAATAACAGATTAATCAGTGTAATTTATCTCAGCTCCTTTCATTCTTGAGGATTTAAAGGGGGTGGTACAAACCATGAAATCTGCAGTCACTGGCATTGCATATTGCCATTAAAAATATTCTGCTTATATTTTACCAAACTCATCATGTAAAAAAGAGGCAAAATAAAACAAAAGCAGATTTTTATGTTTAATACTGATCTGAATCTGTTTTAGAGCATCCAATACTCAAGGCTTCTGGGAACTTCCCACTCTGTAACTTGTACCAGTATCAAACCTAAGAGAAGAGTATCCAACACACGTTGGATAGAGAAAGCAGTATCACACCCTTGCAAAACCAATGATGATGCAAACATGCTTTCTCTGTTCAGTTCTTTTCTTTTGAAACAGATCTGTGCAAGCACACCCTCTGACTCAATGAAGTCCTTCATGTTTACTTGGCCACACACTATCCAGAGCAATGAAGACTGTTTTTCCAAATAAAAGAATAGTTACTAAATCATGCAATCCATATATTGAATTACATGTGCTGTTGGCTGTGGCAAAATGTCCTTTAATTTAAAGTAACTAGCATATAGTGGACCTTGTCTAAAGACTCCTTACTGTTGCCCTAATGGTTCTGAAAGACATCTCTTGTGCTGAAGGGAAGATTTTCTGGGAACTTTTTAGTGGTTTTCTAATATAAATCAAGTTTGCAGCTGTACAAAGCACAGTAGACAGAGGAAATAATGACACAGACAAATATGAAAGAGGATACAGACAAAGATTTAACATTCAAATAAGAAAAACACACATACTTCAATATTCATCTAATTGTTTTCAGACGTGCACTACTAAGAATGAGAACGCACCATCACGAACACTAAACAAGTTTGGCCAAGTTCACCCCTGGAGCAATCCCAAAGTCAATAGATCCTTCAGTACATTTCTTAAACTTCTATTTCATTACAACATAAAAATGCAAAGAATTTTCTAAGAATGAAACACTTGCCTTAACGAAGGGTCAATTTCTTTAACCAGCATTTTGCTTTTTTTCATATCTAATTCTAACCAAACCCAGGGGACAGCAAAATGAATGCTTGCCTTATCCTGTACTTCACTTAGAATTTTTCCTTCATAAAAAAAATGCTATTTACAACAAGTCATATCAAACTCTTGACTTGGTATTTTCTTTTTTAACTACGACCATTTAAAAAAATATATAATTTTTAATGGGATGGAGTATTTACCGGCATCTGCATTTAGGTAAGTGGTATGATCAAAGTCATTCAGACAGTATCTGCTTCAGCACATTTCCTGTTCCTCAGAACAGAACTAACCATGAACAGACCCCAGGAGCTAACGCTCAGGAGATCTGAGCTTCACCTCAAGTTCGGCCCTTAACCCCGCATCGATCCCACAAAGCCATCTAACCTTTATAGCTGAGTCTCACCTCTTTAAAACAATGATAATGCTTCCTCATTTCAGAAAAGGGTTCTTGGATTGATGGACGAGGGATCATATGTTATTAATAAGCTATCTATATGATTTACTTCAATTTTTACCACTTGCTGCTATTCTCTTGAATCTTAACATTGGTATAATAATTTCTTTTCGTGTTCTATGCTAGCTCTCTGTACTTTAAAAAACAATAGAAAATATCTAAGAGAATGTATTTCAAAATTACCTCCTCTGGGCACAGTTCATGAGTGCAGCTCATAAAATGAGTACAGAGCAGTGGGAATGCAATTGAGTATCTTGACTGAGAAGGAAGCTCCAAACACTGCTGAAACATCTTCTCAAAAGCACGACTATAAAAACTGAACAGAAAGAGACATTTAAAAGGAGTACATACATAAAACTTCTGACAACCATGTCTACTTCACACAGATCAAATATGTCTTTGGTTTCAAATTTGTAACCACAGTTCACACCCAATTAAAAGAAGTCATCATTTTCATTTTGTTTTCTGTGTTCGCTTCTTAACGATTTTATTATCATCAGAATAAACATGTTAGAGATGTTTGCCCCACTGACAGCACAAAAGATGGCTATTTTTTCAAAGAAGAAAAAAATAATTTGCAGATGACCCCCGTTCAGTTACATAACTTAATCAAGAATTCTGAAGGTTTAGTAGAGCTAAAAATCTACCATCTTCAAAAGTATTGTTAGTAAATGAATTCTGACAGAATGCTCAGGATAGTTACCTTCCATGTAATCTTTAGAAAAATATTCTAAAAAGACTCTTCCTGAAAACAAAAACAAAAAAAAAAGAACAAATACCCTACTTATGACATCTGAATAACTGGACTTTCAGAGTCAAATCTGGCCTGTTTTATCGCGAGCCAAGGTCCCTATAAAGCCATGTCCTTCAAGACTGATGCATGCTTCTTCCCTGGAAACTAAATTTTAAGGTTCTGTGGTGAGGTTAAGCTGTATTTCTCCAAGATTAACATTTTCACACTGGGACTTCACACAATTTATTTCAACTACTGCTTACCCATTGTACTTGTCTACTGATCCTACAAACATTTAATTATTTCAGCTTTACACAATCACAGAAAGATTCCAATCAACCTTTTGATCCTGTTTTTCACAGTCCTTTTATTCTGGTTTTCTATAAGTTAGACATTTGGAATTTATGCTTTCCAAAGCGAGAAATGCTAGTACATTATTCAATTTTGCTTTTTAAGAACATAGCTTTATACCATGATGTTCAGAAATTGTTTCCACGGTTAACTTGTTTGAAGAATTACATTCTTGAAATCCTAATTAGTCTAGGTTCAACTCTGTCTTATTAAGATGGAGTTCTATAAATAGCTACTAATAATCTGATTAAATCAGAATCTTAACTTTCCTTGATAAGCAAAGTAGTCCTTGTAACTTTGCGTAGATAAGGCACTATACCGAGTCGAGTACAACCCCTTTTTTCTACCATTACTCTTCATTTTTCTTCCAGCCCTGACATTTGGGTGGCAATTGTGTCAGAGCATCCTGTAAGATGAACTCCCCACTTTCCCTAAATTCAATTTATGTATATCTCCTTACGTCTAAGGGATTCTATTCCCATTGTGATCTGACATTCAGAATCACTCTGCATTTTTGGTTTTTAGATGACACTACTTTTGATTATGTTGTAATACTTTTTGCTTTCAGTCCACCAAAGATCAATGCAGATCTTTCTGAGGAAACCATTTTTTGCATTATTTGCCATTTTCCACAACTGAAAGGCCCTGATTTCTCTGTAGAGGTAGCAAGGAAAGGCAAGTCAGCAATTCAGAAAAATGCACTGTGGGGCCAAAAAAATCCACTCAGGATTCTCTGTTCATAACCACATTTTGAAATCCACCAAAATTAGATAAGCACTAAATTAAAGTTAACTTACATTAGGTGCAATTTGCCAGCACGGCAACTCTTTTTGATATAATTTCTTATGGAAAGACATTAATTACTGAAGTGTGATACTTGAAAAAATAAGAGTTTCTAAAAACACCTTAAGTTACTTTGCTTATTAGAAGAAAAGTTAAAGTCACCCATAACAATCATATGGTTACATATCATGAATAATATAAATCCGCAGAGGCTTATTCAGCCTTCAGATACAGACGTTGTATCTGACAGAGCTGAGAATTTGGAAAAAAAAAAAAAAAAAAAATGGAAGTACAGAAAATGCATGTATGGGTATTAAAGACCTTAGTAAAGAATGAAGCAACAGTGTGGCAAAACCATTAGACACACTGCAACACTCTTTGGATACTTAAAATTTACAACTGAAAGGATGTAACAACAACAAAAAAACTGCCATAGTCAGGTTTGTAACATACCAAAATATAGAAAGATCTGAGGTTTCAACCAACATCTCCACTAAAGAATCTACCATTTTTGTGTGGAAAATGATTGTATTCATCATTTTTCCAAGTTCTCGATGGTCCGCAAGACCGAGTGAGGCTTTTGACACACTGGTGTAGGCCTGGAAAGACACAAAAACAATTTAAAGCTGTATCTACAGTTGCTTTTCTGCAAATTCAACTATTGTTTCATCAGTATTATTAAATATTGATGAAACACAGAACATCTATCCTGTCAAAGACAGTGCATAGTCTTTGCACTCAACTTAAGACCAAACTGCCTTTCAAGCACATTTCCAAAAGTCATTAGAGCAGGATACTAACACACAGATAATTTGGAGGAAAAAGTGTTGATAGAAACAACAGTAAGTTTAGTAAGGTCTTCCCTCACTAAGGGAGGAAATTCCTTCTAATAATCGAGCTGCGATTAAACAAGAAAAAAATTTACTACTAAGTAAATAGTATTTTATAAAGTCAACTGCAGATATTTTTGCAACGTATAGAAGTCAAATCACTGAACAATTTCTTAGTAAAAAGTCTCTATCTTCCCTTAAGCAAGCAGGCTGTATCATATTCTATAAAGTTCAAAGCTGCCAGAAAACTGCTTTTGTTCAATACACTATTTGCAAAGAGCATGTAATGCACAGACAAAATGTTAAAATCAAAACATGTACTAAATTGAAAGCACCATACACAGCCTTACCTGCAATCTAAACCAATCTAACCTCATTCCTCTGAAGTCAAACACCTCTCCATCTTCAACTGCAATCAAAAAAATACAGAACATGAAATCTTTAGGAAAAAAACTATAAGCATTCAAACATTAAATCACTTATTGAAGGGAAAAAAAGAAAAAAAAAAAAAAGTATGCGGCTACTGAAATTCACACTGTTACCTAATATCATTCAGCACAACCACAGTAATAGTAATAAGAATGAAAACATCTATATGCTTCCTAAAGTAAAATACCTAAATGCTTGGGCATAGCTACCTAAACTTTCAGCTCTTTCATTTACTGCTTAGAGCAATTTTTAATGCTTTGCCTGTGCATCACAAACACTTTTTTCCCCCCAATTTGGAGGAAGTCAGGTTTGAAGATTCCTTTTTTAATCTGCCTTTCCAGAGAATACCTGCTGCAGTGCAGCAGATTAGGTAAACTGTAAGAAATGGGAGGTGTAAAAGGGACACAGAATACGAAGCAGATGGCACAAAGCAGTTGAGACTATTTTATCCGAGTTACCTACTACAACTGAATTAAAAAAAAAATAAATAAATAAAAAAAAAAAGAAAGACAAAATTTCCCAAAATAATTTGCTATTTGGTTACAATTTCCTCAAGTTCCTCCAGGCAGCAAACTTACCTTGCTTCACACTGAGCGAAGTCATAGTGTTTACAAAAGAGGACATGATGATGGACTCATCCTCTGGGCACACTGAAAGATTCTGAAATAAATGTTGTTACTATTTATCTCTCAAAACTGATTATGAAAGAATGCCTATATCCAAACCCCACTTGCCAACCATGCTCTGACGTGTGCTTTATATACTTTATAAAAGATAGCTTTTACAAAAGACAGTTCGATCAGTAATCCTATTTAACAATAATTTTACTATTTAAATTTAAATAATTTACTATTTAAATTACTATTAAAACTCAAAGTTTTAGTTATATTAATAGTTTAAGCAACAGTGAAATAAAACTATTTTAACAATATAAGTACCGATTTAAACAAACGGTAGGAGATATTAGTTCTAACTTTTGGTCACTGATGTACTGCTTAAAAGTGTGAAATTAATTTGTGCAAAAAACAAGACCTACAATACAATATAAACTTGGCGACAGCATGAATAGCTAACAGATTCACAAAATTTGGGCTCCATCTTGTGGTCACTAGAGAATAAAGTTGAAACACAAACAGTTTCATTTCTTTGTCAACATAAGTATGAAGAATATTTTCTACAGTACTTCTTTGAGGGTTATACCTGATTACTTGGATTTATTTAAAACAAATCAAAACAGTCCTGAGAGTTTATTTCACAAATTCAAACTACACCAACTACCTTAACTTTAGTAGCCATCTTCTACCGAGCGATGGGTGTTACTCCTATAGTTACCCACATCACACCCACTCTGGATGACAAACCCACAGGAACAGGAAGGGATGGGCTTCCATTAAACCAGAAACATCAACCTCTTCTCCAGCACCTTTGTCCTCCTACGGATAGATCTCTGAATACCTATCCAGGACTAGATCTGTGGAATTTGGTAATGCACTCCTTAGCAATTCTGCCTGTTCCGATAAACAATTCCAACCGCAAGCATGCTATCTTTATCTTCCTTAAAGGATAAAAAGGATACACTGAACTTTGGTTCACTTTAAGCTGGCACAGACCTGAACAGGTCACCTGCTTCCACTCTTGGTCGAAATCAGGGATAATTTTGATGCATAATATGTAGGTCAAAAGATCCCCAATAAAAAAATCACTTTCAGCAAGAAGAGTAATAAAGAAAATCCCAGGGGGAGGAGCCTCCGATGTCACCTCCAGCTGCCTGACTGGGTACTTAGGCTCAAGCAGGGCAAACCATCTCAGTGGGAGGCGACCAGGCACCCACAGCCCACAATGATGCTACTGACTCTCACTGTTGTTTCTCAGGCTCTTAAATATAGACGACCTAATGCAGTAATTATCAGCTCAGACACAAAAGCTAATTGTTAAACTCAAGTTCAGGTTGATGCTGAATAGAGGAAGGCATCCATTCATATGGAATATTTTAAAAGAGTGCCACAGAATCCCAGCTCATCTTTTCATTTTGTGCAGTAGGGTTTGCCAAATGATACTGGCCACATTTCATCCATTATGTCAGCAAAATAACATAACAAGACAGCAGTAAAGGCATTACTTTAGAGAGCACTAGTGCTTTCCAAAGAAGAAACAACTTGCATAAAAGAATCATATTAGGTAAAAATGGCTCAGTGCTACTGCAGGCACAGTTACTTTTGCTCTGCCTCCCCCAAAGCAAGGTCGAAAGCAGTAAAGAAAAACTGTAACACACTTAAATGTGAAGTTAACAGAACCATAGGAGTCTCTGAACATGTTACCAGGAACTTCAGGCCCCAAGAGAAGCCTATCAAGAAATTCTTGCCAATCACTACAGCCTAGGGTCAAAATACAATATGATTTGTCTCTCAAGGAGAAATATAACGTAATTATCTGTAAATATAACATTATCTAGTAACATTTAAGTATGCATAGAATAATCAAAAGCACAGCTCTAAATCTTAGTATTAAATACTTTGCCTTAATTTGTGATTCTCAAAAGCTCCAAACTCGCAGGCAGTTCATGAAGTGATTTGGAAGCACAAGGCCTTTCTAACACATGCATTTAAGAGCCCAAGCCCCAGATTTGCCCTACCTGAACAAGCTCATTCAAGACCACGGCGTCAAAGCCAGACAGATACTGCACGTAGTAACGCTGCATCACAGGCCCGTATTTCCTCACATGAGCTCTGAGCTCCTCCATGTAGAATATTAACTCAGCTATGTGCCTAGATACAACGCAAACAAAAAGGATATAAATATGAAATATGGAAAATACTATGTTTAAGATGACATTCATGCTGTTTTATCTAAGTAAGAAAAGCTTCATTTAATTTAAAAGACAATCGTGCTTAAAAAGAGGCAAAAAAAAAAAATCTACCAATTAAGTTGTTTGACAGTTTCTTCCCCCTCCACTGTTGATTTGTTCAATCTAAAACAGTAACACTGAAGATGTATGATTAAAGCCTTTTTTTCCTCTTTCCTAAAGAAAAAACATGTTCGTTTGCTTTAAGAGATGCCTCAATTTTGACAGAAAGTGCAACCTTTCTGCAGAATCTGGATTTTCACCAATGGGCTTTGGTTTCTAATACAATACCTATAGTTTTCTGGTCTGATGGGAAGATTAGGTTTCCCAGGGAAAGGTTCTCTGACCTTTCCCAGTTCTTTCATCTACTCGTCTTTTCTTATTTCGATTCTCTTGCATTCAGATCTAGTCCCTTTGTGAATTTCTCAAATATTTTTGGTTCACACTAAAAAATAAACGTACTTATCTATGAAGTCATCTGCACTCTTCTTTGGCATATTATCTGCATGACGAAGAAGCCAAATAATTTCATCACGAGCAAAGGATAGTGCCATAAATACAAATAGTGCCTGAAAAAGAAAAGTTGTTCAAGATCTTTGAATATATAGATACACGCATACATATGCATAAATATATACAGCTGGACACCTACTGCACACAAAGAGGCAAACAGTTTCTAAAACAGAGAATCTTAAAATCTAAGTAGTTTTTCTTTCAAATCACTGTTTGTTTTCCCTTCCCAAATGTCATTATTATCATGTAGAAACAAACTGTAAGATGATATAAATGCAAAAAGTAACTACTCTAATTACCTTGGGTCCCAACAGGCCTGGCTGATCAGACAGGACAGTTGCCAGTTCTTTGAGTGCAGAACGTAAAAACTTACGTCTCTCCCTGTGCATTGAGCCACTACATTAAAAGAACAAAACTGAGACATCATACAGTGCACTAACCATAGAACATTTCATTTTAAAAAAATCGTTCAAGTGAACCTAGCATCCCCATGATCAATTCTGTATGCTCCTTAAGTGAGGTTAAATTTTAAAAACAAATATTCTGCCTTAGTCTATGATCTGCATTTGACTCCACTGCATTTCTATTTAATTTGCGTTTACATTTAATAATTAGATAAACACTAAATAAACAGACCTTACCTCCCCCACACAAAACAATTCTCCAAAACTCCCCTAAAACACTTCTCAAAGCATCTGAAGAACAAGATTGTTGATGATAATGAGATTAAAAAGGGTATTTATACTCTTAAAGAAGTTAGATTCCTGTTAAAAAGGAGAGTTACAGGTGACTACGTATATAGTTTCTTACTACTGCTGCAAGAAAAAAAAAAAAACACGGGAGAAAAAACAGCACAGCCATAATCCCTTCTTTTTTTTCAAATATTTAAAGAAATATCTCTAAAACTCTGCCAATGTGTATAACTCGTGTTCAGAACTCCATTTTTCATTAGGAAGATGTTAACGCACAAGGATTTTATTTTTCAGTTTTATTATTGCTTTGTAAAAGCAGAAGCACAGCATAAATCTCCACAGGAGAGCAGAAATAAAAATAGCTATATACTGCCTAACCTGTATAGAGTCCTGTTTGAGAATACACAATTCATAATTGAAAAAGCTCATTTGGGGCATTCTCTGCATTTCAGAAGAAAAATAACATTAAAATCTGTCTGGAAAATCGTGTAAGATACTTACGCATGTGATACAGCAGCTTCTTTGCACTCTCTGATGTCATTAATACGTTTGTTGTAGCTGCAAGTAAAAAGAATCAACTAAGTTAACAAGCACCAAGTAAAAATTTAACAGGAGCTGCAACTTCAGATGAACTGCAATTCCCAAACACGCAAACACTGTAAGAAGGCGTAGACAAGACACAGACAAGTTCTCATCTTCCCTTGATGAGAACTAAATGTTTAAACTGGATACCCAAAACAACTACACTTTCTACCGAAATGCTCCTGGCCTTCTCAGGCAGAAATCTGAACTTTCTGCCTGCCCGAACTTTCATTTGCTATTGTGAAAACAGTGGTAAACTTTTCAAGCAAACTCAGCATCAGTGACATCTTTTCTCTAGATTAAGAAAATTGTGAGTGTAGACCATTAAAACTAACTTTTTGCTATTTTAGAATGGATTCACACTTTTTCAAAACTGAAATTAAAAAAGTTCTGATGTATAAAACATATAAAATTGGATTTCTGGAATTTTTGCGTTAAAGAACACTTGTGTACTGAACACAGAGCTTATATAAAAAATAAACAACATTAAAAGATTAATAGATGCTCTAGAAGGAGAAAAAGACCAAAGAAAAGAAAAACCTTACCCTCGTATATTTACAAACAAGTCTTCTGCAGCTTTGTGAATATGGAATACTTCATCTCGAAACAGAGCCAAGCAGGAGCTACTTTGAAGTGCAAGTTTCCAAAGATTCAAAGCTGTAGCATCACTATTCAAGATTCCATGGCACAAAATAAACCCAACTAAAAAAGTTCACATCAATTTGTGTCACAGCATAGAGGTACAAAGACAAGAGAAGGGATATATTATTATATATGTTCTCTTAAATACTGCAATTACTTTATTGATAAATGTATTGTAAATTTTAACATAGAAGACAGTTTTACACAGATCAAAAAAAAAACCCCGGCAATACACATTCTCTTAGAGAAGTGACCAGTGTCTTTGCAGTACTAATAACCTAATACTTAGACTGCCCAGCTATTTTCACCTGATTTACTAAAATTTCTATAGTCAAAGTCTAAAACAAATTGATGAGAATCTCATTTCCAACATGCACTAAACTCTAATTTCCATGCATGTAAAAGCACAATTTGTACAAATTAGATTTAATGAAGGTCACAAGAATCTGCCTGAAAATAGCTTTTCTGTAGTGCATATTAAAGCAAACTCTGGTTTTAAAACAAACAAAAAAAAGAAACAAAGAACAAAAAAAAGACCAAACAAGTACTGCAATCCTGAGGTATTTCAGAAGATTTTACTCACAAATGATCCATTTTTCCATTGCATCCAAAGAGAGGTATTCACATGGCATCTGTTTAAAAAAAATATATAAATTTGCAGCAAGCTAATTATATAAAGATAATACATTTAATTGAAGTTCTTCTTAAAACAAGGGAGAAAAACTTTTCCATGTTGATGGATCATGGTAGACTGCTAATGTCTGCTAACAAGAGACTGTTTCATCCATTTGAAATTCCATATCCTCCAACATCTTGAAAAAAAGAGGTAAACAATTTTTGAGCTTTTTAGTCTCAAATGATGCATTTAAGAATGTTTAAGAAAACATATTTTTCTTTTAGTGTTGTCAAATTAATACTTTCAGAAAAAGAAAATCAGAGACTAATCATAATCTGACAGCTCCTAGGAGCCAATGGATACCACAACTGAGGCAACAAACGCAACAATGATATATTTTCAAGAAAGTATCATTTTGGAGTTTCAGTCTGTCAGACCACAAACACCTGTAATACTACACAGGTCTACTTCCTTGTACACTGTAACAGTCAATTCCCTACACCTTTTGATAATCAAAAGCTGGAAATGATCCCACGAGCTAATAGAAGCTTCTCCACTACACAATGTCCCCAAGCTATTTATTTCTCCAATTAAAAGCCAGGTAGTGGTTAGAAAAGCTCTATAGAGGAAATAAAACTTTTTTTTCTATATTGTTTTACAGAAAACGTTGCTTAACTTTACTGCATAACCCAAACTGAAAGACTGTACCGTGTCAGACTGTGCAGGATTAAGCATTGTGCTGGGCGCACTGATGAGGCTCAGTAGCTGTGCATTTCTCCACTGGTCAGCTGAGAGATTTCTTCGAGGATAGACCATCTGGAGTGAAATCAGAGCATCCGAAAGGGACTGGAGAGAAGAACAGTGATTAGTCTTTCATGTCCTCAAGGCTCAACAATACTGCTTTAAGGGCATCTCCAACTCCCATTAAAAAGACAGTGGTAAAACAACTGTTCTCCAAGATCAGCATCTTAAGGACTACGCAAAGCACAGAAAGTCATAGATTAGAAAACAGAAAAAAACAAAAATCCTACATTCAACTAGAATGGAATCTCCTTCAATTCAAGGTACAATGCCAAACCAGAGGATTCACAACAGGTCTTTAAAACTTTAAAATCCTTAGTGAGTAACATATATCCTGTGTCGGCACTCCTGTATTCTGTTGTTTAACGGGTATCAAATCCCACTCAAAAAATATATATATAAATAAAATCCAAATCCCCTGTAAAAATTACATCTAATGGTCTTTGATAAAACAAATCCTTTATATTTACAGTTTTATTTCTACTTCTCTCCTTTAAGATTACTGCGTGCCAGTGAAAAGAAGTTACGTACTTTACTGTGAGGTACAAATTCCTCCATCATTTTCTTTAAAGGATTTTCATAATCCACAATCATCTGGCCAAGTCGTGGATATTCTCTGTCACTAAAAGCAACAAAAATGGTTTACTTGGATATAGCTATTCTTTAAAGACAAACAGCAAAAACCAAAAAATCTTTTTATTTTTTTTTTACCTTGCTCCATGAGTCATTTCATGAGCATAATTATACAATCCAATGATGGCTTTCCTTTCCTCAATTCGGGATAGCAATATCATTAGAGTTGTGTAAGTTATAATCAAATCTAGGTAGTTCTTTGTTAAATCGAAGTTTACAGTCTAGAGAAAAGAAACAATTACAATTATTAGAATAAAATGTAAAACTTCTTTTACTCTCTTCATCAAATCTCAACTTTTTAAAACCACAACAGACTATCTTGATCATTGTTTTTGTTCTGATCGCACACAACAGACACACAGTCTTTTCTACCCAAATTAGCTGACTGATAGAAAAGCTTGTCTTTGACACTTCCAAGCAGTCAACAACTACCTGTCTACTTTGTGAACAAAAGTGTTTGGGATTTTTTTTTTAACTTGTTACTTTCAGCTGTTTTTGTACTGCTTTAGCCCAAGCAGAAAAAGTGATGTCCTCATGCAGATCTCATCTGCATGAGGACATCTTGTGAGCCTCAAGTGGCTCAAACATACAGACGAAAACAAACATCTTAGTACTCCAGCAGGAGACAGTAAACTTTCAGATGCAAAAAAACAAGATATACAGTACAATATATCTATAGGTATTGTAGTTATCAATATACTTTGTAATAGTATATAGATATTATATATATAACGATACCACACACAACAATACCACAACCACTGTCTATTCAGTCTATTTAAAATGTCCTATCTTCTTACTTCAATCCATTTAAAAAATTAGGAGACCTGAAGATTCATATATTTCTATTGTATTTATGACTAAAGATATCACGTTTCCTGAGCTAACAACCAGGTATTTCTAATTTTCTGGGTAGAACTAATGTTCTACACAGAAGTATTTTTAAAGTAATCTTTGGAAGCTTCTCTTCTTAAACCAGAAACTTACAATATCAAAGAAGACTTGGCAGGCATCAATAGTGTTCAGCAGCTCACAAACATGGTCCTTGAAAAACAAAGGAACAATTTTTGTTTAAAAATATCCAAGCATGTCAGTTTATAACAATTAGGGATGGAGATGATGCTCTTGCTTTAAACAGAACTACAATTTCAGCTACTTCATTATGAAGTACTACTTTATAAATAAAAGGACAGACACAGGATGTCACAAAACTACTGGAAATATTTGCTATTCCTCACCTTGAATTCCATAACATCAACAAATGTGAAGTAGTATAATGCCAGGTTCTTCAGAATCTCTGATTTTTCTTTCTGCAGCTGAGCAAGCTGTTGCTAAAAGAAATAAACGCAGACACTGTTCTTAGATCTTGAGATAGCAGGTGACGACTACACCAATGAAACAAAATACCTGTGATGTGCAGGTTAACCAGGCTCGCTAAGTCAACAATTCTTAACATGGCTTTCTAAGACTTGAGGTTTTGTGTGTCTCAAATACACACAAAGTCCCCAAAACAGACCATTTTAAAAGCTGCTGACTATATTTTGAAGATAAAAGTCAAATTAGTACACATTAGTACCAAAGTCATATTGTTTAACTCAGCTAGAAACAAAAATGGGAAGTTAGAACACTGTTATCATATGTGTAATTAGCAACAGCAGAACAGTACATGAGTACAAATCAGTATGACAAAAAATAATGACATTACTTGAGGTGGGAGAAAAGAAGGTGGCAGGTTATAGATTTTACTACAGAAAAACACTGTGCTTTTAAATTCTGAACTTACCAAAAAGAATATCCAGGCAAAGCCACGTTAAGCATGCAAAATAAAATGTAGATACAAACATAAAATACAGTAACGGTTCTTTGACCAGTTCCATATAACACAATAATACATTCAAACAAAAGCAACAAAATAAACAAAGAAATAAAAAGAAGCAAAACACTAGCATTCGACACTGGTGGATAAAATGAAGGAGGCAAATGTGAATACAAAGGCATAAAAATCATTCATGGGGATTTTTTAAACAGATACTGAAATCTCCTAATTTACATATTTTCCAAAATTTTCTAGAAGAATCAAACAGCTCATTTAAACAATTACTATTAAAATAGAAGAAAAGTAGTGTTAGTTATTGAATAGCCATTACATTTATCCAAATAATACAGCCTCAAAATATGACATGGATCTAACTATTTAACTGGCAACATTCAGGTGCTAGTTAGCTTCTTAGTTGATACATGAATTGTAAAGGATTAAAGCAGTCATAGCACTCAATATGAACAAGTGCTCTTCAAAAGTCTTTAAGATTTTCATTTAAAGATGGGTCAAGTTAAACAGGATTTTCTTCTCTGCAACAGTTATCAAATATATGTAAAGATCAAATAGTTTCAAAAAGATGTTTGGTTGTTTTTGTAGACATTAGAACTGAATATTCTTCTTTGTCTCTCTCTCTGTAAAGCTGTACTCTGTGTTCTCGGTTTTACATACAGCACTAAAGTTCCTCTAAAATCACAGGAACAAATCAACTGCAGAGGTACCACATGCCATCTATAGTTCAGATGTGCTTTTTTTTTTTTTTTTTTTGAATTTTATTAAGTGCTTCTGATCTTTAACCCCAAGATTTCCCATAGAGTCAAGGCATATACATAGTTATAAGGCAATCTGAATGACATTAGAAACATTATTAAAAATGACAACATTATAAAACACTCATTCCTTCTCTTATGCCACCGCAAAGGATTTAACCTTGAAGGAATGAATGCTTGCCTTGCACCTTACTTTAGTTTCATTAACTTGAATTTTAGATGGAAAGCAGGAACAATTAAATGCATTCACTTTGTAATTTCTCCTAAAAAACCTAATGCATCTAAATCTAAGGGATGGCTATTTCCACTTAAACTAATGCAGTACAAAATCCATTTTCCAACAGAAGCCCAGTGAGTTCTTGTTAAGTTTCCCAAAGCATACTTTGAACCATCAACCTGTCCAGAGACTAACCACCCAAAGCCACCACATGCTGTGCCTGGAGCTCACGCAGGTCTGTGCAGTTCTAGCAACCTTACAGTGAAGTCAGGTTTTTGCTCAAATTAAAGAGCTCTTTGTACTTTCAGGCTGCTTCTTCAGTCAACAGTTGTTACAAAATGGAAGTTCAGCATCTAGGAGAGCTGGTTTCATTCTTCAATCTGACTCTATACATTAAGGGGCTGTATGTGATTCATTTTAAAAATAGTAAGGCAAAAAGGGGGTTATTTCCATGAAAGTAACACAAGAGCAAATGGAGTAAATCTGAAGAGCCACTCTATGACTTTTCAGCCATGGACTATGTAACACTGCTCAGAAACAAGAAATTGTGATCTATGCTGAATCCCCACTTACATTTTCACTTCTGCAGTAGAGGGGAGATCATACAGCTTTGGAAATAGGACAGAAACAAGAAAGAAGCAACCTTACACAAATGAAGTTGGTGGGGAGGGGAATATCTCTTCAGAGAAGCTTGTACATTGCATGGCATGACAAAGATTAAACTCTTCAAGTCATAATTGACTCTAGTGCAGAGAGAACAAGGAAACAAGTGAGGTTACAAGCACACCTGTGCCTAGACACTTTTTCCTCCTGCTGCAATCCTGACTTGGACTAAGTAAGATACAAGGAAAATGGAGACTACGAAGGTTTTAGGGTTTGTATCTGAACACCTATGCTTTATATCAGTAACAACTGGCAACAGAGTCTTCACTTCTGCAAGACTCGGCTGTTCGAAAGCCCCACTACGTAACACAAAGTAGAGAGATGCAGCAAGAGAGGAGATGGTGCTGTAAACTACTCTTGCAAAAGAAATACTTATTTTCTGTAATTCCATGAAGCTGCACATTTAGGAGAAGAATACAGGGAGGTATTCATTACTGAGCCAAGATTTAACAAATCACGGCTGTGTGCTGTCTATATTCCGAGAAATATTTATACTGAAATGATGCTAGAAAGATCCTGGCATAGTTAAGTTTATCATGCTTCAGACTCTGAGGGTCAAGAGTATCAGCAAATTTCTATGTAAATTTTTAAAATTGAAGTACAAACAATCTACCAACTGTACTCACTGCTACATCAGTACCCTGTGAATAGTTTTATTCCTACTACACTGACTGAAGAGCAATAATTAAAAGCACAGTTCACAGCATGTGGAGTCTTGGGCGTTTGTCTGCATTTTTAACACTTGGGAATGCGGGTGTAGCTCTTTCCACACCCACTACAACAAAACTTTCCATTACTAATTTCATAACAGCTGTTTAGAAATACCCAGTGCTATCTCATTCTGGATTACATTTGAGGTGATTTGACTTAGTCTATAATGCTCACTTAGCAGAAAACATCTTTGCTTCCAGTATTGAGTAAAAAAAATAAGCTGAATAAGAATCATTCAAACCATTACTACCAACAGAATATTAGTTTAACTATAGATAACCATCCCTTCTTGATTGGTTCAACTTAGAAGTATTTCATCTATTCTTAAGTACCAACTATACTTGAAGGTCTTGTTTTTGTTGAACAAGGCAAGACTGGCTTACAAAATCTCATACTTAATAGAAAGCTTAAGGTTAAAGTCTGATGGTAAGGTTAGGAAAATTCTGAAATAATTTATTAGCCAAAATATCAACCATTTGCAAATTGTAAGACAGCCTGATTGAAACATTTTTGACCACACTGGTCCTGTTGAATTATTCCAGGACGCGGGCAAATTAATAATGTTAATAAATGTGAATCTAACATAAAGAGGAGATATGAGGAGAAATACAAGACAAATAGAAATGGCTGTTCAGAGGGTTTTTTTAATAAAAAAGAGAGAATAACCGTGATACTGTAACTATTTTATCATATATATTTGACTGATATTAATTGTTTTTAAATAAACACCTTATTTCTTGATCTTGGAATACATGGTAAGCAGGGGAATTTCCTCATTCTTACATCACTGTGGTATTTTTACGCAAGTCTGATCATTAAATACTGTATTTGTTTTCTACAAGCCTGCACAGTAAGTATTATATTGTCCTCACGGGGCATGTCGTCAGCTTCTTAGTAACTGACTGAAATCTATGATACCCAAAAATAGTATTCCAAATTGTCTGTTAACATTCTGGGAACAGGTGGAAATAATCACCATCTATATTCTTACTATATATCTCACTTATAGTCAATATGTCTGACACTTTCAGCATTCTTAGAAAAAGATTTTTTTAATTCTAAAATTAAAAAACACTAATTAAAAGCTAATTTGAACAAATCAAAGAGTTCATGGACTGAGACCATATGCAGTTACTTGCTGCTGAGTTTGGTTCGCTTTCATTTTGATTTAGAAGTGAATCAAAACAAACAAACAAACAGGTTACAAAGTTCTGTATCTAATTTTGGAGAGAAAGGTGTGATCAGTTTCTGGCACTAATTTAAATTCTTCTAAAACCGCCTGTGACCCTCAAAAAAAATCACTAACTGCAGGATTGCCCATAATAATAAAAGACAATTTACTTATGGAGCAGTGAGACTCTTCTTCAAAAACTGATCTGCTATTAAGTCATAGGAACGTCTTCCCCATCGCCTCCATTTCTTTGACACAAGCTCATTCAGTAAGCCCTGTGTTCAGCTCCGCACACGCTACTGAGGCATCCAGGCACTTGCCACAGGCCTTACCCTCATCGTGGCAGCTGTGTGCAGAACAGGAGTCGCTGCTACAGCATCCCACAAATAGAAGTGTCTTGGACATAGATCTCTAGATATTGCACAACTGCACTTGCGGCATGAAATTATGAAAGAACCATTCATTTAAGATGCATGAAAACTAATTTTTAAAATGCTATCTCAATAACACCATTTAACTAAAATACTGTCTTAGCATCAACGTGATTTTTGGTGTTTTTTTTTCCCCTTTGCCTTTCACTATTCAGTAGTGAACCAACAAATCAAGAGAGGATTTTTAAATGAATGTAGCAATTAGTTTAAGTTTCATACACATCTATTCCCTTGTAGGCATTTCAGACTATGAATCAACGAAAAAATAACCCATGACTAGTTTGGTTTACCTTTGCAAGTTACCTGCAAGGACTGATTTATTTTATAACTATGTAGCACAGTGAATTATGACAAATAATAAAATATGAAATTTGGATACTGCTCCATCCCAAATGCACACAAAATCAAGGGTCAGACCTTGGAGAAAAAAAAATTATATATTACATATATATAAATATAAAAGACTGTCTATTATTCATGCTGCAATACTGTAAAATAAAGCATGGCGTGGCATGTCGCATCCTCTGAACTAAATTGGTGCCCGAGTGCGTTTTGCAAAGCCAATCTCAGTTTTGGTCCCTTTGGCTCAAAGGTCTTCAAGCAGCACCAACGGTTAAGAGGCAGCCCTGCAAGGCCAGGGGAACATCCTCTTCCACGCACAGGACACCAGCTCATGCACCCTCCTGGCCAGTTGCTTTTGTCACAGAATAAGGGGAGTTTGGGGTTTCTGGAGTACACCTAATGACAGCAATAAAGCAACTGAAAAAGCGACTCTCCAAGACAGAGAATTAGCACTCCCAGAAGCTGCATAAAAATATTTAATCCCAGGCATAAGAACTTTAAGGATTTAAGTTCCTATACTTAAGATATACTTAGCCATCCACTGCCATAGCCATTAATTACCATATTGTTTCTTCAAAAATAGCTGACTTCATTTTTCTATGCAGTTTTAAAAAATTATTAATACAAAAGGCAGTATAGCCAAGGTCCCAAAGTCAACTCTTTCACCCAAATTGATTTCTAGTTTATCCCCACCAGGGCTGTGCAAGCCACAAGACTCAAAAGCCTCATTAACTCCATGCAAGCAAACAAGAGCTTCACTTGTGGCACTGCTCTCCTTGCAGGGACTCTCAAAGAGGTAGCGTGAGAAGAGCAAAAGATTATTTGTGTTTAGTTAAAGTGTTTTAAGAAATAAAAGTTGGAAGCACCTGCTACAAAAATTAAAATCAATGTTGGTTAGAAAGTGCAGATTTAAATAATGCTGCTATGCAAGGAGACATTTATTAAAAAACATTCATTAATGTCTTCTAACGAGCTCGGGTAGAGGAAGCACAGCCACTCTGTGCCCAGACTCTCCTGCCCGCTCGTTAGGCCACCCAGTCACCCCAATGGAAGCTGCAAAAGGGACAACATGTAGCCCACCCACCCATGGAGGTCTAGAAAGAAAATACAAAAGTCCCCATGAAGAAAATGTAATAAAATTATACATAAAGAAAATTTAATTTGTATCTGCTGTTAAAAATGGACCTAGTAAATTATTAACCATACAAAACAATATCAGGATGAATACTGCACTGGTAGTTTCCATTTTGCTTGCTTATCCAGTATTTCTAAGCATTAGAGCTGTTACTTATTCATTAGTAGAAACACAGTGCATCTTTGCAGTTGAATTATCACTGGCATTTTCTGCAGAAAGAGATGAATAAATAAATACAGAGAGATCAATCTACGGCACACACAGCAGCTACAGCTCCAAACAGGTTTCACATCCCGTAAGTCCCCTAAACCCTCTGCTTGGGCACTACAGACCCTACCTAACCAGCAGGCTGGAAACACTCTCCCTGCCGGTCATTCCTCTTGGTTGGTCCCACTTCCAGTCCCCAGTGGCACGACACAGCAGACAAAGGCTACAGCTAATCAGGAAAACACCACCGAAACACTGCCCCTGAAGCACCTGAACAATAGATAGCAGTACCTATTAGCAATGTCATAGCAATATCTATTAGCAATATCTAGCAATAGCAAATGATATGAACACTGCTGAAAAGCAACTGTTAAAAGATCAAGATTAATAATAGCTGAAAAACATGGCTCTTTCTTTCACTAACCATTCACCTATAAAGTTCTGAGGAACGTTTTCTCAGCCTACTTACTAAGTCTCAACTTCTCGAGAAGATATTTCAAAATAGAAAATCTTTTCTATAGAAAAATTACTGAAGATCAATCAGAGTAAAAAATAACATATGTTTAAGAAAGAATGCAGCAAATCTCACTACTTTCCATATGCGTTGTTTGGGAAAGCAGAGAGGAGACTGGTTCTGCTACGCAAACATAGCGCTTTATTTGTGAAGGCAGCAGATTTTTCATATCCTACATACAACCTACAAAAAACCTACAGCTTCTTCCTCCATCTCCAGCTTCTCAGGATAAAAGACTTGATTCTGGCTTTACTAGCATTAGATGCTATTGTTGCCTAAGAAAAAGTTATTTCTGGATCCTGCTACAGTGTTGGAGGTCAGTATGCTCTGGAGTGAGATGATGCTTATGCACCCTGTGAGAAGATGGGTCCTAAAAGCATACCCAAAAAATAGTCTGCTTAAAGTAGCTTACTTCTCCATTCAGAGGTCTCCTCCATGTGAACTGCTCGGCAACTTTCACTAAAACACTGAAAATCCATGATTGCCAGGCATCATTCTGATCTGACTCTGCATGCACAACATGGAAGGAGGAACAGAACCAGAAGCCACATTTTTTTTCTAAATAAAAATGTAACAGTTAAAAATAGCAAAATGCAACAGATTCACTTGTTTCAAAAGAGATTAAAAAGGTAGACTTTTAAAAATCAGGCACCTGTTTGATTATTGGAGAGACTGTTCAGTTTATTATTAATCTCCAACAGAGAAAACACTGGAAGTGATGGTGTAGGGAAAAAAACAAAATAGGTTGAAGTAGGCCATAAAATTCAAAAGGAAGCATAAATTAGTCCTTAACTGAATACAAAATAACTTGTTTTGAGACATCATCACTAAACATGTGGATGCATGATGCCAAGCAATAGCAATCTGCTGCACTTGCACGTACAAAACCAAACCTCCCTGAAAGACTGACCTGGAACTGCTACTGCCAAGAGGAAGCAGAAGTTACAATTTCTCCGTAACTGCTGCTGTAATAATGCTCTGCACGTTTATTAATTGATGTTCTGGAAGAACTACCTGTTCCTTTAAATCTCTAACCATGTTTCTCCCCCCGCCCCCCTCCCCTCCCGAGGAGCAAGGAGGGAAACCTGACCTCTTCCCACCTGCTCCATGTTAGATCTTCATTCTTTCCAGAAGCTAAGCTTTGTGAACAAGGGTTTATCTTGCAGCAAAATGGAACTTTCTCTGCAGCTTCCCATGACTTCTGCCTCATTAGGTATCTGTTTGTGGTAAAGGTTTCTTTTGGGAAATACAATGTAACACATGCAGAAGTTATTCACAAACGTCTTCCTGTAGATGAGCAAATTGCCTGCTGCTCTGTGACCACGGGGTGGAAAGAGAATCAGCCTATTTCTAGAACTGTAAATGCTAAACTCTAAACTAAGCCCATAGATGTAGAGGGCATATTTTTGATAACTTCATAACACAGGTCTGGCTGCCTCATAGTAAACAAACACATGGCAAAGATGAAATGTTATAACTGTGTCCTATTTTAGAAACTGTGATTGTCAAAACAGTTCAGCTCGCTTTCAGCAATTCCCACAAACTCCACAGTACCAAATTGTTCCATGTCTGCTACTAGCAAAGCTCCTAACCCACAGCTGTTAACCTGAAGCTGTTTACACCATATATGCAATGTCATTAAATAAGTCCTTGGGTTCACAATAACTTTATTTTTAATACAAGTTCTGCTACAGAAGCTTTGACAATAGAAGGGTTTAAAGCATTTACTTTTTAGGAAAAATTGATAAAGAATTTGCCATATTTGTTACTAACACAATCAGGTTCAAAGATAAGCAATATTAAGTAACACAGAACATGAACAAGTTTTAAAATCAGAATGTACATTGCTACTAAAGCAATTTCCTTTATGAGTGATCTATGCATTAGGGAAATTATCATCTAGGAACTCTTGGAAATCTTGTAAAAGAAATTATTTATTATTGCTGCTAAAATTAACATCTGCAGAAACCACAAAGCTAAAAGCAAGCCTAAACCTCTTGAGTACACATGCAAGTATTTGCATGCAGGGAACATTCAAATCCCATTACCTACCTCCACTTTCCACCTTTGGAAAGAAATATAAGCACGTTAAAAAAAAAATTCTTTCCCTTTACTTTTCAATTTGAAATGGAAAAATTAGTGGGCATCACCTTCTCCCCAAAACCAAAAGGCTAAAAAGTCAAATTCAGCAAAGCTGGTGCTGTTAAAAGGGTCAAGAATAATTTTCAGCTGTAACTGACCTTGCTATATCTGAAGGGGAAGCAAGTATATTTCCTTCCATACTTCGCACTTTGCAAAGTATTAATGCATACTTTATTCCCACAGGACTGGCCCCAGAGGTAGGGAGATCCATGAGGCACAAACACATCACAGTTTTTGCAGTCATTTGGCTTTTATTGATCTGCTTGACACTTCTTATTACAAATAAAGTCAGGCTACATCCATCTTCCACGATCCACCTGGTCAGCTAAGAATTTCAGCCATCAAAGGAAGGAATGAAGTAAATTTAAATTTTTGCCCACAGTCTCTTTCTTGGTTGAAAGTTCTTTAAAATGAAACACTAGGCACTGCCTATAAAACCAAGAAATGTCTTCTCTCATCTCAAAAAAAAAAGTATATATATAGTATATTATTAATATTCTTCTCTCTCCAGAGTCATTCTGGACGACATTTGGCTGGACACCTGACGGGCTTTCTAACTATACCTGCCAGCATCAGATGCATCACAAGAACACGAAGTGTCACAGATTTGAGTGGCAAACATTCAAGGATACTGAAAAACACAGCATTTATACAGCCATCTAGTTACTTACATTGTTGTTGCGTGTTTCTACTGCTGGAAACTTCCTGACTATGAATTTGACAGCAGATTCCAGGTTTTTGTCAATAAGATAGGATGGTTTGGCTTTAGGGTCACCGCATGCCTATAAAAAAATACAATGAAAATGAAGTAAAAAAATCAAATCACACACCCGGAGCTAAGCGACAGTTGCAAATCTGAAGACAAACTAGAAAGATTCTTTTCTGTTTTTAGTGAGCACGTGATAAAAATGAGTAGGCAAAGTGCAGGGACTGTCACAGCTGAAATATGCAATGGGAGACAGTACAGAGATGCTCTTCTACTGAAAAAGATGCATGGAAGTATCAAAGCAGTTAGTGCAGAACAGCAGTGGGGGGAGGGGACTCAATCCTAAAAGAAAAACAAAATAAAACAACAACAACAACAAAAAACAACCACAAAAAAGCTGTTTTCTTTTTACTGCTATTCCTGGTTTGAGGTAGTGTGGTAATTCATCTGAAGTCAATAAACTGTTAGAAAATTCAATCATTTCATCTGTAGAGGACAGTACTGGGCACATGAAGTGATTTAACTATCTTTTGTGACAAAAAATTAAAAATTCTACCTGTGTATATTTGCATTTAAGTTCTCCTCAAAGTGTTAACTGCAAGAGAGCTTTCCATCCCACTGCCAGTACTTGACCCAAGTACCACATTCCCTTAAATGAGGATCATATTAAAGTCTACTCAACATTTACTCACTTACTTTACTCCTCCAGTAGTACAAGCTGTGCTTTAAAGTAGCTTTCAAGAAGAGTCATCGCATTTTGATTCAAACACAAGCGTCAACTAAGTTTTAATCTCTAACGTCACGAGAGCAACAGGTTCTGTGGACGAACCGATGAAGCATCCACCTTGTGCACATTGTGCGACACAAACTACTTTTTCTCATCTACTCCGATTAATGAGCTATGCAACAGAGCTTAGTTGTGAGAAACACAGTTAAAGTAGTGCTATTTATATGTCAGAATTTGTGCTCAAAACATATTTTCTTTCAAACATTTGTTTAGCTTTAAAGTCCTCATAAGGATTTAGAAAGAAGTTTTGTTTCTCATGCAAAATTATAAATTACATGCTACGTGTTTTTCTACGCAACATAGTAAACTGCAATGACAGCTCATTTCAACTTTTCCACATTGATTTCTATGACCACATTGTAGATTGCAGAGACAGAAGTCATGGAACATGAGGCTGATTCTGAAAGCGGGCAAGCGGGCAAAGGGAAGGTGAAAAGCTTTGCAAACCTTCCAAACTTGTCCTTGCTGGGAAAGCATTGTAATAAAAAGAGAGAAAAATTACATATAAACAATAGATTCTTAAATTCTAAAATTCATTACATTTAATTGAACTAATATACTATTATCTACACATCCAAGAAAACACAAGGACCATCTGCTGCTATATAGAGCACACTTTCTACTTGATGGCCATTATTCTAATACTGAAGCAATTTGACATTTCTCATTAGAATTTTACTGTTGTGCAAAGCTCTGAGCGTATGCTGCAACATGTCACTTCTTATAGTATTTCCAAACTGAGTTCAGGCAGGGAGAGAAAAGGAGTTAACAACAAACATCACATGCATCTACAGGGTAGAAAAGAAGGAGAGAGACTCAGTGAAGTTTTACATACCTGAAAAAGAAATGGTAGCCAAGAAAAAGCAAAACAAAACAAAACAGTCATTATTGCAAGTTTCCAAAACTCCTACCAGCAACACAGCAGTGACCATCACAACACACGCTAATGTACTACTCTCATACCAACACTTTAAATTCTGCTAGTTTTTCCCCCACAACAAATGCCGATTTTTATTAAAATGTCATAGCTAAAACACTTCAGAGGAATTTACTAGAAAAGCAAAACCACTCAGCAACACCTGCACCAGCCATTAGATACAAAAGTCACTTCAATATCCTTGTAACAAAAGCACACACCACAGATCTGCTCTATGTACACTTTAAAGCCTTAGCAATGCTTCAAAAGTAAAAATAATAGAGTAAATAGTTCTGCGAAAAAATAATTCATGTTTCATTTTGACAAATTTTTAATTAAATACATATCATGAGTTTGTAAGAACTCAGATCGTTTTGTTCTATTTACCAAACACTATACAGATTTCTCTACTCAAAGAAGAATTACAAACTATGAAAACAGCCCAGTAGACAACGTGTATTTCTGATCCATTAAATTCCAGTATGGTCATTCTCATATGGGACAGGAGATCTCTTACTTTGCCACCACCGAGTTCTTGAGTTTGTCACTCTGAATTCAAATACTACTGCCACATCCTCTATTTTTTTTTTTTTTTCTAGAAAAGAAAAACTCATCCTCCTATAAAACAGCTCTGTCAGAAGTTTTCTACACTAAAAATTACGTTCTGCCCAAACTCTTACATGCAGCTTTTTCTTGCTGAAAGATAGCTGAGAAGAACACTTACACGCTTCTTACAGGGACTTAATTCCAAATTATAGCAAATACTATCCATGTATATCCACCTAACTGGGCTTAACCTTCTTAAAAAATAAATAAAACTACATACTTCTGAGCTACGAATAAATGAAATGAATAACCAAGAAACAGAAATGGTCTTTCTAGTGTAACATTCCTGGAATAGCCCAGTGAAGCTAAGGGAATCTGTCTGCTTCGGGCCTGAAACTTCCCAGCGAAGGCATCTCCCAGGCGCCGCCTCCAAGTTCCTTGGCACGGTACCGTGCGGCTGTCAGGAAACGTGATGCAGAGCTACCATTAAATCCAAGCTATGATTTTGTTTTTGTTTTGAAAAAAAAAAAAAAATCCACTGACTATATATAAAGTGCCTTTCCATCAAGTTACAAAGCATTTTTTTCCACAGCAATTCAGAATGGGACATTACTATGGTAAGAGCTCAATTGAAATTAAACATATTCTTCTTGATCTGACACACTGCAGCCAGCTCTAGCAAGAGCAAAATGATTTCTATAGCTAAGAAATTAATCATTCAAAATCTGTTTTCTTGCAGACCATTGGATTTAGGTAAACAAGGAATAATTTACTAAAGAAAATCTCATTTGAATTGAAAATGCATGTCAATCTTTTTATTGAACACAATTTTAAATCTATACTTCATCTGATGTTATTTGGTTCTTCTATACCATTTTCAGACAGACACTAGACAGTCTTGCTCCCTAGTGCTGCATTCATGAAGGAGCAACCTGTAAGAAAACATTTAAGAAAGAAGCTCTTGAGCACAGCAGAGGGCTCAGCACGGCTGCCTTTGCACTGCAACACACCAGCCCCAAGGGAAATGCGAGAGAGACCCCCTGTAGCTACAGATACGACTGCAAAAATCACAACTAATAACTGACTTTCTACTTGAGGCTCCAGCATGTTGGATGAGACTGTAAAAACATCCATCAGCAGAATTATTGCCTATTTTCAGTCAATGGAAAAGAGTAAGAGACTTTATGTTCAGGCCCGATCACTGTTGAAAGTCAGTAGTACCGGCAGCCAGTGCACAGTACATACAGGGTTCAAACCTGCAATTAGACAATCTTGACTCCACTCTGGCCTTTATGGAGGCTGCTGTGTGTCCCTGAGCTTTACGATCCTTCTTTCCATTGCTGAGCCCAGCCTACTCCAAACGACTGGCAGTAAGTGTTGCCCAAGAAGAGAAAACGCCAAGAGTAAGCTTTCATTTGTAGCAATATTCTCTGATTTTTACCCCCAAAAACTTTCTGTATATCTAAATAATCCCAAAATAGATGATATTTTGCAAGTATTTAACAGAGTTTTACTACTTTGAGCAAACTTTACTGTGACTGTGGACTGGAGATAAAACACTGCTGAGCAAAATCCCATCACACTGCGACTGTGTGTGGTGAAATCACTTTAGCTCATGAATTACCTCGTCTTCTCAAATTCCATTTATGAATGAATTTGCACTAAGAATACCATCAATATAACCAGCACTATGGATTTGTTTTGAGATAGTCACTTTAAGTAAATGGATATATGCAAAGATTTCTACTCTTTAAAAAACAAAAACTCCTGTACCATTACAGTTCAGTACAGCACATTCTCTTGACACACAGGAAAAGCATGCACAGCAAAAGCACTCTTCTTTTATAACAGTTGTTTACACAAACTTTATCCTAAAATGCATTTGTAACAAATTTGAATGCCTAGATGGGGTTGAGTAGCCAATAAATTAAACCAAATAACACATAGCAAAGAAACATTCAAGTGACAGGTTGATCATCAGCTCTAGATTTTTCTGTGGAATAAAGCATTTTATTTATCCTTCATTTCTGTCATGCATTTAGTACTAATGAAATTAATATTAAATAGTACTATTGAAATTAGCATTAAATAGTGCCAACTGACAATCTCTAATTTTGAAAGAGACAAAAACATTGAGAAGTTCAGAGAGGTGAATGAATCAAGAGCTCCTCCGAAAGGTGAACACATAAGGAAACCCTTTGGCACACACTGCTTATCTTAGCGTCTCCGGTGAGACCTGCTGGCTATGATGAAACCTGTAACGTTTTTGCTCTATTTTAGGCTGGGTGGAACAGACTTGTCCCAGAAGAGCTTTGTGAATGAAGCTTTGTCCTTCTAATGGCTACGGTAAGCTGCTACAAGCAGCAGTCGACCTCACATGGGCAAATTATTATAGTTCAATACTGCCGAGGGTCTAACCACGTTCAAGCACCAAGAGGCTTTACTTGGAAGAGGAAATTTACTGTAATGGTGCCTGCAATTCCATATTGGGTGCTTTCACAGAAAGTAGACCTATTGCATATTTTTGTAAATAAACTATGCTAATAGTTTAATTACAACTATATTGTTCTTGTGATCTGAGAGCAATTGAGTTGTAATACAGATTGAAAGTCTCTAGTTAACTAATTTCTGGACAATCTCTATGGGACTTGGATATACCAAAAAAAAAAAAAAAAAAAGACTTCAAACTGCTATAAATTTCACCACTTCATGTAGCTTAGGAGAGATACTACACTTTCATATTAATTCAGCTGACATTAAAAATGTAAAAAGTGTGTACAATGTTTTGTAGACCTAAGCAAGATGTCTCCCTCCCCTCCTTATTTGCTAAGCAATAGGTCTAAGCCCAAAGTATATATTTTATTATAATTCCTAGTGTATCTCTACCTGGATATCCAAGACATTAAAACATAAACACATGAAATCAGAAGAAACAAGACTAGAAACTACCTCAATAAATTGTTTTCTCAGTATTTTCTGCAGACTTACTATCTCTTTACTCTTAATTCTGTATTTTACATTTTAAAAAAGCACAAAATGTTTTACAGTCATACTTGCTCAGTATGACCAAAATTTTTTAGGACACACCTCCAATTTGTTAAGCTCAGAATTAATTTCAATTAATTTCAATCGTGTTCTCCAACATTTCTGTAGCTCCTCCCAGATATGTATCAGCTATGGATTTGGTAGGAACAGGGCATTCACCATCTATGATGCTAGGGCAAAGACTAAAAGGAAGCAGAGTGAAAGATTCTCCGACGAGACCTTGCTAAACTGCAGTCTCACACTGAGACCTGGGAAACTATTCCCTAATATGGTTACCCATCTGCTTTCATTCTTATAATTTCCCCTAAACCATATTTCCTTAGATTGTTCAAGTAAACAATCGGATGAGGTCATGTCAGAAGCCTCAGGAAGGTCCATGTTTAAAAGGACCTGCTAAGTTTTCTGTATTAGTGAGTTACTTGGAGAAAAAGAAATACTCTTGACACTGTATGTCAAACCTCCATGAGATAAATTCATAGTGTCCATAGTCTGTAGCACCTGTTTGAACTGCTTGGTTCTACTAATTAAATATAGGGTAGCTGTAATGCAAAGAAAAATGAAGAGAAGGGGAAACACACACAATTTCCTATTTGTAAGCAAACAAGCAATGTGATTATAGGTGTCTGTACCTGATGCAGAAAATCTATCTGGATTTATACATACATACATATATATTTGAACAGATATCACTGGATTTAAAAAAAATATTAGAAAGTCTCACTATTTCATTACAGAATCATGCTATCTGAATATTTTTAAAGAACTATTAACATCTATCAGGCAGTAAAGACAACAGTGCCTCACCCTAGGGCACTTCCTTATGACAACACAATTTGTCGCTCCCAATACCAACCTTACAACTCTAGAGAGATTATTTGTGTGCTTTTCCTCTCAGCTCAAAAGTCTGTGCTCCAATGCAGAGCTCAGAGTAAGAAGGATGATCTAATAGTACGCCCTTCCAAAATGTTCCCTGGCAATCAGAAATTTCGTCCTGTTCTGCCAGTCAGCTGAAGTCTCTCCCTGCCATTCACAGAGCTCCGTTTCTCTGCACTGAAGAACTGCACTAGTGCCCAAGCCAAAGAGCAGCCCTGACCTCCTGCTTCGTGGGACCTGAAAGGGGAACTTTGGATCCGAGTCCTCTACAACGCTTAGACTTTGTGAAATCCGTTCTAGGCCAGTTCTTGAACCTTTCAGATTATTTTTCTTCATACTAATCCAGCGTAAAAGGATAGAAAGAGCAGGATTTTGTTTCTATTTCATCATGGCTAATCTGGTCAAGTTTACTAAAGAGGACTTGACACAGTTCTCATGATATGTTTGCTGCTGCTCCTTCAGCAAGCACAGGCACTTGCAACTGCTGCAGAAAATGAAATAAATAGAACAAGCCCTCATTAAACCTTTACACTGGCTGACAGGCAGGATCCTCAACACAGGTAAAAAGCCAGTACTCTCAGGTAAACACTGGATCTGCAGAATACTAACTAGCAAATAATCACCTGCTAAATGATTTTAAATCATGACTTCATATCAAATTCACAATGGCTTCAAATATTTTTGTTCTTTGATTTCACATCTAATTCAATTTAAGATTCTTTTATTTCAGCTACATGATCATTTGAGTTGTGAACACCAGAAAGATGTTTAACTCTTTAACAGTCCTGCCAATAGTAATACTGCTCCAACACTCAGCAAAATTATACTCTCCAAATTTGTCACCTCAAGACTCCAAGTACTTTAACAAGGGTATCTCATTTCCTGGTACCCAAAGGCTCTGTAAGGTAAAAGAAAATGCCCACAGAAAAGACTACTTCTCTGCCACCACTCATGAACACTTCTTTGATAGTACTACCAGCTTTAAGCAAAGCTTACACAGTCAGTCTCACATTCTTCAAAAATAATAATAATTATATAATAATATAGTAATGAATAAAAAATAAATCATTACTAAATACATTAATTTTTAAAACTTTCCATGCAGCTCCATGCTAATGCTAAAATGTTAATTTTGCCTTGCATGAGCAGCTAACAGCTATAAGCTCAGCAAGAGCAAAAGTGAAGTTTATATAGGAAGATCAAGTCAGGTTTCTAATTGCTTTAAACAACTTCGTAATTCCTTAGGAAGCATGCAATGCTCATATGGCACTTTTAATGGCTAAGAAAATTCTTACGTCTCTAAAAATCTCTGCTTCCTAGAAAGTAAATCTGCAGAAATCTGTAATGCAGTTATATATACTTCACCTTCCACTTCCTCTTTAAAAAAGAAAAAATTGTGACCATTTCCTTTAACCGCAATACCACAATACCACATCTGGTTGTTGCTAGTATTATGAGTTTCGGTATCTTTGTCCACAGAAAGCTATGGAGCAGCAAGCTGGGAATTGGGACAGCAGGTTTGGGACCGACTAGGGACAAAGGCAGAGAGAGGCGAGGCAGGAATAAAAAGAGAAAGTGCCCCAAGAAGGCGACTGAGTTGAAGCTGCTCCGAGGCCTTTCCGAATGGGGCTCTATGATCAAATACAGCAAGTCAGGCACAGGATTTCTGGGCTCTCTGTTAAATCTAGTAAGGCAGCCCAGTCGGGCAGTATTTACTGCAGCTTATGAAAATGTGAAGGCCTGCACGGAGTCGTGTCAGGGGCTCCAGGTCGTGCAGTAGGTGGGCTGCTCGGAGGCGGCTCCTGCATCCAGAGCGGCCCACAAGCCAGCCTGAGCTCCGGGGAGCGCGGCAGGAGGAACTGGTGCCACCGGGTGCTCTCGCAGCCGGAGCCTCTTTGCCCACAGTGCTCCTGCGCTACTGACGCTGGCAGAAGCTGCCACATGGACAGTCGTGCTGAGGACGCCGCCGTCACAAGTGAGCCTCTTAGTATCAGCAATATCCCCTGCCGAGCTGCTGGAATGAAGACACACTCCACAGTTGAGATTTTTAAGGCACAAGTATGCCAAGCAAGAGCTTAATTTCTGAGTCTCTCTCACCTCCTCCATCCATCTCCCTCTCTCAAGCCCACAGCTATGCTGACAGGAGACCAAGCTTGGGTAAGATTAAATTAGACTCTTGCAGCTCATCTTTCTCTCTAAAACCATAACAACTGCATCTACAAGTGGCTTCATCATGGTTTTGAAGTCTTTTTTCCTATAAATGAAAAATTTCTCTTTTGCTTTAAAAGTCTGCTTATGTTGCTGGAATTATTAAATTGAAACTGCCAACTAAAGGAGCCTTATTTCCATTTCTGACGGTAGCTACCTGCACTGTTCGGATCGACACCGACTGCTGCAGCCGCTTCCGAGTGCCACAGCCGTTTCTTTCCTGGGAGCCAACAGCATCTCAGGCAAAATCGATACAGTCCTCGGCTACCCTCTGTTCCTACTCCTTCCAGCGCAGCAGTCTCCTATACGAGGACAACAACCTGACACAACGCGTGCTCCTGCCCCAATCCGTTCAGCGGGATCCCTCCCCAGAGGCCGAGGCTCGGAGCGACACCCCGGCTTCCCGGCCCTGCCGGCTCCTGGCCACAGCGGTTTGGGAGCAGGGTCCTGCGGGAGCGCGGCCGAGCTGAGCGTGCCGGGGCTCTCTGCAAAGGCGCCGCGGCTGCTCCTGCGCAGCGGCTGCGGCTTCAACACAAACAAACGCGCCTGAGACCGAGCTTCACTGCTGCCGGGGGGCTAAACAAGCCCAGGAACTCAACTGGCGTGCGAGGCACCGGGACACCGCACGCACCTGCGGGGCAGCAGGTACGAGCCAAGCAGCCGCGGCGGGGGGTGACGGGCGCCGGCGCTCTGCACAAGGGCGGCTGCCGTCAAGGAGGCCACCGGAGGCCGAACCGCCCCGCGGGCCGCGGCCTGCGCCGCCCCGCACCTCCGCGCTGCCGCTCTGCC